>OV702294.1:440275992-440603492 GCA_916181665.1 Avena sativa
TAGTATGCACCGTTGCCAAAGCTTGCTGCTTCGAAGCACCACGTGATGATCGGGTGTCTTTGATTCCGCGGGTGACTACAACGTAAGCAAGCCAGATTTGCTTATGCGGAAGCTAAGGTTTGATCTTGACGAGCCTAGCATGTACAGACATGGCCTCAGGAACACGGATCGCCGAAAGGCAAAGCATGAATCATATAGTAGATATGATGAACATGATGATTGTTCGCCATTAAAACTATATCAGCTCTCGTGATGATCGGTGTTGATGTAGTGGATTTGGTTCGTGTGATCACTAAAACAATGTGAGGGATGTTGTTTTGAGTGGGAGTTCACCTAGTTTAATTTCATTAATTAATTTGAACTCAATTTGTCATAAACTTAGTCTAAACTATTGCAAATATGTTGTAGATCAATGGCAGCCCCTACCATCAATTTTAATGCGTTCCTAGAGAAAGAAAAGTTGAAAAACAATGGAAGCAACTTCGCGGATTGGTTCCGCAATTTGAGGATTGTCCTCACAGCTGGTAATTTGACCTATGTGCTGGATGCACCGCTAGGTGACCCACCTGCAGCTGATGCTACCGATGAAGTAAAGAATGTTTACCTCGCTCGGAAGAATCAGTACTCCATAGTTCAGTGTGCTATCTTGTATGGTTTAGAATCGGAGCTTCAGAAAAGGTTTGAAGAGTCAGATCCATATGATATTGTCGAGGATCTCAAATTAATCTTTGAGACTCATGCGGCAATTGAAAGTTATGAAGCTTCTGAAAAGTTCTTTAACTGCAAGATGGAAGAGGGTAGCTCCGTCAGTGAGCATGTGCTTAAAATGTCTGGGCACGCAAATAAACTTCAAAGTTTGGGTATAGTGATTCCTAATACTTTGGGAGTTTACCGCATCCTCCAATCACTACCACCAAGTTACAAGAACTTTGTGATGAACTACAACATGCAGAACATGAACAAAGAGTTGCCAGAACTATTTGCTATGTTAAAATCTGCAGAAGTGGAGATCAAGAAAGAGCACCAAGTGTTGATGGTCAATAAGACCACCAAATTCAAGAAAGGCAAGTCTAAGCAGAAGGGACACTTCAAGAAGGGTGGTAAGAAAGTTACCACGCCGACGAAGAGGACCAAGGCTGGACCCAAGCCTGATACTGAGTGCTTTTACTGCAAGGGAGAAGGTCACTGGAAGCGGAATTGCCCAAGGTACTTGGCGGATTTGAAGAACGGCAACATCAAGAAGAAAGGTATATCTGATATACATGTTATTGATGTGTATCTCACTAGTACTCGTAGTAGTGCCTGGGTATTTGATACTGGTTCGGTTGCTCATATTTGTAACTCGAAACAGGAGCTGCAGAATAAACAGAAGCTAGTGAAGAACGAGGTGACGATGCGCGTGGGAAACGGATCAAAGGTTGATGTGATCGCGGTCGGCACACTACCTCTTCATCTACCATCGGGATTAGTTTTATACTTAAATAATTGTTATTTGGTGCCTGCGTTGAGCATGAACATTATATCGGGATCTTGTTTATTGCGAGACGGTTACTTGTTTAAATCCGAGAATAATGGTTGTTCGATTTATATGAGTAATATGTTTTATGCACATGCACCTTTGATAGATGGTCTATTCATATTGAATCTCGATAGTAGAAATACACATATTAATAACATTGAGGCTAAACGTTTGAAATCAAGCGATAATTTGACCTATATGTGGCACTGTCGTCTTGGTCACATTGGAGTGAAACGTATGAAGAAACTCCATTCCGATGGACTTCTTGAATCACTTGATTTTGAATCACTTGAAAGATGCGAAGCATGTCTGATGGGAAAAATGACTAAGACTCCATTTTCTGGTATAATGGAGCGAGCTACGGACTTATTGGAAATCATACATACCGATGTGTGTGGTCCAATGAGTGTAGCATCGCGCAGTGGTTATCGTTATGTTCTTACCTTCACGGATGACTTGAGTAGATATGGGTATATCTATTTCATGAAACATAAGTCCGAAACTTTCGAGAAGTTTAAGGAGTTTCAAAGTGAGGTAGAGAATCAACGTAACAAGAAGATTAAATTTCTACGTTCTGATCGTGGAGGTGAATATCTAAGTTACGAGTTTGGCGAGCATTTGAAGAAATGTGGAATACTTTCGCAGTTGACACCGCCGGGAACACCACAGCGTAATGGTGTGTCTGAACGTCGTAATCGAACTCTCTTAGATATGGTTCGTTCTATGATGTCACTTACAGATTTGCCACTATCATTTTGGGGTTATGCATTAGAAACAGCCGCATTCACTTTAAATAGGGCACCGTCTAAATCCGTTGAAACGACACCGTATGAATTATGGTTTGGGAAGAAACCTAAATTGTCGTTCCTTAAAGTTTGGGGATGCGAAGCCTATGTAAAGAAGTTACAGCCGGACAAGCTTGAACCCAAAGCGGAAAAATGCGTCTTCATAGGATACCCGAAGGAAACTGTTGGGTATACCTTCTATCATAGATCCGAAGGCAAAATCTTCGTTGCTAAGAATGGATCCTTTCTAGAGAAGGAATTTCTCTCGAAAGAAGTGACTGGAAGGAAAGTAGAACTCGACGAGGTTGTCGAACCTTCTCTCGAAATTGCGAGTAGCGCAGCACCGGAAGAAGTTCCTGTGGTGCCTGCACCAATAAGAGAGGAAGCTAATGATGGTGATCATGAAACTTCGGTTGAAGTTACTACAGAGCCTCGGAGGTCAACGAGAACTCGTACCACTCCAGATTGGTATGATTCCGTTATGAATGTCATGTTGGTGGACAACACCGATAACCCCGAGACATATGAGGAAGCGATGATGAGCCCAGATTCCAATAAATGGCAAGAAGCCATGAAATCCGAGATTGGATCCATGTACGAAAACCAAGTATGGACTTTGGTGGACTTACCGGATGGCCGGAAGGCTGTCGAGAACAAATGGATTTTCAAGAAGAAAACAGATGATGATGGTAATGTTACTGTCTATAAAGCTCGACTTGTCGCAAAAGGGTTTCGACAAATTCAAGGAGTTGACTACGATGAGACTTTCTCACCGGTAGCGAAGCTAAAGTCTGTGAGGATTATGTTAGCAATCGCTGCATATTATGATTATGAGATATGGCAGATGGATGTCAAAACAGCATTCCTCAATGGAGACATTGATGAAGAATTGTATATGATGCAACCCAAAGGTTTTGTCGATCCTAAAGATGCTAACAAGGTATGCAAACTTCAACGGTCCATCTATGGATTGAAGCAAGCATCCCGAAGTTGGAATCAACGTTTTGATAAGGTAATCAAAAGTTTTGGTTTTATACAAACTTATGGAGAAGCTTGTATTTACAAGAAAGTGAGTGGGAGCTCTGTAGCATTCTTAATACTGTATGTGGATGACATATTGTTGATTGGGAATGATGTAGACCTTCTTAATAGTGTCAAGGAATATTTGAATAATAGTTTTTCAATGAAGGATCTTGGCGAAGCAGCTTACATATTAGGCATAAAGATTTATAGAGATAGATCGAAACGCCAAATATCATTGTCACAAAGTACATATTTGGACAAAGTTCTAAAGAGGTTTGGAATGGAAGATAGCAAGAAAGGGTTCTTGCCCATGTTGCCCAATATGACCTTGAGTAAAACTCAAAGTCCGACATCGGCAGAAGATAGAGAAAAGATGAGTAAGACTCCCTATGCCTCAGCCATAGGATCTCTAATGTATGCCATGCTATGTACTAGACCCGACATCGCATATGCTGTTAGTTTAACTAGCAGATATCAAAGTGATCCAGGAGTGGATCATTGGACAGCGGTCAAAAACATCCTTAAGTACTTGAGAAGAACTAAGGATATGGTTCTTTCTTATGGAGGTGATGAACAGCTCGTTGTTAATGGTTACACCGATGCTAGTTGGAACACCGATCCAGATGATTCTAAATCACAATCTGGATACGTATTTATTTTGAATGGTGCAGCAGTTAGCTGGAGGAGTGCAAAGCAAAGCGTTGTGGCGAGATCTTCAACTGAATCGGAATACATGGCTGCTTCGGAGGCTTCACAAGAAGCGATATGGATGAAAGAGTTCATTACAGAGCTGGGTGTGGTTCCAAGTGCGCTGGACCCAATGTCTATCTACTGTGATAACATGGGCGCCATAGCCAATGCGCAAGAACCAAGGTCACACAAGAAGCTGAAGCATATCAAGCTGCGTTTCCACGCTATTCGAGAACATATCCAGGATGGGGATATAAAGATTTGCAAAGTACACACAGATCTGAATGTGGCGGATCCGTTGACTAAACCTCTCCCGAGGGCAAAACATGACCAACACCAAACTGCCATGGGTGTTCGGTATATTACCATGTAATCTAGATTAGATGACTCTAGTGCAAGTGGGAGACTGTTGGAGATATGCCCTAGAGGTAATAATAAATGTAGTTATTATTATATATCTTTGTGTTTATGATAAATGTTTACATTCATGCTATAATAGTATTAACAAGGAAACCATTAATACTTGTGTGATTTGTAAACTTAATTTGAAGTCCCTAGTATGGCCTCTATACTTCACTAGCTTGTTGGTTGATTGATGATGTGGTTTCTTTGTCATGAACATTGAGATGTTATCAACAACAAGATCATATCGTTAGGAGAATGATATGGTGGACATACTCCTATAGACAAGCGTAGCATAAAGATCAAGTCATTTCAATAGTTCAATTGCTATATGCTTTCTGATACATAGTAACCTAATTCCTTCGACCATGAGATCATGCATATTGCCTTTACTGGATGGATGCTTTGATGTCATCAAACACCACACCGTAACAGGGTGGCTATAAAAGTGGCATTGGGTGTTCGGAAAGTATTGGTTGAAACACATGGATCAAGAGTGGGATTTGTCCATCCACATGACGGATAGATATTCTCTGGGCCCTCTCGGTGAAATGTCATCCAATTAGCTTGCAAGCATGTGACTTGGTCACAAGGGATCACATATCACGGGAACGAGAAAAGAGTACTTATCAGTAACGAGGTTGAACTAGGTATGCAGAGATACCGACGATCATGACCTCGGATAAGTAACATATCGTGAGACAAAGGGAAATTGGTATCGTATGTAAGTGGTTCATTCGATCGCAAAGTAATCGTAGAAATATGTGGGAGCCATATGAATTTCCAGATTCCTCTATTGGTTATTGTTCGGAGAAGTGTCTCGATCATGTCCGCATAATTCACGAACCGTAGGGAGACACACTTAAGGATTCGACGTTGTTTGAGTAGTTATGGTATTATGAGAAAGAGACCGAATGTTGTTCGTAGTCTCGGATGGGATCCGGGATATCACGAGGTGATCCGGAATGGTCCGGAGAATAAGATTCATATAAGGAAAGTCCCATTTCGGAGTTGGGGAATGGTTCCGGTGTTTTCATCGGGAACATTCTAGAAGGTCCCGGAATGTCCGGCACTCCGGGGGGGAAGGGGTACATGAATGTGTCATTGCAAGATGGAATGATTGCATCATGTACTAGGTGTTCTCGCTGTCCAAAATAAAGGGTTTATTTAATTCCTAAATTGGAAAAGTCAAACGGCTAATTTGAAAGTCAAACTGCCAATTTTGGGAAGTGGGAAAAGAGGAGGATTGGTGGAGGCCGAATTGGGGGAGGACTCCTCCCTTGGCCGGCGCCCCACCAAGCCGACTTGGGGAGGGACTCTCCTCCCCATGGCGCAGCCAGCCCTCCCACCTATATAAGGAGGGGCAGGGCTCCCCTCCTAGCAAACACAAGTTTCCTATCCTCTAAACTAAACCCTAGATCTAGACCCCGGTTTAGAGCTATTCGGTTTAGAGCCTTCTAAATTAGTTTGGAGCCCTCTAATTGGTGTGTCTAATTACTAGACCACTAATAGCCTCTCTCATAAGCTCCACCATACTCGCACCGGCTTAAGGCGAAGCCCTGCGGGATCTCCCCTCTACCTCCGGTACCACGCCGTTGTGCTGCCGGAATCGCGAGGAGAGTGCTACAACCTCCGCTGCCTGCTGGAACAAGGGAGAGGAAGGTCTTCGTCGAGTACCGAACGTGTGACCGACTGCGGGAGCGCTGCGGGAACGCGGCGCCGGAAGGATCGTCTACGCGATCTTGAGATCGGAAAGAGTACGACTACATCACCCACGAGAATCTGCTCTCGTTAAACACTTTGGAATCTTCGAGGGTGAGTTATTCCATCGACTCGTTGCTACAATCTAGTAGATAGATCTTGGCTTGTTTGTTTGTATGCGATAGAAAATTTTTGTTTTCCATGCTACGAACCCCTACAAAAACAAAGTAGGTCTTTTAACAAAATAGTTTTAGTCAATTAGATGCATGCTGATGTCATGATGATGCACAAGTATTACTTAACACACAATTTTCTAGTAGTGGATTTTACCCGGGGTGCTACAATTCGACACCACTAACAATGGATCTCGCCCTCGAGATCCGCCTCCTAGTACAGGGAAGAAAGCCGATGACCTGAATCTTCTCACTTCGTGTAGATCCTCGCGACACCACTAACAAGGGTTCCTTCTTTATCTTGAAATCGGCGACACCACCAACAAGGGCTCGTTGTTCTCGTTCGTCGAGAGAACACTCCAGAGAAACAAAGACGAATGTAAAGGTATAAAAAGATAAGGCCACCTCTCACTTCCATGGAAAGAGTAAAATTGCATCAATCCGCTATTCCCTATACAAAAGCGAATGATAAGAGTAGCGGTATGGTCGCGACTCCATCCCGCACTCAAAGCATTACTCTGTACATGAATAGAAGAATTTGCAACTATCCTCGAGATTTAGATTGTAGATCTTAACAAATGATATTCGAAAACAAAGGAGTGATGCAGGTTCTTCATCGGACCTGATGCAGATGAAGTCGGCTCATTCAAAAACACCGGAGATACAAAAAAAAATTTAGTGACTTTTTGGTCCACTAAAAGATACACAGAAGAAGATTCGTCAAATAGCGTGAGGACCGGATGTAGCAACACCGTTACAAGGGAAAAGAAGTGAAGCCCTGAAGGTACGACGGAAACCCAACCACGAGAATACCTGGACTCGAAGAAAAGATAAGAGAGCGGATTCAAAACACGTAGAGGTAAGAGGAGAATAGCAGAGGGGTAAGGAGTAAAAGCAGACCTAATCAGATCTATCCAACCGATTTTTTTAAAATAGTTTTGACACTCTACGACGTCCGTTAGCTAGGTCATCCTACAGGCTGGACCAGTGGGGTATCGTAACTGCTGAACTCTGATACCACTCTGTAACACCCTCAGAATCGGCGCTATGCAAGTTTTAGCGCTTCCCGCCAAACCCGCATAGAATTAATTCAAAGGTGCCCACCAGGCACTTGCGTGCGGGTGGAAAACGAAGTAATATCATTACACAATAGTCCACAATGGAACCCATAGAACAGATATATACAATAGCGACTCAATGAGTCAAGAATACAGATATACAGTACAAAGATTCAAATCACCTTGAAAACGATACAGCGTCCGAGTACGGTCAAGAGGCAAATTGAGCTAAGAGCCCTGAAGAATAACCAATGGCGTCCATAACCCTGCCCAGGCCAAGCTGGAAGGATAACCCTGCTAACGATGTCGATCTCAAAACCTGCTAAAAACAAAAGGGGTGCCGACAAAGGGCAAAGGAAAAAGAGAGCGGTCAGTACTGAGGCCAGTACATGGCGAGACTAGAATTCGGCGGTCCTCGCCTACATAGGTATGGTGGACTGAAGCGGCAGCGCAACATGCACTAAACAACCTATAGAGACTCGATATAACTGCCGGCTATCAGAGAGGGATAAGAAAGACCTATCCGGAACCAACCTGATACTACCACCAAACATACCCATCCTGGTATTTCCCCCTCGAGACCAAACGAGGAAGTCAACCGAGAAACTCACATAGTTGGCAGTTTTATTTATTCAGTTATCGTTGCGGCAATTACTAGTCATGTATAGATAGTCATCCTTAAATAATAAGCAGTGGGCACTTTTAGTTAACCATTCTGTTGTAGTTGCGACACTTACTAGTCAGATACAATTAGCATGAGATATCCTAAATCCAGCAGTTGTTGGTACTTTTATTTAGCCATTCCGTTGTAGTGAAGCTGATTACTAGTCATATCGGATACAAGTCAAATTATAACAGTAAACTTTAGTTATAGTTGTCTATGATCGAGAACTGTGCTCCAAGTCGTCCATAACCGTGGACACGGCTTCTCGAAAAGATTTAACCCTGCAGGGGTGCACCAAAGTTTCCACACGCACCTACACCCTTGTTGTTAGATCAGGTAGGTACAAGATCACAAAACATACACCCAACGGTATGTCGACGGGGTTTCAGACACGACGTTTCCCAGACCCAAAGCAAGCACATGGGGGCCACCCCACTAAGCTACCCGTAACGAAGTCGGCCGGTCTCCGAGATGGACCCAGAGGTTTGTGACAATGGCTGTAAACGACTGGGAACCCGAAAGTGTGACTGGTCTTGTCGATACCGCGAAAACATTCCACATTGGTTCCAAAATAGTACAGGCACTCCACGCGCAATCGTAAATAAAGCAGTAAAGCATGGCATAAGTACAGGATAGTAATAAAGCCCCAAACTACTTTGTGGCCCCCGGTACAGTACTTTGAAATCAGGTACTAATCGATGGGGGTGTCCACACACCCCACCTGTGGTTAGCGCGCTCGATCTCGGAACAGGTGTCAAGAACTCGGGGTCCTACGGGACACAAGTGGACGGTTAAAAACCAAATAACATCTATTGCCCACCTGTGCCTCTGCATTATTTACCTACTTCAATTTTAGTTATTAAACAATAATTAAAGCCATGATCATCTCCAACATAAAGCATATGGCAGCCTTCCAACAACCATGGTACTGGACGACACGCAACAGCACTTGAGCAAGCGACTACGACGCACAAGTCCAACTATCTACCAAACAACAAGTAATAGGATGTGTCCAAGGCAATATAAGGCTGCAAGGGATATCACGGGTACGAAAACTAGAGCACCGCAACACAGATAGCAATAGATCAACAGGAGGGAATAAATACTATAAAAGTAAGATAGGTAGAAAGGGGGAGATTGCTCGCCTGAAAACATTGCTGGAGGTTCATTCGAAGATCGGGTCGATACTCGCATCAACTCATC
Organism: Avena sativa; assembly: GCA_916181665.1. Classification (NCBI taxonomy): domain Eukaryota; kingdom Viridiplantae; phylum Streptophyta; class Magnoliopsida; order Poales; family Poaceae; genus Avena; species Avena sativa. The sequence goes on from OV702294.1 coordinate 440,285,211, forward strand.
GGCCTAATCCGTGAAGAAGCAAAACACTAGAAGAAACATCGGATGCACTATTTAATACTATGGTAGAAGATCGGGCATGATGCATGTATCATGTATGACATGCGATGCAATTAGGCAATATTAAGCGGACCTGGGGTCCCGACAATTACTTAGGTGGTTTATGTTGTCTAGATACCCCGCAATTTAATTGTTGTCTTATCACGACAAAACATGGCATCGGTTCGCTACACAAATTAAACGGGGCCAATATTAGACTAGATTCGCCGCATATGGCCTCCATATTTAATTTAGGTGAGTCGGCATAATGCCCCCGAACAACCACAATACGAATGCAATCATGTTTAATTAATATGCAACAAGTGGATATATGGCATTTATAAAATATGGCTCTCAGATAGGGGTCACACTTAGGGGTTTCGGCGCACTTGGTTCTGGGGTTCGACGAGGTTCGGTCTTGGTCTTCGGATCTTCAAGCATCGTGGTCTCGGTCATCGGATCTTCGAACTCACTCCGGGAAGGAGATCTTGTCGCATCCTCAGGTTTAATTCTTACGGGTTCCAACTTGTAGCCCTTGACAGCAGTCTTCATGTTCAACTGCATCTCCCTAGCACGCTATCGTGTCACCATCAGGACATCCACCGAGCAACACTAAACGCCGGAACAAATCATCGCAAACACTGGGCATGACGTTAGTTGACTGGGATAAAACAACAGAGATAACTGGTGCTGCACCGGAGGCTCGGGCCGGCAGGGCGACGCAGACCCGGTGGCGGACGACCAACAGGAAGGAGGGGAGAACCGCGGCCATCGGGACGATCAGAGGAGGCGCCGGGGTCGGAGACGAGAGTGGGCGACCGACGGCAGGACACCGAGGAGAGGACAGGCGGCGGCTCTGCGGGCGAGGGAGAGGGAAGGCAAGAGCGGCGCCAGGGGAAACTCGCAGGGCAGCGGAACTCCGGCGGCAGGAAGTGCAGAGGGAAGGACCTGGTGGCGGTGGAGGGTGAGTCGAGGCGAGCGAGCGTAGAGGAGGCCACGAGGGGTGCGCTGGCGCGGCCGGCGACTTCCTGGCAGCGAGGGATGGCATGGAGGAGGCCGCGAGTGACGGGAGGTTGGGGACGGGGTTTGGGGAGGAGCAGGGTCGACGAGGAGAGGTGGTGGCGGCGGGACAGAGAGGATGCGAGGTAAGGGGAGCGCGAGGCGAGGACGGGAGTGAGCGTGGGGGAGCGTACTCCTACACTTGGTGGGGTCGGGCTTGACCGCGTCGGTGTGGTGGTTTGCATGTTGGGTCCCAGGCCAGTGCGTGGGTGTAGAGGCAGCGTGTGTCGTGTGCTTGTGTGCGTGTAGGCGTGTGTGCTTGTGTTGCGGCAGCAAGTGGAGGGAAAGCTGGATGGCGGCGGGGTGGGGAATAGCTGGGGTAGATTTAGGGTTAGGGTTTAGGTAGATTAGATCTAGGGTCAGGATTAGCCGGGGTGGTAGGCTGCTGCCAGCTGGGCCTTTTGGGCCTGGCTGGTGGCAGCCTCCCTAAAAAAATAGTTTTGTTATTTCTTTTATTTTAAAATAAACTTTTGTAAATAGTTTTAGATAAATAAAAGATCCGGCTGGACCGACGGTTTTGGTTTGAACAAAGAGGGGTGGATATTAATATAGAAAACAAAGTAGGTCTTTTAACAAAATAGTTTTAGTCAATTAGATGCATGCTGATGTCATGATGATGCACAAGTATTATTTAACACACAATTTTCTAGTAGTGGATTTTACCCGGGGTGCTACACACTACAACAACTTATCATGCAGATAGCAGATACTACATTGTGAGCATTTATAAAATTAAAAGATATGCAGTTCAAAAAAGGAACACTAGCAAAGAACATGTGTTCCAAACTTCAGGTTACAAGTTTGGAAAACTCCGGGTTTCCAACATATTGCTAAGTTCTGCAAACTAAGGAACAATATATATATTTGCAAGTTTCACCAGCAGTGAAAAACCTTGTAGTTATTGAATACTTAATAGTTGTCTTATCATCATATATTTGAAGTAGATAAGGTGGAGTGGTGGACCAGAGTTACTATCTTCTTTGTACATACTGAAGAGATGTGGGAAAGTAGTTTTCCTTTGATCGTACATGCTAGTGTAGTTTTTCTTTACACTAGACTCTGGTTTTTGTCACTAAAATCTTCATAGAAAATGCAACAATTATAAGAACAATGGTAATTTGTTTTGGTTGAAACATGAAATTTTTTAAGTTGCTTTTCATTTAGTTTGCATGACTAGAAGGTTTCAAACAGAATAAATAGCAAAACTTAACAAAAATTATATGGAAAAGCAACTTAATAAAAATCACTAGTCAACATAAGCATATTGATTAAGCAACTTAGTTAAATCGGTAGCCAACTAAAGAGCAAGTGGGTAAATAGGTAAACCTAGATAAGCATGATGAGTAAAACAACTTAGTAAGATTCAATGGACAACTTTAGGCATACTGAGAAAGAAACTTAGTTTATATGTCAGAGCAAGATAATAAATAGCGAAACTTAACAAAGAGTAATATGGAGAAGCAACTTAATTAAAAATCACTAGCCAAGTTAATCATATTGATTAAGCAACTTAACTAAATCAACAGCCAACTAAAAAACAAGTTGGTAAATAGGTAAACCTAGGTAAGCATGATGAGAAAAACAACTTGGTGAGATTCAGCATCAACTTAAACATGATGAGGAAGCAACTTGATTTAAATCAAAGAACAAGTTGACAAATAGAAGACTTAACTAAGCATAATATGGATAATGAACTTAACTGAAAATCATTAATTTCAAAACAAAAACATGTCTTTGCTGAAGTGTTGTTCTGTAACAAACTGAATATACGGATCGAGAAAAAAGGCGCACACATGGGTAAAAGGTGGGTTTACCTCACGAGAATAGGTTTTAGGGAGCCTCCATTATACAATTCTTTAGTCCCCGTCATCCCAGCCCAAAGAACATATGTTATGGTTGTTGGAGATATGCCCTAGTGGCAATAATAAATGTAGTTATTATTATATCTTTGTGTTTATGATAAATGTTTACATTCATGCTATAATAGTATTAACAAGGAAACATTAATACTTGTGTGATTTGTAAACTAAATTAGAGTCCCTAGTAAAGCCTCTTTATAATACTAGCTTGTTGGTTAATAAATGATTGTGGTTTCCCTATCATGAACATTCAGATGTTATTAACAACAAGATCATATCGTTAGGAGAATGATATGATGGACATACTCCTATAGATAAGCGTAGCATAAAGATCAAGTCATTTTAATAGTTCAATTGCTATATGCTTTCTGATACATAGTAACCTAATTCCTTCGACCATGAGATCATGCTTATCACCATCACCGGAAGGATGCTTTGATGACATCAAACACCACACCGTAACTGGGTGGCTATAAAGGTGGCATTGAGTGTTCGGAAAGTATTGGTTGAGACACATGGATCAAGAGTGAGATTTGTCCATCCATATGACGGATAGATATACTCTGGGCCCTCTCGGTGGAATGTCATCCAATTAGCTTGCAAGCATGTGACTGGCTCACAAGGGATCACATATCACGGAAACGAGAAAAGAGTACTTATCGGTAACGAGGTTGAACTAGGTATGCAAAGATACCGACGATCAAAACCTCGGATAAGTAAACTATCGTGAGACAAAGGGAAATTGGTATCATATGTAAGTGCTTCATTCGATCGCAAAGTAATCGTAGAAATATGTGGGAGCCATATGAATTTCCAGATTCCTCTATTGGTTATTGTTCGGAGAAGTGTCTCGATCATGTCCGCATAATTCACGAACCGTAGGGAGACACACTTAAGGATTCGACGTTGTTGAGTAGTTATGGAATGATGAGTAAGAGACCGAATGTTGTTCGGAGTCTCGGATGGGATCCGGGATATCACGAGGAGATCCGGAATGGTCCGGAGAATAGGATTCATATAAGGAAAGTCCTGTTTCGGGGTTGGAGAATGGTTCCGGTGTTTTCATCAGAAATGTTCTAGAAGGTTCCGGAATGTCCGGCACTCCGGAGGGGAAGGGTATATGAATGTGTCGTAACAAGTTGGAATGGTTGCATCATGTACTAGGTGTCATCGCTGAACAAAATAAAGGGATAAATCAAATCCTAGTTTGAAAAGTCAAACGCCAATTTGAAAAGTCAAACGGCTATTTTGTTTGGTGGAGGGAGAGTAGGAAACCTACTTGGGGAGGAAGTCCCTCTCCCTCCACCGCCGGCCAAGGAGGCCGAGTTGGGGAGGGACTCCCCTCCCCTTGGCCGCGCCCTCCCACCTATATAAGGAGGGGCAGGGCTGCCCCTCCTAGACCTACACCTTGCCCCTCTAAACCCTAACCCTAGCCGCCGGCCACCAAACCGCCGCCGCCGCCCTAGGGTTTCTCCCAAGCCACCGAGTTGGGGTTTCTACTTGCCCTAGCCGCCGGCCTAGATCCCTCTACTTGGTGTGTCTAAACCCTAGATCACCGAGGCCTCTCTCATAGTCCACCATACTAGCTCCGGCTTAAGGCAAAGCCCTGCGAGATCTCCCCTCTACTTCCGGTACCACGCCGTCGTGCTGCCGGAATCGCGAGGAGAGTGCTACAACCTCCGCTGCCTGCTGGAACAAGGGAGAGGAAGGTCTTCGTCGAGTACCGAACGTGTGATCGACTGCAGAAGCGCTGCCGGAACGCAGCGCCGGAAGGATCGTCTACACGATCTTGAGATCGGAAAGAGTACGACTACATCACCCACGAGAATCCGCTCTCGTTAAACACTTTGGAATCTTCGAGGGTGAGTTATTCTATCGACTCGTTGCTACAATCTAGTAGATAGATCTTGGCTTATTTGTTTGTATGCGGTAGAAATTTTTTGTTTTCCATGCTACGAACCCCTACAGTGGTATCTGAGCCGTGTCTATATGTAGATCTGTTGCACGAGTAGAACACAATGGTCATTGTGGGCGGTGGTGCTTTTATTATCAATTGCTTCTTGTGTACTTTGCATCTTGCGGTATGATGGGATGAAGCGGCCCGGGCTAACCTTACATGACATCGTTCATGGGACTTGCTCCACGCTCAACATGCAACTTGTATTGCATAAGTGGCTTTGCGGGTGTCTGTCTCTCCCATTATAGTATAGATTCAATTTACAACGGGCACTTGATAGTTCAAACATCAACGTTGTGGCTCTTGTTCGTAAGTTAGATCGACACTTATTGAAAGCCCCAAACCACGTAAAATATGCAAAGAAATTAGAGGCGTCTAACTTTGTTTTGCAGGGGTGTGCTGTGATGTGATATGGCCATGATTGTGATTATATTTGATGTATGCAATGTTCCTTATTGTAAGTTGGCAACCGGCAAGAGCCATATGGTTGTCTTTAATTTCTGTTAAGACCCGCGTGTCTATTCAAAGTAGTTGTAATAGTTGAAGCTGGTGGACGACAACCATGGAGAAGCGTCATTGACCTTGATACAATGCCGGTGATGATGGAGATCATGTTCGTGCTTGAAGATGGAGATCGGAAGCACAAAGAAGAAAGGACATATCATATCACATATTATGAATTGCATGTGATGTTAATCCTTTATGCATCTTGTATTGCTTAGTTAACGACGGTAGCATTATAAGATGATCCCTCATGCACATAAATTTCAAGTCTAAAGTGTTCATACTTAGTGAGCACCGTTGCTAAAGCTTGTTGTTTCGAAGCAACACGTGATGATCGGGTGTGTTAGATTCTGCAAGTGTATACAACGTGAGCAAGCCAGATTTGCTCATGCGAAAGCTAAGGTTTAATCTTGACGAGCCTAGCATGTACAGACATGGTCTCGGAACACGGATCACCGAAAGGTAAAGCATGAATCATATAGTAGATATGATGAACATGTCGATTGTTCGCCATTGAAGCTACATCAACTCTCGTGATGATCGGTGTTGGTGTGGTGGATTTGGTTCGTGTGATCACTAAAACAATGCGAGGATACTGTTTTGAGTGGGAGTTCACCTAGATTAATTTAACTATTAATTAGAACTAAATTTGTCATAAACTTAGTCTAAACTATTGCAAATATGTTGTAGATCAATGGCGGCCCCTACCATCAATTTTAATGCGTTCCTAGAGAAAGAAAAGTTGAAAAACAATGGAAGCAACTTCGCGGATTGGTTCCGCAATTTGAGGATTGTCCTCAATGCTGGTAATTTGACCTATGTGCTGGATGCACCGCTGGGTGACCCGCCTGCAGCTGATGCTACCGATGAAGTAAAGAATGTTTACCTCACTCGGAAGAATCAGTACTCCACAGTTCAGTGTGCTATCTTGTATGGTTTGGAATCAGATCTTCAGAAAAGGTTTGAGAATTCAGACCCACATGATATTGTCCGTGAACTCAAATTGATTTTTGAGACTCACGCGGCAGTTGAGAGCTATGAGGCTTCTGAAAAGTTCTTTAAATGCAAGATGGAAGAGGGCAGCTCCGTCAGTGAGCATGTGCTTAAGATGTCTGGGCACGCAAACAAACTCCAAAGCTTGGGTATAGTGATTCCTAATGCTTTGGGGATTTACCGTGTCCTCCAATCACTACCACCAAGTTACAAGAACTTTGTGATGAACTACAATATGCAAAGCATGAACAAGCAGTTGCCAAAACTCTTCTCCATGTTAAAATCTGCAGAAGTGGAGATCAAGAAAGAGCACCAAGTGTTGATGGTCAATAAGACCACCAAATTCAAGAAAGGCAAGTTTAAGAAAAAGGGACACTTCAACAAGGGTGGTAAGAAAGTTACCACACCAACGAAGAAAACCAAGGCTGGACCTAAGCCTGATACAGAGTGCTTTTACTGCAAGGGAGAAGGTCACTGGAAGCGGAATTGCCCAAAGTACTTGGCGGATTTGAAGAACGGCAACATCAAGAAGAAAGGTATATCCGATATACATGTTATTGATGTGTATCTCACTAGTACTCGTAGTAGTGCCTGGGTATTTGATATTGGTTCGGTTGCTCATATTTGTAACTCGAAACAGGTGCTGCAGAATAAACGGAAGCTAGCGAAGAACGAGGTGACGATGCGCGTAGGAAATGGATCAAAGGTTGATGTGATCGCGGTCGGCACACTACCTCTTCATCTACCATCGGGATTAGTTTTATACTTAAATAATTGATATTTGGTGCCTGCGTTAAGCATGAACATTATATCGAGATCTTGTTTATTGCAAGACGGTTACTTGTTTAAGTCCGAGAATAATGGTTGTTCGATTTATATGAGTAATATGTTTTATGCACATGCACCTTTGATAGATGGTCTATTCTTATTGAATCTCGATAGTGGAAATACACATATTAATAACATTGAAGCTAAACGTTTGAAATTGAGCGATAACTCGACCTATATGTGGCACTGTCGTCTTGGTCACATTGGAGTGAAGCGTATGAAGAAACTTCATTCCGATGGACTTCTTAAATCATTTGATTTCGAATCACTTGAAAGATGCGAAGCATGTCTGATGGGAAAAATGACTAAGACTCCATTTTCTGGTATGATGGAGCGAGCTACGGACTTATTGGAAATCATACATACCGATGTGTGTGGCCCAATGAGTGTAGCATCGCGCGGTGGTTATCGTTATGTTCTTACCTTCACGGATGACTTGAGTAGATATGGGTATATCTATTTCATGAAACATAAGTCCGAAACTTTCGACAAGTTTAAGGAATTTCAAAGTGAGGTTGAGAATCAACGTAACAAGAAGATTAAATTTCTACGTTCTGATCGTGGAGGTGAATATCTAAGTTACGAGTTTGGCGAACATTTGAAGAAATGCAGAATACTTTCACAATTGACACCACCGGGAACACCACAGCGTAATGGTGTGTCCGAACGTCGTAATCGAACTCTCTTAGATATGGTTCGTTCTATGATGTCACTTATAGATTTACGCTGTCATTTTGGGGTTATGCATTAGAAACAGCCGTATTCACTTTAAATAGGGCACCATCTAAATCCGTTGAAACGACACCGTATGAATTATGGTTTGGAAAGAAACCTAAATTGTCGTTCCTTAAAGTTTGGGTTGTGAAGCCTATGTAAAGAAGTTACAGCTGGACAAGCTTGAACCCAAAGCGGAAAAATGCGTCTTCATAGGATACCCAAAGGAAACTATTGGGTATACCTTCTATCATAGATCCGAAGGCAAAATCTTCGTTGCCAAGAATGGATCCTTTCTAGAGAAGGAATTTCTCTCGAAAGAAGTGACTGGAAGGAAAATAGAACTCAACGAGGTTATCGAACCTTCTCTCGAACTTGCGAGTAGCGCAACACCAGAAGAAGTTCCTGTGGTGCCTGCACCAATAAGAGAGGAAGCTAATGATGATGATCATGAAACTTCGGTTGTAGTTGCTACAGAACCTCGCAGGTCAACGAGAATTCGTACCACTCCTGATTGGTATGATCCCGTTATGAGTGTCATGTTGGTGGACAACACCGATGACCCTGCGACATATGAGGAAGCAATGATGAGCCTAGATTCCAATAAATGGCAAGAAGCCATGAAATCCGAGATTGGATCCATGTACAAAAACCAAGTACGGACTTTGGTGGACTTACCGGATGGCCGGAAGGCTGTCGAGAACAAATGGATTTTCAAGAAGAAAACAGACGTTGATGGTAATGTTACTGTATATAAAGCTCGACTTGTCGCAAAAGGGTTTCGACAAATTCAAGGAGTTGACTACGATGAGACTTTCTCACCTGTAGCGAAGCTAAAGTCTCTGAGGATTATGTTAGCAATCGCTGCAGATTATGATTATGAGATATGGCAGATGGATGTCAAAACAGCATTCCTCAATGGAGACATTGATGAAGAGTTGTATATGATGCAACCCAAAGGTTTTGTCGATCCTAAAGATGCTAACAAGGTATGCAAACTTCAACGGTCCATATATGGATTGAAGCAAGCATCCCGAAGTTGGAATCAACGTTTTGATAAGGTGATCAAAAGTTTTGGTTTTATACAAACTTATGGAGAAGCTTGTATTTACAAGAAAGTGAGTGGGAGCTTTATAGCATTCTTAATACTATATGTAGATGACATATTGTTGATTGGGAATGATGTAGACCTTCTTAATAGTGTCAAGGAATATTTGAATAATAGTTTTCAATGAAAGATCTTGGCCAAGCAGCTTACATATTGGGCATAAAGATTTATAGAGATAGATCGAGACGTCTAATATCATTGTCACAAAGTACATATTTGGACAAAGTTCTAAAGAGGTTTGGAATGGAAGATAGCAAGAAAGGGTTCTTGCCCATGTTGCCCAATACGACGTTGAGTAAAACTCAAAGTCCAACAACGGCAGAAGATAGTGAAAGGATGAGTAAAACTCCCTATGCCTCAGCCATAGGATCTCTAATGTATGCCATGCTATGTACTAGACCCGACATTGCATATGCTGTTAGTTTGACTAGCAGATATCAAAATGATCCAGCAGTGGATCATTGGACAGCAGTCAAAAACATCCTTAAGTACTTGAGAAGAACTAAGGATATGGTTCTTTCTTATGGAGGTGATGAACAGCTCGTTGTTAATGGTTACACCGATGCTAGTTGGAACACCGATCTGGATGATTCTAAATCACAATCTGGATACTTATTTACTTTGAATGGTGCAGCAGTTAGCTGGAGGAGTGCAAAGCAAAGCGTTGTGGCGAGATCTTCAACTGAATCGGAATACATGGCTGCTTCGGAGGCTTCACAAGAAGCGATATGGATGAAAGAGTTCATTACAGAGCTTGGTGTGGTTCCAAGTGCGCTCGACCCAATGTTTATCTACTGTGATAACATGGGCGCCATAGACAATGCGCAAGAACCAAGGTCACACAGGAAGCTGAAGCATATCAAGCTACGTTTTCACGCTATTCGAGAACATGTCCAAGATGGTGACATAAAGATTTGCAAAGTACACACAGATCTAAATGTGGCGGATCCGTTGACTAAACCTCTCCCGAGGGCAAAACATGACCAACACCAAACTGCCATGGGTGTTCAGTATATTACCATATAATCTAGATTAGTTGACTCTAGTGCAAGTGGGAGACTGTTGGAGATATGCCCTAGAGGCAATAATAAATATAGTTATTCTTATATCTTTGTGTTTATGATAAATGTTTACATTCATGCTATAATAGTATTAACAAGGAAACATTAATACTTGTGTGATTTGTAAACTAAATTAGAGTCCCTAGTAAAGCCTCTTTATAATACTAGCTTGTTGGTTAATAAATGATTGTGGTTTCCCTATCATGAACATTCAGATGTTATTAACAACAAGATCATATCGTTAGGAGAATGATATGATGGACATACTCCTATAGATAAGCGTAGCATAAAGATCAAGTCATTTTAATAGTTCAATTGCTATATGCTTTCTGATACATAGTAACCTAATTCCTTCGACCATGAGATCATGCTTATCACCATCACCGGAAGGATGCTTTGATGACATCAAACACCACATCGTAACTGGGTGGCTATAAAGGTGGCATTGAGTGTTCGGAAAGTATTGGTTGAGACACATGGATCAAGAGTGAGATTTGTCCATCCATATGACGGATAGATATACTCTAGGCCCTCTCGGTGGAATGTCATCCAATTAGCTTGCAAGCATGTGACTGGCTCACAAGGGATCACATATCACGGGAACGAGAAAAGAGTACTTATCGGTAACGAGGTTGAACTAGGTATGCAGAGATACCAACGATCAAAACCTCGGATAAGTAAACTATCGTGAGACAAAGGGAAATTGGTATCGTATGTAAGTGCTTCATTCGATCGCAAAGTAATCGTAGAAATATGTGGGAGTCATATGAATTTCCAGATTCCTCTATTGGTTATTGTTCGAAGAAGTGTCTCGATCATATCCGTATAATTCACGAACCGTAGGGAGACACACTTAAGGATTCGACGTTGTTGAGTAGTTATGGAATGATGAGTAAGAGACCGAATGTTGTTCGGAGTCTCGGATGGGATCCGAGATATCACGAGGAGATCCGGAATGGTCCGGAGAATATGATTCATATAAGGAAAGTCCTGTTTCGGGGTTGGAGAATGGTTCCGGTGTTTTCATCAGAAATGTTCTAGAATGTTCCGGAATGTCCGGCACTCCGGAGGGGAAGGGTACATGAATGTGTCGTAACAAGTTGGAATGGTTGCATCATGCACTAGGTGTCATCGCTGAACAAAATAAAGGGATAAATCAAATCCTAGTTTGAAAAGTCAAACGCCAATTTGAAAAGTCAAACGGCTATTTTGTTTGGTGGAGGGAGAGTAGGAAACCTACTTGGGGAGAAAGTCCCTCTCCCTCCACCGCCGGCCAAGGAGGCCGAGTTGGGGAGGGACTCCCCTCCCCTTGGCCGCGCCCTCCCACCTGTATAAGGAGGGGCAGGGCTGCCCCTCCTAGACCTACACCTTGCCCCTCTAAACCCTAACCCTAGCCGCCGGCCACCAAACCGTCTCCGCCGCCCTAGGGTTTCTCCCAAGCCGCCGAGTTGGGACTTCTACTTGCCCTAGCCGCTGGCCTAGCTCCCTCTACTTGGTGTGTCTAAACCTTAGATCACCGAGGCCTCTCTCATAGTCCACCATACTAGCTTCGGCTTAAGGCGAAGCCCTGCGAGATCTTCCCTCTACTTCTGGTACCACGCCGTCGTGCTGCCGGAATCGCGAGGAGAGTGCTACAACCTCCGCTGCCTGCTGGAACAAGGGAGAGGAAGGTCTTCGTCGAGTACCGAACGTGTGACCGACTGCGGAAGCGCTGCCGGAACGCAGCGCCGGAAGGATCGTCTACACGATCTTGATATCGGGAAGAGTACGACTACATCACCCACGAGAATCCGCTCTCGTTAAACACTTTGGAATCTTCGAGGGTGAGTTATTCTATCGACTCATTTCTACAATCTAGTAGATAGATCTTGGCTTGTTTGTTTGTATGTTGTAGAATTTTTTTATTTTCCATGCTACGAACCCCTACAATGGTAGCACCAACACCTTCTTTCAACTATTTGGTGCAAAAGTAATAAAGAAGTAAAATGTGTTAAGCATCATCTTAGATGGAATAGCAAAAAATTCTAAGGTAAAGCATGGTTACCAAAAAACCAACTTGGTTAGACTGAGAAGACAACTTAGTTTATGATGACAGAGCAACTTAATCAAAATCAGAAACCAACTAATAAGTAAAGAATTTGATTAAAAAATAGTAGAAAATTCTAGCTAAAGCATGATTGCACAAAAACTAACTTGGTTAGACTGAGAAGACAACTGAGTTATGATGGCAGAGCAACTTAGTTAAAATCAGAAACCAACTAATAAGCAAAGAGGATGATAAAATTTATAGAAGAAAGTCTAAGATAAAGTAGGATTCTAAAAAAAAACAACTTTGTTAGATTGAGAAGACAACTTAGTTCTGATGACAGAGCAACTTAATCAAAATTAGAAACCAACTAATAAGAAAATCCATTTACACTACATAAATGTCCATTTGCTTCGCAGCTACCAAAAGAACAATCGTTCCACTCCAGCAAAACATGTAAGCAGCTACAAAGTATAACCATTCCACTCGAGCAAGGATACCTTGTAGTCAATCCGGATCACACATCCCTGCGGCGCTTGCGGATGTCGCTGATGATGTACGTTGCCGCGCCTCCTACTCCCGCTTTGCACCCTCCAGGTCCTCCTCCAGCGGTGTCAGATGTAGAATGTGACTGATTCTACAGTTCTAGACTGCACCAAGCCACCAACCTATAAGGTTTTGGGTATTCCTTATTTTTGGACACGTGCACAGCATATTCAACTATACTGTTCGACAGGAACACATGGATAATTTCCCTTTTGAGTAGCAATTTCCAATATCAAGTTCTAATGTTCATCTACACGGGGAAATCAGTGGCCGTAAGACAATGTGAACTATGGAGTTGAAGAATGTAGTCAAACTTAATTAAGTGGCAGAAGCAAATTAAGTATATTGGCAAAAACAACTCCCGCTACATAATGGATATGTGGAAAACCCAAAACTTGCATAAGGGATCAGTATACAACTTAGGCTAAGATGCCTAATCAACTTAATTAAGTGGTAGAACAACTTTGGAATGTTAGCAAAACATCTTAATTCAGGAAAAAAAGGGATAAAATAGAACAACTCCACTCCATTTATGATTTATGTGAATAAACCAAACTGAAAAGAGAATCGGTATGCATCTTAGACTAATATATATAATCAATTAATTAAGTGGCGTAAGCAACTTAATTATGTGGCCTCCGACCTGATGTCACTAGCAGCAGCTCAAGCAAGCACTAATGTGAATATTATAACGTACAAATCTACAAGTGCATGCACACTAGCCTCTGGTTTGTTGAAAATTACAATCTGCAAGTGCACTACTATTGTTGAAAATTACAACCTCAAATCTACAAGTGCACTAGCCTCTGCTAACTATTACAGTCTTTATGTTCACTTACTACTGTCAGAAACTACAAGTGCACACTAGGCTCTATTGTTAGAAACCTCAGAACTACAACTGAGAAGAGATAGCAAGAAATACAGTAACAGAGTAGCATAACACATTGAACTAATGAACAAAACAGAATTTTGTGGCCTGTTGGTGGGCTCTTTCCTTTGTACTATAAACACTCAATTTGAGGATTAAGCAAACAACAAACATGAGCAAGCACATCGGCAATTACACAATCGGTTATGCCGGTCACAATGGGTAAAGTAACCTAACACAGGGTATAGAAATATGAACTTAACTTTAGTAGTATGTGACCAACTTAATTAAGACCTCTATCTAAGGCCGTGTGGCTTTTCTGTATCTATTATCCCTCTACAACATCAATGGAGAGAAGAGTGTTACGATCTGTAGAATCAACCAAAAAAATATTGAAAACTTCGACGTGCAGCCTGGTATCTCCTTCATTGGCGCAAAATAGCAGAAAATCAAAGCAGGCTAGTATCCAATCCAAGATTTTAATTCTTGGAGCTGCAGACCGTCATGGTTAATCACGTGCAGAAGTGGGCACCGATTCCATATGTACTCCTTGCTACTTGTCCCCTACTTGTATCCGTGTGAGGTGAACAGGTGCATAATTTCCTTCCACGATAACATATTGGGCAGGGATGCAGGCTGCAGGCGTGCGGAGATGGAGGGGTAGCTCACGGAGACTCAGGGAAGCTGGACGGAATATCCAAAGAGTGAATTCAAAGGCGCAACAAAAATACAGACAGTTGAATCAATAGATGCGGATGAAATCAGGAACAAGGGAACGAAAGGGAGCCCTCACCTCGAAGAGCAGCTGGTGGCCGACGGGTTCACTTCCTCCACCTACTGCACCGCCAACGGGGGAGAGGAAGGATGCGCCGCCTCCGCGAAATAGGTGGTCAGCGCCTCCATCGACGACAAGGTCGCTGAGGAGATTACTCACGGTGCGCAATGGGCCTCCGACTCCTGCATATCTCTTCTCTGTTCTTGGAGTTAGTTCTAAGAAGGATGTGGTGCTCCACGCCCTCATGCGCATCGGTCTCCCGTCGCCGAGCACCATGCCCTTACCCCGCGCGCCACGTGCTTTGAATCCCCTCATGTTGTTGCTTCAACTCCTGCTAGGGCTTCAAGCACGGGGATGGTGAGGGGAGGGGCCTGATGAGGGGAGGACTGCCGTCGACAGAGGACTGGCCGGTTAGGATGGGGGGTGGCTCGGGGACGGAGCAGATAGAGGCGAAGAGAAAGGGGATCAACAACGGGTGGGTGGGAGGCGTCGGGGAGAGGGGGCGCACAAGAGTTGGGGGTGCTGGAGGTAAGGAGGTCTTGATCGAGGTGGGAGGACGGGCTGACGGTGGCGAAGGTGAAGGCCGACGACGGAGGGCCTGGCCGCCTTGAGATGCGTCTGAGTCAAAAGCGAGCTCTGGAGATAGAAGAGGGCGCATGAGGCAGAGAAACAGGGAAGAGGACTGAAAGGGGACGTAGCTATTGGAACGATTGCCATCGCAAGCTCCATCCGACGGACGAGAATCGAGGGCTCAGAGGAGCTAACGAGCCCCCGAGCACTTTTTAGAGCATCTCCACTCGCCTATCTATGAGGCCGATCCGGACGCCGAAAACTGGCCCAGTCGTGTATCCAAGGACTTGTTTTTGGTTGGATTTGGGCCATTTTTGGTCCGGACTACCCAGGCCGAACCCAGGTTTTCGGGTAAGCCCTGGGAACGTCGGACTCAGCAAAATCGGTGAAAAAAATCAAAGCGACGCGTGGACCCGCCGTGTCAGTGACGGAAGCCGAGTCGTCGTCATCCTCGGAACCATGCGGCGATCGCCAGGCAATAACTGCCCGTCGCGTCGGCCACGCGTCGCCGATTTACGGCGCCACCGTCGCCGCCTCGGCTCCCGCGACGGACCGACGGTCACTAAATTCCCACTGTTTTCACTTTTCCCGCCCTCGCCGCTACACCCCTCCCGCCCTCGCTGCTCACCTCGGCCTTTATAAGCCCTACTCCTCGCCGAAGATCTTCGCACTCGCTCACTTCGGCATGTAGAACGGCGAAGGCACCGGCAAGCAGTCTTTTTTTAGTTTATTATGTATTAGTTTAGTTTAAATTCAATGTAATCCGCCTATATTCGTCCAACTTAATGAAATTCGTCCATATTTAACGAATTTTAGCCCAACTTAAAAATTCGGCCTGAATACACGAGTGAACAACTGGACGTACCGAGACCGAAAACTTGTTCGGTACAGCCAAAAATTTGTTCCTTTTTCGGCCGGCCAAACAGCGGAGATGGTCTTAGCACCTGAGTTTGTTTTTTCCCGACCGAATGGCCACTGTCCCGCCTTTCCACGTGCGTCGTTCTCCACCGGTGGTACCGGTGGATTTTGGGGAAAAAACTCGGATTGAAACAAACGACAGAGCAGAGTCCTTATCCATTCGCGTGTTCTTTTTCTATCCCTTCACATGTTGTGGACATACAGGCTGGACGGGACGGGACGGGACGGTTACCGAAAGTGCGGATTGTGCAGAGGTTATATGAAACTAATTGCTACAGATTTATGCACTTATTTCGTCACTGTTTGCATGGAGAGTTCAACCAGTTTTATAGCTAGAGAAAAAGATAACCAGTTGATGTTAATTCTGACTCTAATCTGGACTCTCTTCATTCGCAGCACAATCACGCCGGCAAGCTGCTGCTTCGGAGTATTGTTCCAGATTTAAGAAATTGATCCATCTATCAACCAAATCTATGAACAAAATTACCGTGCAATTTATACCGGTATAATTAATAGACACATCCTACCACTTGCGTCCAATGTTAGCGTTAAACGAACTACTCCGTATACTCAATATCACCACAGTATTAGAGCATCTCCAGCAGACGCGTTAAAATAGCGTGACGCCAAAATTTGCCGCGCGCACGCTGAAAACACCTCCAGCAGGCGCGGGAAAATAGCGCGCGCGTTAAAATTTGCCGCGCACGGCGCTCTGCACTATCCTATGCGCTATATATCGCGCCGAATACAGCACGCGCTATCCACGCCACGCGCGCTCTTCTTCTTCCTCCCGCGCACTCCTATCCTCTTCTCCCGCGCTCTCCGCCGCCGCTCCCGCTCCGCCTTAGGCCTCCGCGGCGTGCGCGCGCGAGAACGGGACGTTCTACGTGGAGCTCCGCGCCGGCGGCTCGCGCTTCGTGCTCGGGATGTACGAGCGCGCGGAGGAGGCCGCCCGCGCGTACGACGCCTACGCGTGGCGCCTCGGTCGGCCCCGGCGCGATATGAATTTTCCGGAGACGGAGAGCTTCGAGAAGGCTCAGTTCCTCGCGCCGGACCCGCCCCTCGTCATGGCGGAGGATCGACGCCGCAACCGTGACCTTCAACGGCGCTTCGTCGTCGCCGAGGGGGACGAGCGCGCCATGGCGGAGTGGTGCCGGCGCTTCCCGCGGGACGTCATCAACGAGCGCAACTTCTTCGCGCAGAGGAAGGCGGAGCGGAGGTCCGAGCGCGCAGACCGGCGCTGGCGCCGGCAGTTCATCAACGACCAGATCGAGATCGAGCAGACTATCCCGGACAATGATCCACGCTTTGGATCTGTCGGAGGTGTCCGACGACACCGCGTCCGACGAGGAGTAGAGGAGTAGTTTTTTAATATTCGTCTAGTTTAATTTCTGTTCGTCTAGTTTAATTTGTGTTCGTCTGAAATAATTTTAATGCATTTTCTAGATCTTTATTTCTGCGATTCGTGTGACAAACTTGTTTGCGCGCTCTAAAAATAGAGCCTCCGCGGGACGCGCAAAAATAACGCTAGCGTTTAGCGCGTCTGAAAATGGACGCCCTATTTTAAAGCGCCCGAACGCTGCAGCGCGCGCTGCAAACGCGCCCTCTGGCGCTCTAAAATAGAGCCTCTGCTGGAAATGGTCTTAAGTAAAGGCGGCCCATGCTCCTGGTTTTTTCCAAATGTAAATATAAGTAAATCATGATAAAAAGTATACCAATCTGTCTTTTCTTAGTCTTATCGTCACAATATCAAAATAAAAAAGGGAGAGATTCACGGAGTGGGCACACGGTAGGACGCTATTGGTATGTCCCTATAAAAAAACTTAAAACCTAAGTTGCATCCATCAAGAAAACTTATATTATAGTTAAATTATTCATGTAAAACAATTGTTTAATAAAAATCAACTCATAGCAATCGCATGACATATTTTTTATATTTATTGACTCTGTAGTTTACCCCAAACGGGCAGCATGATATTGTTGAGTTTCGGTCAACTACGAGTTATCTATGGCAACATCTCGATATGGTTCTTCTTGGGAAGGGACTATAGGCACTGTGTTACCAAGAACTCGACATGGCCACTAGCATTTGGTGTTACTTCTATGGTACTTCTATTTAAATTGTCTGGCTTAAATAGATTTATTATTGCATGTTTAAAATTGATGTTGTATATACTATTGCACGGTTGGAAAGACATGTCGATCAAAGAATCCAGCCTGAATTTAAACATATAAAATATTAATATTTTGACGTAGCAACGCACGGGCTCTGTTCTATTATCGATCTAAAACCAATAAACTAAAAAAGCCCCGCTGATGGGCCGGCCCATACAGGATCTGTTGATGGCGCGAGTCCCCGGCATGCACGTACAGGTACATAATCTGCGGGCCGCGCGAGTCCCCGGCTTCACAACGAAAACCTCCCTAGGAGCGACCACGAAATGCTAATTAAGCTTGCGCCGCAGGGGATGCTGATGTTCTTTTCAGTTTTTTTTTATTTTTTTCTTTTTATTTCCTTTTTAGTTTTCTTTTTCTGTTTTCTTTTTTGTTTCCTTTTTATTTTTATTTTTATTTTCCACTTTCTCGAAAAATGTTTATTATATTTTTGGAAAAAACATGTTTTCTAAAATTGGTTTATGGCTTTCAAATATGGTTCATGATTGTTTTTGAAATTGGTTCAAGATTTCTAAAAATTAGTTTATGTTTTCTAAATTTGGTTCATGATTTTTTGAAATTGGTTATTGATTTCTAAAATTTGGTTTATCTTTTAAAATTTTGGTCCATGATTTTTTTAAAATTGGTTCATGAATTCCAAATTTTGGTTCATGATTTTTTATGAAATTAGTATGATTTTTGAAATTGTGTTCATATTTTTTGAATTTTGGTTCACTATTTCAAAATTTTATTTATAGTTTTTAAATTTAGTTTATGATTTTTTTGAAATTGGTTCATGTTTTTTGAATTTTTCACATTTCCAAAATTTTATAAAAAATCTTCATGATTTTAAAATATGGTTCATGGATTTTAAAATTGGTTCATGATTTTTCAAAAATGTTCATAAACCAAGCCTTTTATTTCAAACAAAGAAACATGGACAAAAATATTAGACACATACTAGTAGTTTAGTATGAAGCTATAGCTTTGGTAGCAAGATCTCACTAGTTCCGGTTAATTAATCATTGTCGTTTCATCAAAGTTATTGGCTCTCCACAGTTCACATGACAAAGCATTTTTTTTAACTTCGGCAACTTTATTACCGAATCAAAACTTGGTCTTGTACAAGAACATGGGACTTAAAGGAAGATCCATAAACCAAAACTCCCTAGCACCATGTGTCAAACCAAACTAAGCAAGCTCATGGACGACACCATTAGCCTCTCGTGGACAGTGTTTGATTGTTGCCATGCCAAGCACCACAAGTAGATACCGACAATCATCGATGACCACCGCGCTAATTCCTCTATGGTACGCCAAAGGATAAGTGACAACTTGTACAACCTTCAGGCAGTCAGATTCCACCACTAAAGACGTGGCACCAAAATGTTCTGCTAAACGAAGTGCGTCAAGTAAAGCCGAGTCCTCCATAGTTGCAGCATCAATTGCATCATCATTAAACTCACATCAAGTTGCAATGAAATTCTCTCCAGAATCTCTAATTATAGCCCTAGTTGCTCTGATGCTAGAATCCTTATCATAAGCTGCATTGACGTCCAACTTATACACTCCAGAGGCGGTTTTGACCAACCTCTATGACAGATTGCATTGCTACTTCTTTTTAATTTAATACTATTTGCCAGAATACCAAAAATGTTAATGATGGATCTCTCTGGCGTTGGCACTGCCTCCGAGACCACCATAGATACCAATATGTGATCATAAATGTTTCCATATGATGTTCAATATTGCATGTGATACCACATGGGGTTGGTGAACACAATAGCTCTTCCAGAACCATAGATCCTGATCGATCAATTGCACCAACCGATCTAATAATTTCTCCCAAGTGTAGTCCGTTTCAAACCTCCAAAGCTCTAGGGCATTGAAAAAGCATGTGTCGGAGGTCTTCAGCATTTGTTGTACAGACTGGGCAATTAAAAGACGCGGCAATATGATGATCTGCCAGTGTACACAGACATGGTACAGTTCCATGTAGGACACGCCAATGGAATATTTGTATCTTCCAAGCAACTTTAGTACTTCAAATTCTTTTCCAAACTTCATGAGGAGCCGATCTCTCCGAATAATCAGGACGTTGCGTCCTTCTCTTGTACTCCACTCTCCACTCAAGGTGATATGCCGATTTGACACAAAACAGCCACTTTTACTCGGATGCTAGGCAATGAAATCAGGTTGCCTAAAGTTCGGTAGTGGTATCCGTAAAATACGCTTCACATCCATAGTCAAAAAATTATCCCGGATTAAAACATCATCCCACTTTTCAGAGATTGGGTCAATTAATTCTTCCACTCTTGTGAGTAAATAGTTACCTCTTGAGGTGACAATCATCTTGGATGGGCTATGTGGAAGTGTGACACCATGTCGCATGGTTTAATAGGATCGATAGTATACACATACCAATAAGTTGCAGCTTCTTTTCAGGAAGCTTATCTAAAAAACCTAAGGTTAAGCGTGCTTGGCCTAGAGCAATTTGATGATGGGTGACCGACCGGAAAGTGGGTACCGGGTGCGCACGAGTTAGGATAAAGTGTGCATAAAATACTAGTATTGGTTTCTGGGGTTAGTCTAGAGATCCTATTGAGCTGTCAGGAGTGACATCCGCTGGTCCGGAGAGGCCGGGGTGTTACAAGTGGTATTAGATCCGACCCTCACGGTTACATGGGCGTGTGCAGGTCAGTGGAGGACATGTGGAGCATGGAGCGTGTGGCCTAAAGTAGACACGACATGACACATGTGCTGGCACTGGACGCACAGACGTGTGCCAAGAGGGGACGTTCCTGGCTTATGGTTGATCAGCGAGGACGTCGATTGATGACCCACAAGTATAGGGGGTGTATCGTAGTACTTTAGATAAATAGGAGTGTTGATCCCAACGAGGAGCAGAAGGTGTTGACTAGTGGTATGTGATACGTCGGAAACGTATCTTTATTTTTTGATGTTCCATTCTTGTTTATCTACTTTGCTTTGCTTTGTCTACACTTTGAGGTGTTTTTATATCTTTTCTGGAACTAACCTATTAACAAGTTGCCACAGTGCCAGTTGCATGTTTTCTTCTGTTTTTGGTTTCAGAAAGGCAGAAAATCAATATTCTCAGAATTGTATGGGACAAAAGCCAAAGTCAATATTTTACCGTGGGCGACACGAATCCAGAAGACGAGACGGAGGGGATCCACGGGTTGGCCGCACCCCCAGGCGCGGCCAAGCCTAGCCCACTCCTAGGTAGGGTGTCGGCCCCCCGGGCACCCCTGCCTCGCCTCCTCGCCTATAAGAAGCCCTCGATGCAGAAACCCTGGGCACCCGATCAAAACTCCACGAAATCGTCTGTAGCCGCCGCCACCATCGTCCCTAGATCGGGGGGATCTGAAGTTCTTCCCGGCACCCTGACGGAGGGGAGATCATCCCGGAGGCATTCTTCTCCGGTATACTGCGTGATTAGTTCCACCTTGGACTATGGGTCCATGTAGTAGCTAGATGGTTGTATCTCCTCCTTGTGCTTTCATGTATAGATCTTGTGAGCTCCGTTCATGATCAAGATCTAAATTATTTGTAATCATGCATGTTGTGTTTGCGGGGATCCAATGGATATTGAGATTACTATGTCAGATTGATTAATGGTTTTGTCTTTATGATTTTATCATGTATGTGTTGTTTGTGATCTTGCATGCTCTCCCTTGTTAGTAGCTATCTTGGCCAAGTAGTTTCTAGTGACTCCAAGAGGGGATATTTATGCTGGATAGTGGGTTCATGCCTTTAGTTTCCAAGGGAAGTGACAGAAATCTCTTCGTTTGTAGATGCGTTGTTGCCACTAGGGAGAAAACAACGGTCTCTTGTTTATGGAACAAGTGTATTATTTACCTTACACACTTTGCTTAAAGTGGTTGTCTGTTGCTTGCAACTTAATACTGGAGGGGGTTCGGATGATAACCCAAATGTGGACTTCTAGTCATAGATGCAGTTGGATGGTGGTCTATGTATCTTGTTGTATTTCCCAATCGAATCTCATAGGATCTTTCTGACTAGTAATTGCATTGTTATGCCTTGCTCAGTTCCTGTCAATTGTCCCGTTGTAACTTGTTTACCCTTCATGCCATGTTGTTTATCTAAGGAGAGCACCTCTAGTGAACTATGGACCCCGGTCCAATCTTTACCATTGATACATCTTCCACTGTTACTTGTTTACTTGGTGCAAACCATTACCTTCAACACCATACGTTTAATCCTTTGTTACAACAACCGGTGAGATTGACAACCTCACTGTTAGTTGGGGAAAAGTCTTGAGTTTGTGTTGTCCAGGTCTCCGTGTTGCTTGCATCACTTGTGTGACATTTCCTTCCTCCTACTGGTTCGATAACCTCGATTTCTTACTGAGGGAATACTTGTTGTTGTGCTACTTCACACCTTGCTCTTGGGGTTCCCAGCAGGCTCCACATCAAGTGACCTATCAACAAGTTTTCTGGCACCGTTGCCGGGGAGGCTAAGGACGTCTTCACAAGGGGAGTCCTCCACTTCCTTTCTCTTTACTTTGTTTTTAGTTTGCTTAGTTTATTTTGCTTGGTTTTGTTTGCCTCTTTTCAAAAACTCCAAAAAAATTAGTCTAGTTTGGTTTGCTTTCTTTATTCAAAAACACAAAAAAATAGTTCCTGCTCTAGTTGATGCTGCTGTTTTTGGCTTGCCCACCTTTGCCAAAATGAACTCTGCTGAGAACACCAAGTTGTGTGACTTCACTAGCACGAACAAAAATGATTTCCTTAGCACACCTATTGCTCCACCTGCTCCTGATGCTACCTTTTATGAAATTAAGCCTGGCTTGTTGAATCTTGTGATGAGAGAGCAATTTTCTGGTGCTAGTTTTGATGATGCTGCTGCCCATCTCAATAACTTTGTTGAACTTTGTGAGATGCAAAAGTATAAGGATGTAGATGGAGATATTATTAAGCTCAAGCTTTTTCCTTTCTCCTTTAGAGGAAAGGCTAAAGAATGGTTGCTATCTTTGCCTAGAAATAGTATTGATTCTTGGACTAAGTGAAAAGATGATTTTATTGGAAAGTATTATCCTCCTGCTAAGATTATATCTATGATAAGTGACATTATGAAATTTAAACAACTTGATAATGAACATGTTGCTCAAGCTTGGGAAAGAATGAAATCTTTTGTTAAGAACTGTCCCACTCATGGACTCACTGGTTGGATGATTATCCAGACTTTTTATGCAGGTTTAAAATTCTCCTCAAGAAACCCGTTGGATTCAGCTGCTGGAGGTACCTTTATGGGCCTCACTTTGGGTGCTGCAACAAATCTCCTTGATAATATGATGGTTAACTACTCTGAATGGCACGCTGAGAGAGCTCCACATGGTAAGAAGGTAATTTCTGTTGAAGAAACCTCCTCTTTGAGTGATAAGATTGATGTTATTATGGCTATGCTTGTTAATGGGAAAGCTCCTTTAGATCCTAATAGTGTTCCCTTAGCCTCCTTGGTTACTCAAGAAGAGCAAGTTGATGTGAACTTCATTAGAAACAACAATTTCAACAACAATGCTTATAGGAGTAATTTTGGTGGTAACAACTATAGACCTTATCCTCCTAATAATGGCAATTCCTATGGAAACTCTTACAACAATGCTAGAAGTGCCCCCTCTGAACTTGCACTCATGCTCAAAGACTTTATTAGTAAACAAACCACTTTTAATAAGGCTATAGAGGAAAATCTTTTAAATGTTGAGAAAAATATATCCTCTTTGTCTGAAGCTCAGTCCTCCTTGATTAATAAAATGGCTGCTAAGCCTGAAACCATGGAAAATACCTTTCTAATGCTCATGCCATACAAGTTACTATTGATGAAAATGTTAGGCTGTTAGCTCAACTTCATGCTAGGTGGGAAAGGGAAGATGAAATTAATAGAAACAATAGTGTGTGCACCATCACCACTAAACCACGAGTAGTCGATGTTCCTCCTCCTACTATGCCTAAGCCTATTGATCCTACTACTAGTGATGCTAAGTTTGATTTTGTTATCAATGGTTGCAATATTTCTGAAGTGATTCTGTTCCTACAAAATCTTGCTAGAAGTCCTGATGCTAGTGATATGCATGTTGCTTTCACCAAACACATTATAGATGCTCTTGTTAAGATTAAGGAAGAGAAGTTAAAACACAAAGCTTCTATTCTTAGGAAAGTAGAAGATAGTTGGGAACCCATCATTAATATTCAAGTGAATGACTTTGATCTCAAGCTTCATGTGATCTTGGTTCTAGTGTCTCTATTATGCCTAGGAATATTTATGAAATGCTTGATTTGCCACCTTTGGAAGATTGTTATTTTGATGTCCCACTTCATGATAATGCTAAGAAGAAACTCATGGGGAGTATTAATGATGTTCTCATTATGGTTAACAATACTTATGTCCCTGTGGATTTCTAAATATCATTTTCCATATGAGGAGGAACCATTATGGTTAACAATACTTTCTTTGATATGAAAGAAGGCACCATTAAATATCATTTTCCATTCAAGAAAGGTATTGAACACTTCCCTATGAGGAGAGAGAAGTTGCTTTTTGCTCCTCCTTTGAAAGCAAGGTTTGATGTTAATGCTTCATCATTTGAAATACTTGATTCTTCTTGCTTCTTATGCCTAACTTAAAGGCGTTAAAGAAAAGTACTTTTTGGGAGATAACCCAAGAGTTTCCTTGAGTATTGGAAGTTATTACTTCAGTAATGACCTCTCCTTATCCTTTTTGTTTGCTTTTTTGTGCCAAGAATGACCTCTAATGAGAGGGAAGTAAGATTTGGGGAGTTGTTGTCCCGAAACAGATTTCTGTCCTCCACCATAAAAATTCGTGAGAAGTCTTTGTAACTCAGATTGAGCTGTAATTTACGAATAAATCCCCTAGTATGTTAGCTAACTTTCATTAGTATAACACTTTTTGATTTGAGCAACATAAGATTTTTGACAAAATCGGTTTCTACCTGCTGGTATGTTTTGACAGTTTTCTGCCATTATTTGCATTTGCTTCTTATTGATTCCTTTTTGAGTTATCTTTTGGGGATTTGAGCTTTTTGAAGGTGTTACTATAGTAGCTTGTGTTTTTAGTGAAAAGTTTTGCTGTTCCAAAGCTTTGCCTAAGGTCTAATATCTTTTGAATAAACTAATGTTGCTAATGAAGATTGTGTGAAATTTTATATGAAGGAAAAAAATCAGGTGTAGAGAGAGAATGATGCAATGAGATGAAGAATGGACAAAAGCTCAATCTTGGGGATGCCACCATGGTGTCATCCCAAGAAATATCCAAGAGGTACAAGCGTCAATGCTTGGGGATGCCCAAGGCATCCCCTTCTTCATCAATAAAAAGCTCAGGTCTGGCTATACACTTCGTTTTTATTGTTTCATGCATAGTTGTGTTGTTCTTGGAGCATCTTAGTTTTCGTTTGCTTTGCTTAGTTGTTTAGTTTGCTTGAGTAAAGTAGTTTGGACCCCCGTTCTTGTTGTGTTGTTTCAAATAAGTTGCTTGGTGTTGGACAGGAGTAGGAAGTTCCTTCTTGAAAGTGCAAGAGGAGCTTGCATTGACTGTGACTTAGACTTTAGCATGACATGCTAGGTGTTGTTTTGACCTTATGCTTAGTGATTATTGTTATAGCATGTCTTGTTCCAAACAATTGGGATTGCTTAGTGTGCCTTGAAGAAATCATGCGTTGTTTTAGCATGCAAAAGCATAGTATTGTGGTATTCTCCTTTGATGCTTTGTTTGGATTGACTTGGCACATGATCACACCATGTTATGACTATGACAAGTCACCATAGCCTATATGATCATTTATTCCTTGACTTGTAGTACCACTCTATGCTTTGATTAGTAATGTTTTGTCGCTCTGCATGATTATGGCCATTATTGCTCTCTTAGTTGGTTGCTCCCAGTCTTTTGCTAGCCTCCACTTGTATGAGTAAGCTCTACTCATGCTTACAACTCCCAAGAAACCTAGTTATTCCAAAGTGTCCACTATAAATTCCTATGCATGGTGTGTTACACCATTCCAAGTATATTCTTTTTTTCAGCTATCTTCCAATTAAAAACTATTTTGTTATGTGAAAACTTAGTGATTAAAGCCCTCACAAACTTGATGGCACACTTTATATTCTTTGCCCCTAATAAACTTGAACCATTGTGTCGTCTATGTTGTATATGCTTGCACTTATACGTTGGATTAGCAGAACCATGCTGTCATGGGGAACGTTTTCAACATTGCACTTGTACTTTGTACTCAGTTGATATCATGCTCTTTTGTCTATGGATGTCACCGGTGTGAAATAAAGAGGGAAGTTGTAAGTCCATGGAGTTTGTATTTTGTGTTAGAGAAACGCCTAGGCCGCTAGTGTAAGCCATGCCTAATCATGGTGGAAACTTGTAGCATCACCATAGTGAGCTATCTATGAAGCATCCTCAATAAAAATCTATGCATATAGTAAATAAAAAGATCGTTGGGATGCTCATTGTCTACTTGCCTTGTCATTTTGGTTATGGGATAGCTCCTGTACCATGTGCAAGGGGTACCCCGTTGGCAGTTCTCTATGATATGCAAATACTTACAATGACAAGAACTTACATGTTACTGAAGTTGAGTAGCATGAGGTGTGGCCCTCGTATTCAAGGGACTTGAGATTTCCAACTTATACTTTGTCAAGCATATACTCCATAGTTTGTTCACTTTAACCTTAACACTTCAAGATGCTTATGATAGGGGCAATGAGGGCTGAAAGCTAACAAGTACCATAAGTTTTGGAAGCTCTTTTTGAAACTTGAAATCCCTGCTTCCTTTATGAAAGACCTTTCTTCCACTACTATTGAGTCTTCACCTTCTACCTTTAGGCACCATTAAGAGAGCATAGTTTCCATTCTTATTTCTATGTGCAGTGTCCCAAAACTTATTGATTGATGCATATTGTGATATTACTTGTTCTTGTGCTACTTTTTTCTAGTCACCCTTGTGAACTTTGAAGGTGTCCTATGCATCTATTTGCTACTCTATGAGGGACAAACTGATTGCCACTATGCCATGTTTTCTGTATGTGAAACAAACAAACGTTTTTCAATGCATGTTATTCATGATCTTTGTTTGTAGCCTTTCATGTTGCATGCATAGTTACTTTGTCTTATTGTTAGAACTCCATCTTTCATGCACATGTTTAGAGTTCTTTGATCCCAGCTTTCAATGCTTGCAAATGGTTTGATCTTGGTTTTGATGGTGCATGTCACCTAAAAAATTATTCTTTCTATCACTTACCTACTCGAGGACGAGCAGGAGTTAAGCTTCGGGATGCTTGATATGTCGGAAACGTATCTATAATTTTTTATGTTACATGCTTGTTTAGCATCTACTTTGCTTTGCTTTGTCTACACTTGGAGGTGATTTTATATCTTTTCTGGAACTAACCTATTAACAAGTTTCCACAGTGCCAGTTGCATGTTTTCTTCTGTTTTTGGTTCCAGAAAGGCAGAAAATAAATATTCTCAGAATTGGACGGGACAAAAGCCAAAGTCAATATTTTATCGTGGGCGACATGAATCCAGAAGACGAGACGGAGGGGAGCCATGGGGTGGCCGCACCCCTCAGGCGCGGCCAAGCCTGGTCCGCGCCTGGGTAGGGTGTGGGCACCCCCTGCCTCGCCTCCTCGCCTATAAGAAGCCCCCGATGCAGAAACCCTAGGCACCAGATCAAAACTCCACGAAATCGTCTGTATCCGCCGCCACCATCATCCCTAGATCAGGGGGATCTAAAGTTCTTCCCGGCACCCTGCCGGAGGGGAGATCATCCTGGAGGCCTTCTTCTCCGGTATGCTGCATGAGTAGTTCCACCTTGGACTATGGGTCCATGTAGTAGCTAGATGGTTGTATCTCCTCCTTGTGCTTTCATGTATAGATCTTGTGAGCTCCGTTCATGATCAAGATCTAATCTATTTGTAGTCATGCATGTTGTGTTTGTGGGGATCCGATGGATATTGATATTACTATGTCATATTGACTAATGGTTTTGTATTTATGATTCTATCATGTCTGTGTTGTTTGTGATCTTGCATGCTCTCCGTTGTTAGTAGCTATCTTTGCCAAGTAGTTGCTATTGACTCCAAGAGGGGGTATTTATGCTCGATAGTGGGTTCATGCCTCTAGTTTCCAAGGGAAGTGACATAAATCTCTTCGGTTGTAGATGCGTTGTTGCCACTAGGGAGAAAACAACAGTCTCTTGTTTATGGAACAAGTGGATTTTTTACCTTACATACTTTGCTTAAAGCAGTTGTCTGTTGCTTGCAACTTAATACTGGAGGGGGTTCAGATGATAACCCAAAGGTGGACTTCTAGTCATAGATGCAGTTGGATGGCGGTCTATGTATCTTGTTGTATTGCCCAATCAAATCTCATAGGATCTTTTTTGTCTAGTATTGCATTGATTGCCTTGCTCAGTTCCTATCAATTGCCCAGCTGTAATTTGTTTATCCTTCATGCCATGTTGTTTATCTAAGGAGAGCACCTCTAGTGAACTATGGACCCCGGTCCAATCTTTACCATTGATACATCTTCCACTATTACTTGTTTACTTGCTGCAAACCATTACCTTCCACACCATACGTTTCATCCTTTGTTACAGCAACCGGTGAGATTGACAACCTCACTGTTAGTTGGGGCAAAGTCTTGAGTTTGTGTTGTGCAGGCCTCCGTTCTGCTTGCAACACCTGTGTGACGTTTCCTTCCCCCTACTGGTTCAATAACCTCGGTTTCTTTCTGAGGGAAGACTTGCTGCTGTGCTGCTTCACACCTTGCTCTTGGGTTTCCCGACAGGCTCCACATCAACTGATCCATCGGTATGGAGCAGGAAATCTCTGTAAATACTTAGCAAACGGATTTTTAGGGGCTTTCTGATAAATCAAAGAAATAAAGTTCAAGTAATAAAGACAACAAATAATTGCAGCAAATGGCCCAATCCTTTCTTAGCAAAGGACAAGACGGTGGAAATACAAATGAGGAGCAAACGTTCTCGAGGACACATGGGAATTATGTCAAGTGCTTTCGCTTCATATAGCTGAGTAGTCATCTTTGGTTGTATAAGTGTTGTGTGGGTGAACAATGCTAATGTACTGACCTTACTTGGACTAATGCATACTTGTGATTAAACCCCTTGCAAGAATCCGCAACTCCAAGAAAGCAATTAAGGTATAAACCAAACCACAACCTTAAACTCTGAGATCCTAAACTCCCTTGTGCAATGGTTTCCTAATGGGGATTCAGGTTTCTGTCACTCCGTCAACCCCACTATTAGTAGTCAAATACATAATGCATTCCCTTAGGCCCATACATGGTGAAGTATCATGTAGTCGACGTTCACATGACACCACTATAAGAATAGCACCACAACTTAAATACTAAACCATTGAATAATATCTCAACACAAATCCACTACTAACAACATGACTTCTCCCATGTCCTTAAGAACTAAACGAACTACTCACGAGACATCATATGGATCAAGATCAAAGATGATATGGTGATGAATAACAATCCAAACATAAACAATAATCCAAAGGTTCCACTCACAAGCATCAACTACAATAGTAATTAACACCGAGAAAGTTTCCCCTAAGAACTATGTAAGATTCAACACAATTATTACATCGGGATGGAGTCATGATGATGGTGCTGGTGGAGATGATGGTGTGGATGATGATGATCCCGATGAAGTCTAGCTTGATGATGGTGTTGATGGCGACGATCTCCCCTCTCCGGGAAGGAATTTCCCCGGCAGAAATCTGTCTGTCGGATAGCTCTTTCTCTCTCGGTGTTTTCCGCCCCATAGAGGCGGCAGAATCTTTATGTGGTCGCTCCTCGTGTATTAGGGCTTCGAGGATAAGATATAGGCGAGAGGGTGGAGCCAGAGGTGGGCCAGGTGGGCCACACCCCTGTAGGCGCGACCTAGGGGTGGCCCGCGCGTGGGGGGTGTAGGCCCCTTGTGGCCCATCTCCGCCTCCCCTTCCGGCATCTTCGTCTTCTGGGAAAATAGGATTTTCCGTAGTTTTTCTGGTATTTTTCTGATCTTCGCGAAATTGCATCAAAACACCTTGTTTTCCATCAGAATCCTGACTCCGGCAGTTCATCCTCCAAGAATCATCCAACATGCAAAAACATATGAAAATACATAAGTAACACCTCTTAATATGAAATATATCAATGAATAGAGGCAAATTATGATATAGAATGGTGATGCAAATTGGACGTATCAACTCCACCCAAGCTTAGACCTTTGCTTGTCCCCAAGAGAAAACTGAGCTAAGTAAACATGTCCACAGGTGAAAGTGCAATGGACGTCGCCTAGAGTGGGGGTGAATAGGATTTTAAAAATATAATAGTTTAGGCTCTAATAAATGTGGAATAAAAACTAACGTTTAATTTATAGAGCACAAAACCTAACCACTAGGTTCACCTATATGCACCAACAACCTATGCTAAGCAATACAAGCAACAAGGTGATAGCAAGAAATAAATACTTCAAGCACAATGGCTATCACAAAGTAAAGTACATAAGTAAAGGGCTTGGTTGAGAGATAACCGATGGACGCGGAGACGAAGATTTGTTTCACGAAGTTCACTTCCAAAGAAGCTATGTCTCCATTGGAGAGGTGCGATGGCGCAATGCTCTCTGAACACCACAAATGGCTCACCTCGAGGTGTGGTGGCACGATGCTCACCCAACGCCACACAAGGCCTCACCCCGGATTCGGAAGCACGCAACTCACCGATGCCACAAAAGGCTCACCCTATTCTCCCGAGTGCGCACCACAAAAGGCGGGCACTCGCTCCACTATGGGACTCTTGAGGGCGGTCACCGAACCCGTACAAGATTGGGGCTATTTCCACAACTCAATTGGAGGCTCCCAACAACAAAGCCACAAAAGGCTACAACGCCACAAAAGGCCAACAAAGCCATAAAAGGCTACAAGACCACAAAAGGTCAACAACCCAACCACACAACCGTCTAGGGTTCCAAGAACCCAAGAGAAACAAGCCCACAAGCTTGAACTCACCGAATCTCCGAGGAGAACTCAAATCTATGCACCAAAGGCAAGGGCAAGTCCTTCTCTCCCAAATTCCAACAAAGCTAAAAAATCTATTGGGGGAATAAGGGAGGAAGAACACAGGAGGAGAACACAAAACTCTCCAAGATCTAGATCCCGATGATTCCTTCACAAAGAAGGGATTTGACTTGGGGGAATTGTCGATCTAGATCTCCTCTCACTTTTCTCTCAAAAAGATGTAAGAATCATGGGAGGGAGAGAGATTAGGAAAGCTCAAATAGGTCAATAATGGTGGGCAAAAACAAGCTCAAAAGATGGGGAACCATTGGAGAAGAATCCCCCCTTAAATAGGACAAGGAAAACTTACCGTTTGGGCCAGATTCGTGCACCACCGGAACTTCCGACCCCCCACCGGAACTTCCGGCAAATAGGAACACAAAAACAGATGAATACAGTACGTCACCGGAACTTGGGTCGGAATTTGGACCGGAACTTCCGCTCAAGCAAAAATGCTGGACAACATTCCACGAAAACTTTAATAACTTTTGATTCCGGACTCCGTTTTTGATGATCTTGGGCTCGTTTTGAAGAGAACGAAAAGCTCTACAAGAGTATGCAAAGAAAAATCATAGAACATCATGGAAGGATAAAAACAAATGGAGAAAGTAGGACCTATCTAGAAGCGATGAACCGGTAAAACCCCCAAAACCCAAAACATAAGAAGTTGAGCTTGGAAACTCCGATTGGGATGAAACTAATTTTGTTGGAAAAATAAAACCAAGTAGAATCCAACAAATGGTAAAATAGGATACCCCCAAGGGATACAATATCAATTATATATATGTGAGATATCTCCTAAGGTGTGGAGCCGAAAAAACCCGTACGATTAAAACCGCAATAAGATATGTATGTGAAATCCTTATTTGATGAACTAGAGATTTTTATGAAGATGAACACAAGCTGTAGATCCTATCATGGACCAGAACCAAATAACAACCAAGAAATATGATGCTATGCATGCAAAGGTTTGAGGTTTCTCCGAAAGATGCGATCGAGACACCCGCTTGAGAACCCCTCTTGATAGTACGACTATCTATCTTAAACCCGGTCTCCCAACTAACAACACGAGACCGGAAAAAGAGAAGACCTATAAAGAACATACCTTTGCCTTGAGCATCCCACTTGAACTTGATGTAGACCGTCTTGTTCTTCTATAGTGGGAACACCTTTCTTGTTTGCTCTTGCTTGATGAACATGAAGACTTGCAAATTGCTCCCCCATACTCCATGGGGAAACCTCTTCTTTGAACTTGTCTTCATCACTCCATGATCATGAGGATGGCAAGATTCAAGCATGAGATCTTATAGAGATGGCTCATCTTGAGCTTGCCCTTGTTCATCCCTTCTTGAGGTTGATCCATCTTGATGCAACTCTTTGCACTTGTCTTGATCAACCTTCAAGCTCCTTCTTTCTTCATGTTTCCAATGGCACAAAGCCCTTGGATATTTCTTCAACTTTCAACCTTGAGACCAACACATGGCTAAACAGATGCCAATGGACAAACCTACAAGTGAAACTCAATTTACACATTAGTCCATAGAGATTGTCATTAATTACGAAAACCACACATGGGGCATACATGCCCTTTCAATCTCCCCCATTTTGGTAATTGATGACAATCCCTTAGCGAGGGTTTAAATATGACAATTAACGACCAAAGCGGTTGCCCCAACATCAAATACTACACAAGTATGTGATGTTGGTACAACCACAATATATAGAGAAAACTCCCCCACAATCTATGCATGTGTGATGAACTTGAATTTCATTGCATAGATTGCCAACCATTACCGTTGGTTGAGTTTCCTATATATATTGACATGCAAAGCAACCACAAAGATGCAAGAGCATGGCAGGAAAATGCTTAAGAACACACTCAAAGCAAAGGCCAACTTCCCTTAAACCCTCCAAAACTTCCCCCCATTGGCATCGATTGCCAAAATGGGTGAAAAGTTCTAGACGACCAATATAGTAAGAATTCCTCCAAAGGTGTGCATATGCACAAATCAAATGATGTGTACTTGGGAGGAAGTAAAACCATATCGAGGACCCAAAGATTGCAAAAAGACAATAAAAGGAAATAAGCTTTAACAAATGAAGCGAGCAACCAAAAGATCCAAAAGGACCAATTGAAAAACCAACAAATGATATCAAAAGGAAATAACAACAAAAAGAGTGTTTAAATGAAAAATAGAGAAGCTCCCCAAACATTGTGCAAAGATTAGAATACTTGTATTTGAATACAATATGCACAAATATGGAATCCTCGCTCCCCCATAAGCATTTAAACCATAAGAAATGAGAAAGAAGGAAAATGTGCACTATTAAATTAATTAGAGAAGCTCCCCAAAGATTACACACCAATTATAGTAATTGTATTTGGAAGCAATGTGCACAACCATGGACTCCTCACTCCTCCAAACTCATCTAACAATGCACACAAAGGTCAATAAATTTGGAAGCCACCGAAGAATCACAAAGAAATAGGAAGTGGTTTCCAAGAAATGCAAAACCAACCAAAGAAAGATCTTCTCTTGTGTGTGTAAATTTCTAGGTGGGAAATATCACAAAGACAAATGTCCACAAATAAATATGCACAAACAAAATAGATACACATGAAAGCATATGAAAGGCAAAACGGAAGTCATAGAATATACCAATATGATGTTTTGCTTGAAAGCATGCCCAAGGGCTCAAATATATCTTATTGTTCATCGATGAGCTCAAGACACCAACATACTCCATACATAACAACTATTACCAATGGAAGAAGGGTATAGAAGGAATATGTGAAGAAAGGCAACAAGTATCACAAGATAGAAATCAACTTGGCAAAAATACTCACTATTGCACATGCGAGATAGTGAGGAAACGATATGCAACAACATTGCTAGATTGACATATTTGGTATTGGTGAATCATGAGCATGATTTAGTATAGTCCCCATTATATGCACTCATCTCAACATACACACATTTGCAATAGAGACAAATCTTCAAAGCCAAAGCAAGAAACCAACCATGCCAAGTTCACAAATTCATGCCAACAAGCAACCTACAAAAGGTTGGGAAACAAGATAAGTATGCATGAGAGAGAGATACTTGTTACCGAGATATAATTGGTAGGATGAAGAATATGTGAATTCATTGATCATCCTAGCTTGCATCCAATTGACATGTAGACGCCACTTCTTCCTTGTTCAAGATACAAGCACCCAATATATATCTCCAATGTACCTAAAACACAAATAAGTACACTACGGTCCCCAAATAAATTGGGTCCAAAGTAGTTAGTGCAACTACAATACATAGGAGAGCCTCCACACAAATATGTGCATATTGATATGAAATTGAATTTCATGCACATATTAGCCCATTAGGATTTGGTGGAGTTTCCCTTATATATTGGATCAAAGAAAGCAAGCATGCCATAATATATACAAGAAGTAAATATGCATGCATAAACTTTCAAGAACCAAAAGGAGATACAATTTGAACAAAAACACCAAGTAAATCAATAAGACACACACAAAAGTGTGACTCGACAAAAGGTGTCCAAATTGTATCAAAAATCCAAATTTACACATGAAAGGACACAAGTTCAACAAATGAACTAGAAAGAGCCAAAGAAAAAGGATAAAAAAATACCAAGGCTCAAGGATTTATCTCATCCTAAAGGAACAAAACAAGTTACAAGGAATGAGATAAAACCAACTCCCAACAATAGCAAGGAAACAACAACCAAAATAAGCTCTTCACACTTTTCATGATGGCACACAAAGTATCAACACAAAAAGGATCGAGCTTCCAAGCAAAAATGGATCAAATCAAGTGGCATGAAACAATGTTCTAGATAATATAGGAGAGCTCCCCCATAAGTAGAGCATTATATATATTTTTGCCTTTGAATGCAAAATGCCCACAAATGAGATCATCACTACTACCACACTAAATAAAACACAAGTGGATACCAAAAAAGATCCACAAGATGCAAAGAAAGCTTGGGAGCAAAAATAAAAACATTTTCTTGGCCAAAGATAAGGAAAATAGGCAAAGTCCAAAGTGAATATGATCAATAAAATCTACCATATATGGAGTACCAATTGTCCAAAGACAATAAATACAAGGGAAATTTTCCCGAGGTAGTTTGCAAGGATATCACGATCATATTCACACCAAGAAGCATATAACAAAGCATGAGAAATGAGCTTGATGCTTCGAGAGAGATTCTTGATTGCTTCAAATAGTCACACAATCACTAGTGATTAGATTAAATAGAAGAAAGTGGTCCCCATGAGGATATATAAATCCAAATATGAGTAAACACATACCAAGAACCACTCTCACACACAAGATCCAAGAGAAGAGCAATAAAACATCCAAGCAAATTGGAACTTGTATGAGAAAATGTGCCACATATGAGCTTGATAATTCTCAATATCAATTCTAAGTGGCACAACCTCAAATGTCCATATTTTCTAGGTTTGTATTATGCACAAAGCATACAACTCCCCCATAATGTGATAAACCAAGAAATATCAACAAGAGGAAATATCAAAATAGAGGTATTAATGGACATTATGGAACTTGAGTTTCTCATGAGAGAGACATACCACATAGAGACTATATAATCATGCAATAAAACTACTAAGTGGTTTTCCTCATGTACACACATTTTAGGATTGTGGAATGCCCAAGCATGACACTCCCCAAAAACGGAATAGTCCATTAATCCCTCACAAGAGCCAAATAAGATACCTACTAGAAAAATAAAGGCTCCAAACCAAGAAACACAAATACATGGTGTGCCAACCAACATACACAAATATACATCATAGGTCAATATAAGTAAGTGTGAAGCACAACATGTACAAACACATGCAAGGAACAAAACCAACACATGAACAAGGGAGCAAGTAACTATAATGTAAAGGAGTTTAACACAAGTTACCAGAAGGAGGAACATTGGATAAGGGATAGAAGCATGATAACCAATGACTTGACTTTGATAACAAGAAAATGATGAAGATCCCTCAATTCTTCATAATGTAGCCAAGTCACCAATGCCCTCCAAAAACACCTTGATCAAGTTTTAGCTTGTTGGTCCCCAACAAAGTTGGGTCCTAAGAAGTTAGTCACAATAGGCTTGGCCACCCCAATGGTTCTTTTATTGACACCACTTTGGGAACCAACAAATTTGGCAAACACATTGCCACCCTCATCCTTACGAAGTGAATAAGTATCATTAATCAAGATAGGATGGGATGAGGAGTTACCCATGGTGCATGATGAAGAAAGGTGCCCCTTCTTACGACAAATGTAGCAAGTTCTTCTCTTGCCATATTTCTTCTTGGGAGGAGCTGCACCATGAAGAAGAGCTTGAGGCTTCTTGGGAAGTGGCCCATCTTGAGCTTGTGGAGGAGCTTGAGGCCGCTTCCCTTGTTGCTTCTCACTAAGAGGCTTCTTATTCAATGGGCAATCCCTTACATGATGCCCTTCTTCCTTGCACTTGAGCATACAATGTTGGCCGAATTCTTCACTTGACCTTGGCCCTTCTTCTTGTTGACCTTGTTCTTCAACGAGTTAGTGGGATTTCCCTTGGTGTTGGAGTTGAATCCAAGCCCACTCTTGTCACTTGGGGGTTGTCGCACACTCAACATCTTCTTGAGTGTGGTCTTCCCTTCATGATACCTTTTCAAGTCATTCTTCAAAGAAGTGACTTGAGCCTTGAGCTCTTTGACTTCCTCTACATGGTTCGTATCAACAACAATACTAGAGGAAGTAGAAGCTTCATTGTTAGAGCAACAAGGCAAGGAATGCAATTCATCACAATATATAGCATGGTTGTGATAGGATGAATTACAAGGACTAGCACATGGCAATATAACATTTGGAGTAGATATAGTGCTAATTTCCACATGAGGCCCACTAGATGTTACATTTTACATAATGGCCTCATGAGCTAACCTTAGCCTACCATGGGAGACCAGAAGATCCTCATGCGAGATTGAGAGCTTGGCATGACTTTCTTCTAATTTCCCATAGTTGCTCATTAGCAAAGCAAGTTTAGCCTTTAGCTCAAGATTCTCCTTCAAGGTATATGCTTCACAAGAAATAGAGTTAATAGCACAAGCATCATCATTTAATGCAAGAGGTGAGGGCAACTTGGAAAGCTCTTTAGAATATGAAGCTTTAAGTTGCTCATGTAACTCAGTGAGTTTGATGAGACCACCCATGATGCTACTAGAGCCATTGTTGAGGTGCTCAAAATCCTCAAGGAGTTTAGCATAAGCAACTTCAATTTCATCATTTTTAATTTTAAGGGCACTAGCCACCTCAAACTCTCTATCATGAGATTTCTTTACTCTAGATATCTCTAGAGCAAATGTCTCCTCAAGATATTCCTTAGTGGTTTGTTTCTCTTCAAGAGCTTCATTTAGATTTGTAATTTCATTAGCATACTCATGCTCAAGACTACTTATCTTATCTATTGTGTCCTCATGCTCATAAATTAGTTGCTTACTTTCAATAGCATAGGTCAAGATTTCAATGAAAGTAGAGCAAGAATTTTTATTAGGATGGAGAGCACGAAGGACTAGCCCCCCCCTTCTCTTTTCAAGAAGCAACATCACCATCTACTTCTATATGATCAACATTCACACCATCATGAGATATATTGGGATCCAAAGGAGAGGTTACCTTTGAACCCTTAGCCATGAGGCACAAGTGAACATTGGGAGAAGGTGATGATGGGGGAACACATGAAGCTCCAATAGCAACCTTTCCTTGGCCCACACATTCTTCAATTTCCTCTACATGGTTAGAAACACAAGTACTAGAGGAAATAGAAGCACATTTATCATGGCAACAAGGCAAAGCAAGCATATCATCATGAGACATATTCAAGGCATTTCTACATGATATGCAAGGGCTATAAACACTAGGATGTAAATCACATATGGTCCTACACGTGTTCATGCCGAAAGATACAACATTGCAATGAGATAGAGACAAAGGATCATGAATGGAAATCTCACTATCTACATTGCAAGTTCTATCACCACTCACCATATCATTACCTTGTGACAACTCACATGTTGGTGTAGTGGAAGAAGATGAGAACTCATCGTGACCGGAGGTGGAGGGAACACAATCATCCTCACTAAGCTTGGACACATCATATTTTGCTTGAAGCTTGGTCCATATATCATGAGCGTTCCGGAAAGGCATGATTGAGGAAAGAACTACAAAGCTCACAACATTAACAAGCAACTTAGAAGCTTGAGCTTAGAGATAAGAGTTTGTATCCTCCTCCAAAGATATATTTTGGGGATCCTTAGGAGGATACAAGCCCATATCTATAATTCGCTCAATATTTGGGTCAATGGCCCGGAAATGACTAAGCATGCGAGTACGCCAAACATTATAATGAGTGCCAACAAATGTAAATGTGTGAGAGTGCACTAAACTCCTAGGAGACATCTTTACTCTCGAGGCGGTGAAGTCTAAAAGCGAGAGACCTTGCTCTGATACCAATTGAAAGTGCAATGGATGTCGCCTAGAGGGGGGGTGAATAGGATTTTAAAAATATTACAGTTTAGGCTCTAATAAATGCGAAATAAAAACTAACGTTTAATTTATAGAGCACAAAACCTAACCACTAGGTTCACCTATGTGCACCAAAAACCTATGCTAAGCAATACAAGCAACAAGGTGATAGCAAGAAATAAATACTTCAAGCACGATGGCTATCACAAAGTAACGTACATAAGTAAAGGGCTCAGTTGAGAGATAACCGATGGACGCAGAGACGAAGATTTGTTTCCTGAAGTTCACTTCCAAATAAGCTACGTCACCGTTGGAGAGGTGCGATGGCGCAATGCTCTCCGAACGCCACAAATGGCTCACCTCGAGGTGTGGTGGCTCGATGCTCACCCAACACCACACAAGGCCTCACCCCGGATGCGGAAGCACGCAACTCACCGATGCCACAAAAGGATCACCCTATTCTCCCGAGTGCGCACCACAAAAGGCGGGCACTTGCTCCACTATGAGACTCTTGAGGGCGGTCACCGAACCCATACAAGATTGGGGCTATCTCTACAACTCAATTGGAGGCTCCCAACAACAAATCCACAAAAGGCTACAACGCCATGAAAGGCCAACAAAGCCACAAAAGGCTACAAGACCACAAAAGGTCAACAAGACCACAAAAGGTCAACAAACCAACCACACAACCGTCTAGGGTTCCAAGAACCCAAGAGAAACAAGCCCACAAGTTTGAACTCACCGAATCTCCGAGGAGAACTCAA
Organism: Avena sativa; assembly: GCA_916181665.1. Taxonomy (NCBI): domain Eukaryota; kingdom Viridiplantae; phylum Streptophyta; class Magnoliopsida; order Poales; family Poaceae; genus Avena; species Avena sativa. The sequence continues at coordinate 440,324,637 of OV702294.1, forward strand.
ACCTATGCACCAAAGGCAAGGGCAAGTCCTTCTCTCCCAAATTCCAACAAAGTTACAAAAGCTACTGGGGGAATAAGGGAGGAAGAACACAAGAGGAGAACACAAAACTCTCCAAGATCTAGATCCCAATGATTCCTTCACAAAGAAGGGATTTGACTTGGGGAGATTGTAGATCTAGATCTCCTCTCACTTTTCCCTCAGAAAGATGTAAGAATCATGGGAGGGAGAGGGAGTAAGAAAGATCAAATATGTCAAAAATGGTGGGCAAAAACAAGCTCAAAATATGGGGAACCATTCGGGAAGAAGCCCCCTTAAATAGGACAAGGAAAAACTGACCGTTTGGGCCAGATTCGCGCACCACCGGAACTTCCGCCCCCCCCCCCAACCGGAACTTCCGGCAAATAGGAACACAAAACAGATGAATACAGTACGTCACCGGAACTTGGATCAGAATTTGGACCAAAACTTCCGCTCAAGCAAAAATGTTGGACAACATTGCACAAAAACTTCAATAACTTTTGATTCCGGACTCCATTTTTTATGATCTTGGGCTCATTTTTAAGAGAACAAAAAGCTCTACAAGATTTTGCAAAGAAACATCATATTCCAGCATGGAAGGATAAAACCAAATGGATAAAGGTAAGACCTCTCTAGAAGCGATGAACCGGTAAAAACCCCAAAACCCAAAACATAAGAAGTTGAGCTTGGAAACTTCGATTGGGATGAAACTAATTTTGTTGGAAAGATAAAACCAAGTAGAATCCAATAAATGGTGAAATAGGATACCACCAAGGGAGACAATATCAATTATATATATGTGAGATATATCCTAAGGTGTGGAGCCGGAAAAACCCGTACGATCAAAACCGCAATAAGATATGCAAGTGAAATCCTTATTTGATGAACTAGAGATTGTTATGAAGATGAACACAAGCTCTAGATCCTACCATGGAAAAGAACTAAATAACAACCAAGAAAGATGATGCTATGCATACAAAGGTTTGAGCTCTCTCCGAAAGATGCGACCGAGACACCCGCTTGAGAACCCCTCTTGATAGTACGGCTATCTATCCTAAACCCGGTCTCCCAACTAACAACACGAGACCGGCAAAAGAGAAGCCCTATCAAGAACATACCTTTGCCTTGAGCATCCCACTTGAACTTGATGTAGACCGTCTTGTTCTTCTATAGTGGGAACACCTTTCTTGTTTGCTCTTGCTTGATGAAGATTAAGACTTGCAAATTGGTTCCCATACTCCATGGGGAAACCTCTTCTTTGAACTTGTCTTCATCACTCCATGATCATGAGGATGGAAAGCTTCAAGCATGAGATCTTCTAGAGATGGCGCATCTTGAGCTTGCCCTTCTTCATCCCTTCTTGAGGTTGATCCATCTTGATGCAACTCTTTGCACTTGTCTTGATCAACCTTTAAGCTCCTTCTTTCTTCATGTTTCCAATGGCACAAAGCCCTTGGACATCTCTTCAACTTTCAACCTTGAGACCAACACATGGCTCAAGCGATGCCAATGGACAAACCTACAAGTGAAACTCAATTTACACATTAGTCCATAGAGATTGTCATTAATTACCAAAACCACACATGGGGCATACATGCCCTTTCAACAGGTTTGTGGAGTGAAGTGTCGATAAAAGAATACGGACAAGAAGCATCACATTTACCATTACACAACTCATAGAAGAAAGCAACTCACCATTATATAACTTACCTTGCAACAAGTATATGAGTCACAATAGAGATGCATAAAGATAAATCATAATTGGGATTGGCAAACTTTGTTCTTGGTCAGAGAACAGCTGGCAAACAGTTTCAACTAAAGCTTTTGTAAAGAAGTTTCACAACAAGAGTACTCTTTGCTCAACATAATTTTTTCTTCACAATGATAGATTTCAAAGTAGTACTCATTAGATAAGAGTCTTGTGCAAACAAGGAAGATAAAGAACATGATTGAAATTAATCATTATATGAATGCTTGAAACACAACAACTCAAATGCTTGCTGGAGATAGAGGGGAAGTAGGTTTACTGACTCAACTTAGAAGTAGAAGAAATGCCCTTCATAGAGGGAAGCAGGGATTTCAAGTTCATAAAGAGCTTCCAAAAGATTATGGTACTTACTAGCTTTGAGCTCTCATTGCCCCTATCATAAGCATCTTGAGGTGATTAAGGTTAAAGTGAACAAAGAAGGAGTATATGCTTGACGAAATATAAGTTGGCAATCTCATGTCCCTTGAGTACGAGGGCCGCTCCTCATTCTACTCAACTTTAGTTACAGGTAAGTTCTTGTCATAGTAAGTACATGTGTATCATAAACAACCGCCAATGGGGTACCCCTTGCACAAGATACAAGAGCTATCCCATAATCAAAATGACAAGGAAAGCAGACAGTGAGCATCTCAGCGATCTTTTTATTTGCTATTTGCATAGGTTTTTATTAAGGATGCTTCACAGATTGCTCACTATGGTTATGCTGCAAGTTTCCACCATGATTAGGCATGGCTTAGGCTAGCGGCCCAGGTGTTTCTCTAACACACATACATAACTCCATGGACTTACAAGATCCCCTTTTATTTCACACTGACGACATCCGCAACCAAAAGAGCATGATATCAACTGGATATGTATCCATAAGTGTTGGAAGCGTTCCCCGTGACAGCACGGTTCTGCTAATCCCAACGTATAGATGCAAGCATATACAACTTCGATGACACAATGGTTCAAGTTTATTAGGGGCAAGAAAATAAGGTGTGCCATCAAGTTCGTGAGGGCTTTACTAACTAGTTTTCACATAACAAAATAATTTTTTAAATTCAAAAGATAGATGAAGCTTGAGAATTTGCTTGGAATAGCAATAATTCTAAAGGTATATATGGTGGACACAAATGGCACAGGTTTTGGTTCAAAGGGGTTGGATGCATGAGAAGTATGCCCTCTCAAAATAGGTTTTTGGCTAGCAAGGATGGGTAGCAAGCAAAAGAGTTGAAGGAAACAAGCAAACCTACAAGTGATAAAGCCAAACATGCAATCTTCCTGGAAGACACAAAAGATCTTAAATAAAGAATACTAAGCTTATGAGCCAATCAACAAAGAAAATAAAATATACAAAATACCTCTAAGCTTTTTCTCTTTTCCTTTCAAACCTCAAAAAGTGTTGCTACTGACCAAAGCTCGGTTTGATAAAACCAATTTAGATCTATTTGATGCTCCCAAAGTGATTCCAATACTGATCAACAAGATCAATCATATAATAGAGATTGCAAACTAAAATAAGAAGTGCAAAAAGTAAAAGATGAAACTTCTCATTAATATTCTATAAAGGCACTCAGGGATACATAGATAACCAACTAAAGGATAGATACTTCCACAATGTAAACCAACCTATAAGATAACTTCTCTACCAAAGATATGAATCTACTAAAAAGGTAAAAGATAAAAGATAATAATGTGATACCGCGGCACTCCCCCAGGCTTGGAACAAGCCAAGGGGATGCCAAACCTGATGACGAATTACTCCTTCGGTGGTGGTAGTACCTTATCATCATCAGACTTCCAAGGTAAGGCTCCCCATCCACAAAGGATGTCTTGGTTTCCACAATCCTAAAACTAGTAGTAGAGCTTATGCGATTAAATCTAGCCTCATACTCACGGTTTTGATTTTGTATGTCATAGATCCGAGCTTGTAATTGGTTGGTGGCCTGATGGAGTGAGAGGATTTTGTCTCGGATCTCAGCAACCTCCTCCTTGTGCTTGGCGATGAGTTCTGAACTTACCTTATGGATGAAATCCACTTTGCGTTCCGCCATCTTCTTGTACCTGGAAACTTCCTGATCCAATGCTTCCATCATGTCTTCCAGACTGCCTTCTCCTTTAGGGCCTTGAACTTCTTTCATCAGCACCTTCCCATCCTTGAGAATCAACTCCTTAGGATGAATCTTCAACTCATACATATACGGGTTGATGACATCCACGGAGGAATCCTCTATGGGTGATCCAGAGGAAGACATTGTAGCTCCAAAACTAAGAATCTGCCTGACAGAAACAGATCGAAACACAAACACGACGAGAACACGATACACGAACCTCGTGGGATCCGGGGGGTATATATTATGAAGTTTCAATGCATAATGAAGGTATTGTGTGAAAACGAGGCGGAGACGGAGTTCAGGGGGCTCACACCCTCTCCAGGCGCGACCAGCTGGGGCTCGCGCCTAGGGTGGGTGTGGCCACCCTGGCCTCCGTTTCCTCCTCTGTTTCATCTCGTAACCTTCCGTATGCAATAAAAACATCAAAAATATAAAAAGATAAGGTTTTCACGAACCTTCTGTTTTCACCACTTTACCTATTCAAAGACAGACTCTGCAGATTCTGGTGTTTGATTTCTAATAAATTCTTCCGGAGTCACCATTTGAATAATATCAACATCTTCATTATAAGAATCTCTAGAAATATAATGTTTTAGCCTTTCACCATTCATCACCTGTGTAGTGTTGTCCTTCAAAGAAGATATTTTGATAGCCCCTGAATGATAAAATTCCTCAATAACAAAAGGTCCTTCCCATTTTGAGATTAGTTTCCCTACAAAAAATCTGAGATGGGACCTATACAAAAGAACTTTCTCACCAACATGGAACTCCCTTTTGAGAATTCTCCTATCATGCCATATTTTTAATTTTTTCCTTAAAGAGTCTAGCATTTTCATAAGCTTCACTTCTCCACTCATCTAAGGTACTCAAGTCAAGCAATCTTTTCTCACCAGCAAGTTTAAAATCTCTATTCAGTTCTTTCACTGTCCAATAAGATTTGTGTTCTAATTCTAGAGACAAGTGATAAGCTTTCCCATAAACCATTTTTTAAGGAGACATCCCCATAGTATTTTTATAAGCAGTTCTATAAGCCCATAAAGCGTCATTCAATTTTTTAGCCCAATTTTTCCTAGATCTATTAATAGTCTTCTACAAGATAGATTTAATTTCCCTATTGGAAAGTTCTACTTGCCCACTGGTTTGGGGGTGATAAGCTGAAGCAATTCTATGGTTAACATCATATTTAGCAAGAGTTTTCATAAAACCACCATGAATAAAATGAGAGCCTCCATCAGTCATGAGATATCTAGGCACACCAAACCTAGGAAAAATAACATCTTTAAGCATTTTTAAAGAGGTCTTACCATCAGCGTTGTTTGTAGGCATGGCTTCTACCCACTTTGTAACATAGTCAACAGCAACAAGAATATGAGTATACCCTTTTGAAGGAGGAAAATGACCCATAAAGTCAAATTCCCAAAATCAAAAGGTTCAATAACAAGAGAGTAATTCATAGGCATTTCATTGCGTCTATAAATGTTACCAACTCTTTGACATTCGTCACAAGATAAAACAAACTTCCTTGCATCCTTGAAAATGGCAGGCCAATAAAATCTAGATTGTAAAACTTTTTGTGCAGTCCTATCCCCAGCATGATGTCCTCCATAAGCACTGCCATGACATTTTCTCAATATCTCTTGTTGTTCATATTCTGGAACACATCTTCTCATAATACCATCTACTCCTTTATATAAATGTGGGTCATCCCAAAAGTAATGCCTCAGATCATAAAAGAATTTTCTTCTTTGCTGGGCTATAAAGGTTGGAGGCAAATACTTGGAAACAATAAAGTTAGCGTAATTAGCATACCAAGGACTATTATGCAGTTTTACCCTTATTGCAGCCAACTGTTCATTTGGAAAACTATCATTAACAGGCAAAGGGTCAAAAGAAATGTTTTCCAAACGAGATAAATTGTCAGCAACATGATTTTCAGCACCTTTTCTATCTACAATATGCCGATCAAACTCTTGTAAAAGCAACACCCATATAATAAGCCTAGGCTTAGCGTCTTTGTTTGTCATAAGGTACTTAATAGCAGCATGATCAGTATGGATAGTAACCTTTGAATCAACAATATAGGGTCTAAACTTATCACAGGCAAAGATTACAGCTAAGAACTCCTTTTCAGTAGTAGCATAATTCTTTTGAGCAACATCTAGAGTCTTGCTGGCATAATGAATAACATTCAACTTCTTATCAACACGTTTACCAAGAATAGCACCCATAGAGAAATCACTAGCATCACACATAATTTCAAAATGTAAACTCCAATCAGGTGGTTGAACAATAGGAGCAGTAGTCAAATCTTTCTTCAAAGTTTCAAAAGCTTCCTTGCAATCATCATCAAAAACAAAGGTACATATTTTTGAAGAAGATTGGTAAGGGGCTTTGAAATTTTGGAGAAATCTTTAATAAACTTCCTATAGAAACCAGCATGACCAAGGATACTGCGAATACTTTTTATATCCCTAGGGCAAGGCATCTTCTCAATTGCTTCAATTTTGGCTCTGTCAACTTCAATACCTCTTTCAAAAAATTGTGTCCAAGAACAATCCCTTCATTAACCATGAAATGGCATTTCTCCCAATTAAGAACAAGGTTAGTTTCTTCACATACCTGCAAAACTTTATCAAGGTTGTGCACAAAATTATCAAAATAAGTTCCATAGATAGAGAAATCGTCCATGAAAACCTCCACAATTTCTTCACAAAAACCATGGAAGATATCAGACATACATCTCTGAAAGGTAGCAGGAGCATTACATAAACCAAAAGGCATACGCCTATAAGAATAAGTTCCATAGGGACAAGTAAAGGTGGTTTTCTCTTGGTCTTGCGCTTTCACCGCAATTTGAGAGAACCTAGAATAACCATCAAGAAAACAAAAGTGGGTCTTTTTAGACAACTTTTCTAGCATTTGATCAAAAAAGGGTAAAGGATAATGATCTTTCGTAGTAACTTTATTAACCTTTCTAAAATCAATGCACATCCTATACCCAACCACTACTCTTTGGGGTATAAGCTCAATATTTTCATTAGGAACAACAGTGATCCCCCTTTATTTGGGACACAATGAACATGGCTAACCCATTGACTATCAACAATAGGGTAAATAATACCAGCATCAAGGAGTTTTAATACCTCATTTCTTACCACATCCTTCATCTTAGGATTTATACGGCGTTGGTGCTCAACAACTGGTTTTGCATCAGGTTCTATATTAATAGCATACTGACATATAGTAGGATAAATCCCTTTTAAACCATCAAGAGTATACCCCATAGCTCCTCGATGTTTCTTCAATATTTCCAATAACCTGTCCTCTTCCTTTCCTAAAAGTTTAGAACTAATAATAACATGATATATTTTCTTATAATCTAGATAAGCATATTTAACATCATTAGGTAGAGGTTTTAATTCAAAAAGGGGCCCCCTTTAGGTGGTAGTGTGGTACCCAAGTCTTCCACAGGTAGATTATGCTTAAGTTTGGATATCCTTGAAGATTCCCGCGGTTCTCATAAATTCCTGGCATGGATATATGGAAGGGAAGACTCCTTCCTCACGATGAACTTTCATTGGCTCAGGTACCATCAAGTCATATTGATTTAGTGGATATGCACTCATCTCCCTTGCTGAAATTTTTAGATAAACATCAAACCAAGTGATTTCCAAGTTGATAAATGATGAGCAACTACTATAAGAACTTGCTAGAGGGCTACACATGCATCAAAATGAAATCTCTAAGCATAGAACAAGCATGCAAGCTCACACAACCTTACACCTATAGTAGCAAAATACTCAAGATACAATCTACCAATCACAAATCTAATTGGACAAGTGGAGGAGGCACAAACCAAGGAGCAACCCCTCCAAAAATCAGCAGAAAAGATGGGCTGAGCAAGGAGATCGAAAATCACGAGCAAGAACATCAAGAACTCGAGCTTGAGCAAGTTTTCCGGTGTTTTTGGGAGAGAGAAAGAAGATGGCTATGAGGGGGCACCTTGGAGGGCCCCAGGTGGGCCAGACCCCCCTAGGCGCCACCCACAGGTAGGCCGCGCCTACCATGGGTGTGGTGGCCTGGGTTGGCACCCTGGGTCACTCCAGGTGTCCCTCTGCCTGTTTTTTTAAGGAAAAAATTATTTTGAATTTTTTTGGGATTTTTTGGGAAACTTTATATTTGGCCAATTTTCAGGGTATGAAAATTGATTTTCTCGTGGAAATAGTTTTTTCAGAACAAGCAAAAGCAAACAAAATCCAAACTACAAAATTTCTAAGACACTCTAACAAGCAAAAAACTAACAAAACCAAAGCTAGCAAAAGAAAAGGCAAAGACTAGGAAGGAGAAAAGTAGAAAAAAGCAAGTATAACCATAGTGGAAACAATATTTTGTTCATTAAAATCCTTTTGTTAACAAGGTTGATCAAGTCTTGTTACCAAAACAATCTTATATGAAACAAAACTTTGCAATTCACAAGGTAATTATGTTACCTCATACTTGATAGCAATGGTACCAATCATAATAGTTTCAAAATTTTCTTGTGGAATGGGACAATATATTTCTCCAACCTTGATGCTCTCAATATTTTCAATGGAATTCAGGCAATAGCTCTTAGCAACCTTCTTGGGGAAATAGACAGTATGCTCTTTGTCATGAATATTGAATGTTACTTTTCCTTGATTACAATTGATGACAGCACCTGTAGTATTAAGAAAAGGTCTCTCAAGAATAATAGACATATTATCATCTTCAGGCATTTCAAGCACAACAAAATCAGTTAAAACCAAGCAATTATGAGCCACTTGCACAGGAACATCCTCACATATACCAACGGGAATAGTAGTTGACTTATCAGCCATTTGCAAAGATATATCAGTTGGTATCAATTTTTCTAGCTGGAGTCTTTTGTAGAGAGAAAAAGACATAACACTAACTCCAGCTCCCAAATCACATAAAGCAGTTCTAACATAATTGTTCTTAATGGAGCAAGGAATAGTTGGTATACCTGGATCACCAAGTTTATTTGGAACCTTACCACTGAAGGAGTAATTAGCAAGCAAAGTAGAAATCTCCTCATTAGGAATCTTCCTTTTATTAGATATAATATCCTTCATATACTTTGAATAAGGAGGAAACTTAATAGCATCAGTCAAAGGAATTTGCAAGAATAAAGGCTTCATCCACTCACAAAACTTGTTGTAGTGTTTTTCCTACTTTGACTTGTGTTTATTACCTAGAAAAGGCATAGGTTTCTACACCCAAGGTTCTCTCTCTTTACCATGTTTATTAACAATAAAATCTTCCTTAGTGTACCTAGTGTTCTTAGTGTTCTTTTCAGGTTCTTCCTCAACTTCCTCCTTATCAGGAGCATCATTTTTATCATTACCACTCTCAGTTTCAGCATCAGAGACAGATATACTATTAGGATCTACAACAGGTTCAAGTGGTTCCTCAACTACTTTGTGTTTCCTTTTCTTTCTCTTACGAGGACTACCACTACTCTCACCTTGTTGAGAATCCCGCTCAATTATTTTGGGGTGTCCTTTAGGATATAAAGGATCTTGAGTAGCTATACCACTCCTAGTTCTAATTACATAAGCATGTTTATCTCCTGAGGCATTAACTAGCATATCCTTTTGTACCTTAGCAAGTTGATCAAGTTGGGTTTGGACCATTTGAAAGTGTTTACAAAGCATTTTAATATCATTAGAAGTTCTTTACACAATATATTTCAACTCATTAATAGCTCTAGAGTTTTCCAATAAATGATTCTGAACTTGTTTATTAAAATTACCTTGTTTAACAATAAAACTGTCAAGTTCCTCTAAACATTGATCAGGAGGCTTACCATAAGGGATATCACCTTCATCAAAGTGTCGGAGAGAGTGTACCTCAATAGTAGATGAGTGGGGAATTGGCTTACATAATTCTTATATAGGACCTAGATTCTTCACATCTTCAGCTCTAATACCTTTCTCCTTTAGACACTTCTTAGCTTACTTCATCACTACATCATTTAATGCAATAACTCCCCTCTTCTTTGGTGTTGGTGTTGGAACTGGTTCAGGTACATGTGGTTCAGGAATAGTAGTCTCAGGTGTATTTAGCTGAGTTGAAGTCCACTCATCATAATTCTTGCTTATCTTAGCCATTAATTCTTTAGCATCTGTAGGAGTTATTTTCCTGAAAACACAATCAACAAAGCTATCTAGGTATGTCCTAGAATCATCAGTTAGTCCATTATAATAAATATCAAGAAGCTCATTTTTAGGTAATTGACATCCAGGATGTGCATGAATCAAGGCACAGAACCTTGTCCATGACTCAGGCAATTTCTCTTCTTCTCCCTGTTTAAAATCAAAAAGTCTCTGCAAAGCAGCATGTCTAACACTGGGAGGAAAATATTCCTGGAAGAAAGAAGCAATCAAGCAATCTGGGCTATCAATGGAACCAGGAGGTAATATATTAAACCAAGCCCTAGCTTCTCCTTTTAGTGAAAAAGGGAAGATCTTAGTAACAAAGTACTTGCGCATCTTAAAATCATCAAAGAATAAAGCACTCATAGTAGAAAGCTCATTCGAGCCACATCATTCTCATTTTCAGTCCCACAGAAAGGTTCTTTCTCAACAATATCTAAATAAGATAAATCAAGAGAGAAGTCATAATCTTTATAATTAATATCTATGGGAGAAGTGGCAAACTTAGGATCAGAGGACAACTTAGGAATAATGGTGCGTCTAGCAAGGAGACTCTTAATAGCACTAGTACCATGCGTGTTTCGGCACTCTTCAACAAAATCATCAGTAAACTCAATGTAACCATCAATAATATCATAACTCTCACTAGACTCAGGTGAGCTAACAGGTGTAACAATGTCTTCACTAGGAGTTTCAGTATTTCCTAGACTAGCCATAGTAGCATCTAGGAAAGGACCTAATGAACCACTCGCATCAAGCATAGTAGAAGTAACATCATGAGTATCAAAAGCAGTTTCAGACTCAGTAGTAGTAGAAATGAACAATAATAGATCCAAGTGAACTTACAAATAAATCTATGCTCCCCGGCAACGGCGCCAGAAAATAGTCTTGATGACCCACAAGTATAGGGGATCGCAACAGTCTTCGCAGGTAGTATTACCCAATTTATTGATTCGACACAAGGGGAGACAAAGAATACTTCCAAGCCTTAAAAACTGAGTTGTCAGTTCAGCTGCACCTGGAAATAGTTCTTGCTCACAGAAGTTTATCAGTAGCAACAGTTTGTAGTAGCAACAACAGCAGTGAAACAGGAGCAATAGTAACAGTAACAGTAAACAGTGGGATTCGAGTGCGGTAGGCATAGGGATGTATGGACGGGCGTTGCATGAACGAGTCTAAACATGTAACTTCAAGATCTAGGGCATTGCAGATAAACAATAACATGCATCCAAGTACTAAACAATCCTAGGCATGTGCTCCATATATAGTCATACATGCTCGCACTGAGAACTTGCACAACATCTTCTGTCCAGCCAGCCCTTGGCAGGGGGGCCTCTAGGGAACTACTGGCAATTAAGGTGCTCCTTTTAATAGATCACCGGACCAAAGCATTAACACTACGTGAACACATGTGATCCTCACACCATAGCCACCCCCCGGTTGTCCCAATTATTGTCACTTTGGGGCCTTTGGATCCGGACAATGATATATGTACACAACTTGCAGATAAGATCATAAAAAATACTATCATAATGATTCAATAATAAGTTCAAATCTGAGATCATGGCACTTGGGCCCTAGTGACAAGCATTAAGCACAACAAGTTTCAACAAAGTCAAATAACACTAATAGAGATACTAGGCACTATGCCCTAACAATCTTATTCGATTACATGATAAAACTCATCCAATCCCGACCATCCCCAAGACTACAGCGGGGGATTACTCACTCATGGATGAGGGATACATCGATGGTTGAAGGAGAGGCGTTGGTGATGACGATGGTGATGATCTTCCCCAAATTCCCCGTCCCGGCAGGGTGCCAGAACGGAGTTTCTAGTTCGGAATCTTGTCTCTCGTGGTGGCGGCACAACGGAACTCTTCTCTGGAAAACGTCGAACCCCCCTCGGTTTTTAGGTCAAGGGGTAGCTTATAGGCGCATAGGAGCCCGAGGGGGTGCCTGGGGTGGCCGCACCCCCTAGGCGCGGGAAGGGCCCACCCGCGCCTGGCAGGGGTGTGGGCCCCCTAGGCATCCACTCCGTTTCGTCTTCTGGCTCCGTGGATCTTCTGGTGAAATATAATTTTGGCATATTTTCCGGAATTTTTCCTGATAGTTGATTTTCTGCACAAAAACTAGACACCAAGGTAATTCCACTGAAAACAGCGTCAGTCCGTGTTAGTTGTATCCAAATCACACAAGTTTAGAGGAGAAACAATAGCAAAAGTGTTCGGGGAAGTAGATACGTTTTGGACGTATCAAGATGCCACAATACCATTTGCCTGTTTTCTTTTGTTTTTGGTTCCAGACCGGCAGAAAATCAATATTCTCGGAATTGGATGGGACAAAATCCAAAGTCAATATTTCACCGAGGAGAACACGAAGTCCAGAGGAGAGACGGAGGGGAGCCACAGGGCGGCCGCACCCCCCAGGCGCGGGCCCACCCTAGGTAGGGCCTGGGCAGGGTGTGGGCCCCCTGGCCGCCCTCCTGCCTCGCATCTTCGCCTATAAGAAGCCCCTGATGCCTGAAACCTAAGTACCCGATCAATATTCCACGAAACCGTCTGTAGCCGCCACCACCATCGTCCCTATATCGGGGGGATCTGAAGCTCTTCCCGGCACCGTGCCGGAGAGGAGATCATCCCGGAGGCCTTCTTCTTCATCATGCCAGCCTCCGGTATGAAGCGTGAGTAGTTCCACCTTGGACTACGGGTCCATGTAGTAGCTTGATGGTTGTATCTCCTCCTTTGTGCTTTCATGTGTAGATCTTGTGAGCTCCATTCATGATCAAGATCTCATCTATTTGTAATCATGCATGTTGTGTTTGCGTGGATCCGATGGATATTGAGATTACTATGTCAGATTGATTAATGGTTTTGTCTTATTGATTCTATCATGTCTATGTTGTTTGTGATCTTGCATGCTCTTCGTTGTTAGTAGCTATCTTGGCCAAGTAGTTGCTAGTGACTCCAAGAGGGGGTATTTATGATAGATAGTGGGTTCATTCCTCTATTTAATCTAAGGGAAGTGACAGAAATCTCTAAGATTGTAGATGTGATGTTGCCACTAGGGAGAAAACAACGGTCTCTTGTTCATGAAACAAGTGGATTGTTTACCTTACACACTTTGTTGAAAGCAGTTGTCTATTGCTTGCAACTTAATACCGGAGGGGGTTTGGATGATAACCAAAGGTGGACTTCTAGTCATAGATGCAGTTGGATGGCGGTCTATGTATCTTGTTGTATTGCCCAATCGAATCTCATAGGATCATGATGTCTAGTATTACATTGTTATGCCTTGCTCAGTCCTGTCAATTGCCCTGCTATAATTTGTTTACCCTGCATGCAATGTTTGTTTATCTAAGGAGAACACCTCTAGTGAACTATGTACCCCGGTCCAATATTTACCATTGATACATCTTCCAATGTTATTGTTTACTTTCTACAAACCACTATCACCTTCCACACCATACAGTTAATCCTTTGTTACAACAACTGGTGAGATTGACAACCTCACTGTTCGTTGGGGCAAAGTCTTGAGTTTGTGTTGTGTAGGTCTCCAAGTTGCTTGCAACACCTTTGAGACGTTTCCTTCCTCCTACTGGTTTGATAACCTCGGTTTCTTACTGACGGAAGACTTGCTGCTGTGTTGCATCACACCTTGCTCTTGGGGTTTCCCGACGAAGCGCTCTCAGGCGCCATCAACAAGTTTTCTGGCGCCGTTGCCGGGGAGGCTAAGGACGTCTTCACATGGGGAGTCCTCCACAACCTTTCTCTTTACTTTGTTTTTGTTTTGCTTAGTTTCTTTTTCTTGGTTTTGTTTGCCTCTTTTTATCAAAAACTCCAAAAAAAAGTATCTTAGTTTGGTTTTTTTCTCTTATCAAAAACACAAAAAAATTAGTTCCTACTCTAGTTGTCACCTTGCTCTAGCTCACCATGTTGTTCTCGAAGTTCACCCTGAAGGACCTTTCGATAGGTAGTGGCTCTATAATTGGGAAAGAAAATATTGAAGAATTCTTTAATCATGTTAGCAAGCATGAGGATATTGAGAATAGATCTATAGCAGAACTTTCCCCTAATTATAAAATTGTTGCAGCTTCTTTAGTTCATATGGTTGAGGCTAGGTTTGTTAACCTTAACCCCATGATGCAAATTTTGTTCCTTAAGCTAAAATAAGAAAAGGATGCTGAAAATAGAGAATTTATCTTTGAAACCTTACTAAAAGAGTTCAATGATGTTGCTAAGGAAGCCAAAAAGGTCTTTGAACGTTTTAATATGATAGGCTCATGTGTAGATTATGGGTACTTTAGATAAAACCAAACCTAGAGAGGAATTTAAGATACCCATATCTTTTGAACTTGTAGGAATGCATGAAGCCTCTGAAAAGAATGTTGATTGGATTGTTCCTGAAAATTCTTTTGATGAAAGTAGTGAACCAAGGAGAGATGACAAGGGATCCTCCAAAACTCATTTGGATGAGATACCTTTCCTAGTTGAAGAGATTGCAAGTATTGATCTTAATTCTTTATTTGAAAATACTTGATTCTTGCTTCTTGTGCCTAACTTAAAGGCGTTAAAGAAAAGTACTTGTTGGGAGATAACCCAAGAGTTTTCTTAAGTCTTGGAAGTTATTACTTCAGTAATGACCTCTCCTTATCCTTTTTCTTTGCTTTTTTGTGCCAAGAATGACCTCTAATAAGAGGGAAGTAATATTTGGGGAGTTGCTGTCCCAAAACAGATTTTTGTGCTCCACCGTAAAAATTCGTGAGGAGTCTCTGTAAGTAGGATTGAGCTGATAATTTACGAATAAATCCCCCAGTATATTATATAACTTTATTTAGTACAACACTTTTTGATTTCAGCAACATAAGGTTTTCGAAAAAAATCGATTTCTACCTGCTGGTCTGTTTTGACAGATTTCTGCCATTATTTGCATTTGCTTCTTATTGATTCCTTTTTGGGTTCTTTTTGGGAAATTGAGCTTTCTGAGGAAATTGCTACATTAGCTTATGTTTTTAGTGAAAGTTTTGCTATTCTAAAGCTAAACCCAAGGGTCTATTATCCTTTGAATGCACTAATGTTGCTAATGAAGATTTTGTGAAGTTTTGTATGATGGAAAAATTCCAGGTGTAGAGAGAGAATGATGTAATGAGATGAAGAATGGACAAAAGCTCAAGCTTTGGGATTCGATGGATATTGAGATTACTATGTGATACTTCCAAAACGTATCTACTTTCTCGAACACTTTGCTATTGTTTCTCCTCTAAACTTGTGTGATTTGGATGCAACTAACACAGACTGACGCCGTTTTCAGCAGAATTACCTTGGTGTCTTGTTTTTGTGCAGAAAATGAACTATCAGGAAAAATCCCGGAAAATATGCCAAAAATTATATTTCACCAGAAGATCCACGGATCTAGAAGAAGAGACGGAGGGGAGGCCTGGGGGACCCAGACCCACCCAGGCGCGGGACCACCTGACCCCGCGCCTGGAGGGGGTGCTGCCTCCCCGGGCACCTCCTCGGCCTCCCTCTGCGCCTATAAGTTGCCTTTCGACCTAAAAACTGAGGGGGGGGTTGGATAGTTTTCTAGAAAGAGTTCCGCTCTGCTGCCGCCACCAGAAACCAAGATTCGAATCTAGAAACTCCGTTCTGGCACCCTGCCGGGACGGGGAATTTGGAGAGGATCATCGCCATCGTCATCACCAACGCATCTCCATCAACCACCAATGTTTCCCTCATCCATGAGTGAGTAATCCCCCGCTGTAGGCCTGGGTATGGTAGCGATTGGATGAGTTCTATCATGTAATCGAATAAGATCTGTTAGGGCATAGTGCCTAGTATCTATATTAGTGCTATTTGACTTTGTTGCAACTTGTTGTGCTTAATGCTTGTCACTAGGGCCCGAGTGCCATGATCTCAGATCTGAACTTATTATTGAATCATTATGATAGTATTGTTTGTGATCTTATCTGCAAGTTGTGTACACATATCATTGTCCGTATCCAAAGGCCCCAAAGTGACAATAATTTGGACAACCGGAGGGGATGGTGTGGTGTGAGGATCACATGTGTTCATGGAGTTTTAATGCTTTGCTCCTATGCTCTATTAAAAGGAGCACCTTAATTGCCAGTAGTTCCCTAGAGGCCCGCTGCCACGGGCTGGCTGGACAGAAGATGTTGTGCAAGTTCTCATTGCGAGCACGTATGACTATATTTGGAGCACATGCCTAGGATTGTTTAGTACTTGGATGCTTGTTATTATTTATCTGCAATGCCCTAGATCTTGAAGTTACATGTTTAGACTCGTCCATACAAAGCTCGTCCATCCATCCCTATGCCTACCGCACTCGAATCCTACCGTTACCATTACTGTTACTGTTGCTCTTGTTTCACTGTTGTTGTTGATGTTGCTACTGATAAACTTCTGTGAGCAAGAACTATTTCCAGGTGCAGCTGAACTGACAACTCAGTTGTTAAGGCTTGCAAGTATTCTTTGGCTCCCCTTGTGTCGAATCAATAAATTGGGTAATACTACCCGCGAAGACTGTTGTGATCCCCTATACTTGTGGGTCATCAAGACTATTTTCTAGCACCGTTGCTGGGGATCATAGCTTTATTTGTAAGTTCACTTGGATCTATTATTGTTCACTGCTACTCCTTTCATCATGGGGAAGTCTCGTGATGGAAAGTTTCCTATTTTACTATCCACTACAAGAAGAGGTACTGTCCTAAACACCTCTGCTGCTCTTGATTCACCGTCTGTTATAAGTAAGCTTGTCACACCACCACCACATACTCATGCTACACACACTGCTACTATTGCTGAGTCTGAAACCGCTTTTGATGCTCATGATGTTATTTCTACTGTATTTGATGCGAGTGGTTCATTAGGTCCTTTTCTAGATGCTACTATGGCTAGTCTAGAAAATATCGAAAGTCCTAGTGAAGCCACTGTTACACCTGTTAGCTCACCTGAGGCTAGTGAGAGTTAAGATATTAATGATGGTTACATTGAGTTCACTGATGATTTTGTTGAAGAGTGCCGAAACACACATGGTACTAGTGCTATTAAGAGTCTCCTTGCTAGACGTGCTATTATGCCTAAGATGTCCTCTGATCCTAAGTTTGCCACCTCTCCCATAGATATTAAAGATGAAGATTATGATTTCTCTCTTGATTTGTCTTATTTATATATTGTTGAGAAAGAACCTTTTTGTGGTACTGAAAATGAGAGTCTGTGGCTCATATGAACGAGCTTTCTACTATGAGTGCTTTATTCTCTGATGATTTTAAGATGCGCATGTACTTTGTTGCTAAGATCTTTCCTTTTTTCACTAAAAGGAGAAGCTAGGGCTTGGTTTAATAGATTACCTCCTGGTTCCATTGATAGCCCTGATTGCTTGATTGCTACTTTCTTCCAGAAATATTTTCCTCCTAGTGCTAGACATGATGCTTTGCAGAGACTTTTTGGTTTTAAACAGGGAGAAGAAGAGAAATTGCCTAAGTCATGGACAAGGTTCTGTGCCTTGATTCATGCACATCCTAGATGTATATTGCCTAAGAATGAGCTTCCTGATATTTATGATAATGGACTAACTGATGATTCTAGGACCTACCTAGATAGCTTTGCTGATTGTGTTTTCAGGAAAAGGACTCCTATAGATGCTGAAGAATTAATGACCAAGATAAGCAAGAATTATGATGATTGGACTTCAACTGAGCTGAATACACCTGAGCCTATTACTCCTGAACCAGTTGTTCCTGAACCAGTTCCAACATCAACAACAAAGAAGAGAGGATTTATTGCATTAAATGATGAAGTGATGAAGGAAGCTAAGAAGTGTCTAAAGGAGAAAGGTATTAGAGCTGAAGATGTGAAGAATCTACCTCCTATAGAAGAATTATGTAAGCCAATTACCCAATCATCTACTATTGAGCTACACTCTCTCCAACACTTTGATGAAGGTGATATTCCCTATGGTAAGCCTCCTGATCAATGCTTAGAGGAACTTGACTTTTTTATTGTTAAACAAGATCATTTTAATAAACAAGTTCAGAATCATTTATTAGAAAACTCTAGAGCTATCCATGAGTTGAAAGATATTACGGAAAGAACTTCTAATGGTATTAAAATGCTTTGTAAACACTTTCAAATGGTTCAAACCCAACTCGATCAACTTGCTAAGGTACAAAAGGATATGCTAGTTAATGCTTCAGGAGATAAACATGCTGATGGAATTAGAACTAGGAGTGGTATAGCTACTCAAGATCCTTTATATCCTGAAGGACACCCTAAAAAATTGAGCAAGATTCCCAAAAAGGTGAAGATAGTGGTAGTCCTCGTAAGAGGAATAAAAAGAAACATAAGATAGTTGAGGAACCACTTGAACCTGCTATAGATCCTAATAGTATATCTGTCTCTGATGCTGAAACTGAGAGTGGTAATGATAATAATGATGCTCCTGATAGGAGGAAGTTGAGGAAGAACCAGAGAAGCACACTAAGAACACTAGGTACAGTAAGGAAGATTTTATTGCTAATAAACATGGTAAAGAGAGAGAACCTTGGGTGCAGAAACCTATGCCTTTTCCAGGTAAGAAACATAAGTCAAAGGAGGAGGAGCACTGCAACAATTTTTGTGAGTGGATGAAACCTTTATTCTGGCAAATTCCTTTGACTGATCTATTAAGTTGCCTCCTTATTCAAAGTATATGAAGGATATTTTCTCTAATAAAAGGAAGATTCCTAATGAGGAGATTTCTACTTTTCTTGCTAATTATTCCTTCAATGGTAAGGTTCCAAAGAAACTTGGTGATCTAGGTATACCAACTATTCCTTGCTCCATTAAGAATAATTATGTTAGAACTGCTTTATGTGATTTGGGAGCTGGAGTTAGTGTTATACATTTTTTCTCTCTATAAGGTACTCTAGCTAGAAAAGTTGATACCAACTGATATTTCTTTGCAAATGGCTGATAAGTCAACTACCATTCTTGTTGGTATATGTGAGGATGTTCCTGTTCAAGTTTCTCATAATTGCATGGTCTTAACTGATTTTGTTGTGCTTAAAATGCATGAAGATGATAATATGTCTATTATTCTTGGGAGAACTTTTCTTAATACTGCAGGTGCTGTCATTAATTGCAATCAAGGAAAAGTAACATTCAATATTAATGACAAAGAGCACACTGTCTACTTCCCCAAGAAGGTTGTTAAGAGCTATTGTCTGAATTCCATTAAAAATATTGAGAGCATCAAGGTTGGAGAAATATATTGTCCCATTCCACAAGAAAATTTTGAAACTATTATGATTGGGACCATTGCTATCAAGTATGAGGTAACATAATCACCTTGTGGAATGCAAAGTTTTGTTTCATATAAGATTTTTTTGGTAACAAGACTTGATCAACCTTGTTAACAAAAGGATTTTAATGAACAAAATAATGTTTCCACTGTGGTTATACTTGCTTTATTTTTCCTTTCTCCTTCCTAGTATTTGCTTTAGCTTTAGTTTTGCTAGTTGTTTGCTTGTTTGAGTTTCTTAGAGATCCTGTAGTTTGGCTTTTGGTTTGATTTTGCTTCTTCTGAAAAAACTATTTCTGCGAGAAAATCAATTTTCATACCCTGAAAATTGGCAAAAAATAAAGTTTCTCAAAAAATTCCCGAAAATTCAAAATAAATTTTTCCTCGAAAAAAAGGGCAAAGTGGCACATGAGGTGACCCAGGGGGCACCCCAGGCCACCACACGCCTGGTAGGCACGGCCTACCAGGAGGCGGCGCCTGGGGGGTTTGGCCCACCTGGGCCCCTCCAGGCTGCCTCCTCAAAGCCACCTTCTTTCTCTCTCCCGAAAAACACCGGAAAACTTGCTTAAGCTCGAGTTCTTGTTGTTCTTTCTCGCGATTTTCGATCTCCTTATTCAGCCCATCTCAAGTGCTGATTTTTGGAGGGATTGCTCCTTGGTATGTGCCTCTTCCGCTTGTCCAATTAGATTTGTGATTGGTAGATTGTATCTTGAGTATTTTGCTGCGATAGGTGACAGGTTGTTTGAGCTTGCATGCTTGTTATATGCTTAGAAACTTTGTTTTGATGCATGTGTAGTACTCTAGCAAGTTTCTATAGTAGTTGCTCTCCATTTATCAAATTAGAAATCACTTGGTTTGATGGTTGTCTAAAAATTTCAGCAAGGAAGATGAGTGCTTATCTACTGAACCAATATGATTTGATGGTGCATGAGCCAATGAAGGTTCATCGTGAGGAGGCAGTTCTTCCTTCCATTTATCCATGCCATGAATTTATGAGAGCTGCGGGGATCCTCCAAGATTTCCAAACTATGGTTACAAATACAGGGTTGTAACACTTTGTTGAAGGTGAACCATTCCAATGTTAAGCTAACCATGGTTTTTGTGCAGGACTTCTGGTTCACTTAGTCTACTTCTAATCCCATGGTCCATTACAAAATATATAATACTAGCTAAATGCCCGTGCGTTGCTACGGGGACAAAAGAAAATTATAGTAACAATGAGGAAGGCTTCAATAGCGACGAGGGTTGGAAGTTTGTTTCTCAACTTGAGTTCATAAGTTCCACCTCCTACTTTTTATTCAGATGAACACAAAGTTCCATCACTGCTCCTAGAAATCCAAATTAACATCACATCTCTTTGATAGATTTTTACGCTAGAAACATTACAAATTAAATACACAAAACAGTCTGCAACTGATCTGAGGCAAGCAGTCAACAAACAGTCGGTAGCAAGTGGTTTATATACCTGAGTCATATCCATGTGTAGGCTGTAATATATATTTATGTTTTGCTTGAAGTGCACATAACTATATATAAAAGCGTATATAAAAGGGCAATGGCTTGGTCCCAGAACGCGCCACCTCACACAGCCCTTTTCATTGCGTATGAATAGTGAATGATGTGTTTCTGGCCATCGATTTTTTATCCAATGGTTCACGCTAGACACCGTATATGTCTACTTATGGCCAACTGACTCGTGATACATCACCATACTATAATTTCTCTGACTGTAATTTTACATAAAAAATTCCAACAAATAAAGCTCCAACAGTACATTTCCGAATTATTTTTATGGATAGTAATTTCCCTTCCTCAACGGTAATTCTCCGTCCGTCTTTTTCCAATAGTGCATGAACAACGATTTTTTGATGATATTTTTAGAGTTTAGGGTTTAAGGTTTAGGATAATTACCGTCATTATTTGTCGTAGACATTCTCGCAGTCAGTAACTCTGTCGGTAATTTTGACATTGGACTTACCTATAGTGGTTTTTTGCTTATACTTGGATGATAACCCCTTTTTGACCGTAATTAACTGAAGTTAGTTAGTCTACGCCCATGATATTATTTTTAAGCTTCATTTTCTGATTACTCCAAGGTAATTTTCCGACACAACTTTCTTGCCGTAATTTTATGCTGTTAATTACCCCACGGTAACTCCTTGATGGTGAATTATCTTCTAATTTTATTTCATAAGCGGTTTTTCTTTCAGGTTCATTTCATATTTTTTGCCACACTTTCCTAGCTATATTTTCCACGCGTTAATTACCATTGGTAATTTTCCAAGTGTTAATAACTTTTCGGCCATATTTCGTGAGCAGTAATTCAATTTTGTTATACTTTCTTACACTTTGGAACTAATTGCACCATCCGACATCTCTTTTATCTATGATTACTTAAAGATAATTTTCTGACACAACTTTCTGGCAGTAATTTTACGCCGTTAGTTACCCCACGGTAACTCCTCGACGGTGAATGATCATCTAACCTTATTTCGTCAGCGGTTTTTCTTCCAGGTTCATTTCGTATTTTTTTATCCAACGTAATTTCTTGTCGGTAATTTTCCAAAAGTAGCTATCCTATGGTAACTCCTTGGTGATGCATACTTCCCCTATTGTAATTTGTGGTAACTTATTGTTTTGGATATTTTTCTATTCTTCGATAGTACTTCTTGACACATTCTGTCTGTCAGTAGTTATTTTAAGGTAACTCGTCGGCATTCTCCCATTATAATTCATGGGTAGTTGTTCTTCGATAGTAACCTTTTGCACACTTTCCTAGCCGTAAGTTTTCGTCGGTATCTACAGTTTGGTAATTCTTGGACCATCCGTAGCTTTTAAGCCGTAATTCGCTATCACTGATTCTAATTCTTTTAAGCTTTTTTATTCTTTTACACTAATTTCATCTTTCTCCGTGGTACAACTATCTTTTGCAGTAACTTCGAATAACAATTTGTAAAATGTTACATAGCGGGTAGTCTCGAGCTATACTTTCAACCAACTATTCTACGGCATCAGACGCGGTGTGTCGTCACGCAATATTTTCTAGTACAGCGTGTATGTGCGTTTGGTTATTTTCTAGCTAAATGCTCGTGCGTTGTCACGGTTTTTTAAATCTGTTTATTATCCCACTTGTAAACACAATGAATATACATTTTTTCAAATTTTGCATAAGAGTTTTTATTCATTGATATTCCTTTATAACCTAGAGATAACCTATGTCGATATGTTCTTGCCTCACCTGGGCGGAGTCTCCAGCGTAGCTATAAACTTTCGTCGACTATCTGACCGTGCCGGTACCAATGGCACAGGTGGTTGATTTTGTATTGCCGTATCTGATACAATGTGGTCCTTTCTTGGGTGGGTTAATCCTGAACTGTTTGCGTGACACTATCTTTTTCTTTTCTTTTAGTCGAGTCAAAACAAGATTGATTTTGAGTTTGGTTTTCCGTCTAAAATACAAGCGCATGTGTATCCGACATTGAGTAGCTAGTCCGGGAAACAAATGTTGACTGACTTGAGTAAGAGACGACATGGGTGATCATGTTGCAAACACAATGGAGCAGCAAGAAAATGGAGCATGGACGAAAAAGAAATCGACCCATGCGACGACACACGAAACGTGGAGAAGCGGGACAATGTGCGACGAAAACCACCTCAACCAATTTAGTAATAGTATATATAAAGATTATCATGAAAAATAATTAAAAGATTCAACTTCAAGTTTTGTAGAGAATCAGTATTTTCGCGATCCAAAGACGGCACCCGTCTTCGTTTTTTCTTGTGAATCAATGGCACATCGAGCCTCGTATGGGAGAATTTTTTCCAAACGATGACATTCTTATCTTGTCCGGTGAGATGATTTTCACATTAAGCGCGAACTAAGTTGTGTACTCTTGAAGAATGTTGAGGTTAAGTAACCATTCAATAGTAAAACTTTTTGTAGATTGTAAGAAGTGACCATTGCACAAAATCAAATGTTCAAATTATATAAATAAGCAATTTCCATGTGTTTTTTCAGAATTATATAGATATAAGAAATTTCTATGTCCTTTGCCAGTTTCTTTACAAACAAATCTACATGGTTCTGTTAATACTCTAGTATGTAATGTTCAGAAGCTATCAGCAACGTAAGTTGTAAGAATAGCCAAGAGAAGATATAAAACAGCTAGGGGTTCCCAATGGATCCTAACACAACTGCTTGACATGGATCATGGACAAAAAAATACAGTTGCGTGGCGAATCAAGTGATCCAGTGAGCAAGTAAACTTGACATTTCCTAAATTCCAGTGAACCTACGATTCTACTCTCTCCGTTCGTAAATAAGTGTACTTCTAACATTGTTCTAAGTTAAATTTTACTATGTTTGACTAACTTTTTTGGACAACATATCAATATTTATGACACTAAATTGATATCATTAGATTTATTTTTAAATTTAGTTTCATAATATGTTAATTTGATGTAATATATGTTTCTATATTTCTTTATAAAGTTGATCAAATTTGATTATGTTTGACTTAGGCAAAAGCTAGAAGTACACTTATTTGCGGACGGAGGGAGTATGGTGCAGCGAGCACCTCCATCTCCCCGTATTAGCAGTCTGGTGCCCCTGGCGTTAAACTTGAACCTAGCGCCCGATCCTGCTCCCCAACATACACAAATCAAAGACGCTCATAGTCTGAGACGCTGCAAATGACCAGCTCGACTAAATGCACGAGAAGAGAGCTGGGCAAAGGCGTCTCGAAGAGGCCCGGGGTGAAGCCGACAAGGCACTCATGGTCGACGAGCGTGGCCCAGACAGCCTCCTGTGGCGTGCCGACACGCACCGGTGTGCTGGCCGTTGGGAAGCAACCACCCGCGCGGATGTGTCATGGCCTCGTGGTTAACCGTTAACCTCCACCGCTGCCTATGCAATGTGTTTGGACGAGAAGCGCCTCGCGCCGTAGGGAGCTGATTATGCGGGCGATGCCGCTCCTCTATCTCCGTCTTGTTTCTTGGTTGGCGCTCGCCAAAGCATCGGCCATCGTGTATGAGCGCGAGTATTCGGTGGACGCCGGAAGCAGACCAGGACGGAGGGGAGCTGGGCGGCAGCGCAACGCCATGTCCAGGACGCCGGAAGCAGCAGTCCGCTGCCGTTTGGCCTCCTCCGCGTCGCCCACGTGCCACACGCGCCAAGCTGCAATGTGTTTGGACGAGAAGCGCCTCGCGCCGTAGGGAGCTGATTATGCGGGCGATGCCGCTCCTCTATCTCCGTCTTGTTTCTTGGTTGGCGCTCGCCAAAGCATCGGCCATCGTGTATGAGCGCGAGTATTCGGTGGACGCCGGAAGCAGACCAGGACGGAGGGGAGCTGGGCGGCAGCGCAACGCCATGTCCAGGACGCCGGAAGCAGCAGTCCGCTGCCGTTTGGCCTCCTCCGCGTCGCCCACGTGCCACACGCGCCAAGCTGGGCGGCAGCGCTGCACCATGTCCAGGACTCCGGAAGCTGCAGTCCGCCGCCGCTGCTGCCGTTTCCCCTCCCCCCGACGAGCTGGCTGCGATGGCTGCGCGACCCCCATGGCGCCACACGCACCAAGCTCACCGGACAGACATGTCACCGGAGCGGCGCGGTCCCTCCCTTCCCCTCCCCCGACGAGCTGGCTCGATGTCGGGGCTGAGAAGATAAGGTCAGGTCGTGATGGAGAGAGAAGAGAGAGAAACAAGCCTAGAGGAACGGGCTTCAAACCGAACAGAACACGACTCTCGTTTCACGTACCGATCGCGATGGTGGACTTAGGGCGGATGGACGAAAACTAATAGAGGTTGATTGAAAACGTATTTCTGGTGAACCGAAACGTATTTGACCAACCTACCTCTAGATAAATTAGTAGATAGATATCTGTAGACCTGCCTCTTGCTGATTTTTATGAAGCAATTAGAGTACCTCAGTGGGGATCCTGTGAGAAGATCAAAGAGAGGGCCAAGTCACTTATGGATTTATATGCTGAGATTTTCCAAGGTTTCGACTTCTTAAAGGAAAGTGGTAAAATTCGGAACATTTAGCTCCAAACTATTAGATACTTTGCCTATTTCATTACCAAGTGTGTTCTTGCTAGAAAGTTGTCTTCTTTTGATCTAGCTTTTATTTCAGCTGCTCTGAATATGAATAGATCTTATAGTTTGGGTGCTCTGATAGCTCACCGTCTAACCACCAACCGTGAGAAGGATGTAATTTGTGGAGGTCTCATTGCTTTTAGGTTGCTAGCTTTCCATGGTTTAGAGCCTCACTTTTCAGATTTTCAGTTCCCCATAGAGAGGCTTGATATTGAATCCATGATTCAGCATGGTTTTGTTTTCTTGGGGGCTAATGTCAGAAGTTTACCATATGAATTATCTTTTGCCCAGCAAGGTCGGAGAAAGGGTAGAACTGAGAAAATAGTTTATTTGCCTGCACCTTCTTTGTTTAACTTTGATAACAGGCAAGGATGGTCACTTACGGAGGAGGAGGTTGACACTTATGTGGGGGAACTCTCCCAGCAAAAGGAGAATGTTAAAGAGGATGCCGAAGATAATTCGGTTTAGCCCTCCAACTTGGGAGAGTCTTCATACCAGCAATCCTCATTTGATTGGAGCGCGTCTTCTTCTTCATCGCAGGTGCCTGACTATGATCATTCCTATGATGACCCACCATCATGGGGGTACTATCCGCGTTATTGAGCCCCACTTAGGCCAAAAGCCTAAGCTTGGGGGAGGTATACCGACATCACACTCATATATATATCATGTTCAGTAGGTTCTTTGTATATCCATTGTTTCGCTTTCTTTTTGGTTCTTGTTGCTTCTTTCTCAAAAACCCAAAAAAATACCAAAAATATTTTTGTTGTTTCTCTTGATTTGTTTCTTTGTTTTTTTGCTTTGGTTTGCGTAAAAAGAAAAATCCAAAAATATTTTTCTTTGTTTGTTTTTTTTGTTTGGTTTTTCTTTGTTTGCTTATTTCTAAAATTTTCCGAAAACACCAAAAATATTTGTTGTTCTTCTTTTGTTTTGTGTTGGGGATATGCTATATGGGTGTCCTCATAGCATGTCCTCTATACGGATAACCCGGGTGGCCCATAGTTGGTAGCATGGCCCATGACCTGCTGGGCGGCCCAGTTAGATGGATCCAGAAGGGAGGCCCATGCCAGATAAAGGAAGGCTACGGTGGAGTCACCAGCATACTCGGAGCCTTGGAGTACAAGACACGCTAGACTAGTAATAGACAGTGTTGGACTCTGTAACCTGTCCAGCTAGGACTTTCCCTGTAACCCTAGGACCTGACGACTATATAAGTCGGGCCTATGGGAGCCTTTAGGGCACAACCTAGTATCGATTAACATACACCTCGCACAACGAACCTATCTCTGTAACTCGGCGTATTGCCATTATAGTGATTTATAGTAGGAGTAAAATTCCGCCATCGTTGTGGGATCTAAACCTGGATAAGTTGTGTTACCTCGTACCCGTCAACCGTCTGCCTTCCCCCACGTCTATAAACACGCACTGCGAGGACCCCTCCATGGCGTACTCGTCGGCAATACCACGACAGTTGGCGCACACCGTGGGGGCAAGAGGCGCTTCAGGCTCTTCAGCGGGCAAGGACCAAGATCTTCGCGGGAATCGGTGAAACCGTAGCCATCGGTCGGGTTCTCTTCTCCGACAACGTTCCGATCGTCCCTCCCGACGAGTTCTGGATCCCGACGAAGACGAACCCTACGCGGTGTTCGATCGTTCCTATCAGAGACATCCACCTCTTCATTGGCGAAACCGACTCGGGCACCAGTTCCTTGGGAGTCGGAGGAGCATCAAGGCCCGCACGGACCGCCTACGGGCAGGATACGTTCGTGGAAGGATTGATGTCGGATCTCTCCTCGAAGTTTGCCGGCAAAGATCGGAAAAATTCAAGGCCCACCCAAACCGCCCCTGTGCAGGATATAATGGTGGAAGATCACTGCAAGTCCGCTGGCTTTGTCCGTGCGTCTGGATAGCAGAGATCCATGTTCGTCGGCGTGGTTACCATCTTCGACCTGGCGCGTTGCGTTCAGAGAGAGGGCGAAAACCCCCGCGATTACCTTGCCAGGTGGCTCCGTATACGAGCCGATCTGGCACACTACCCCAATGATGATGCTATGTATCACTTTGTGGAAGGATTGGACCAGGGAACGCTTCTTCGGCATTCTCTAAGGCGGCAGCAGGCTTCGGGACGTCTCACCTTCGAAAGAATGGTGAACACCATCAACAGCTACGTGGAGGCCGAAGGGGCAGCTCAGGTGGATCTCGCACTCATTGGCGGAGCGCCACCGCCTCAGCAACCGCCTCCACCACCTCCGGCCGCCATCGCTGCAGCAGCACCACCACCTCCAGTCATCGTCGCTCCTATTGCACCTCTACCCCCGTCATCGAGGAAGCCCGGGCACCCTCTGACTCTGTGATTGATGCGCTCTATGCCGACTTTAGTGCAGATTCGGAGGAGATAGATTTCATCCCGGAGGAACTAGACTCCGCCATGCAAGAGATGGAGGAGGAGTACACGCGCGACGAGCAGGCCAACAATGCCGTCACATCCAGAGAGGTGTTCGTCACCATTGGGATGACGATGGATGAAGATCAACCCGGACAAGCTCCGCCTACAGCGCTGTACAAGGGGAAGGGACCACTCATTGCTGCCGACAATGATCGCACAAAGGTCATGCCCCCTCCGCCTAACCTAGTGCAATAGCCACAGGAACTCGGTACCGGCCCGAGCAACAACAACATCGCAAAATTTCCACCTTCGGCATCTACATTTGCTGCCGCCCAAGTTACTCCAGCTGATAGAGTAATGTACGGCAATCTCCTCGTCGAGCCACTGACCGTAGCTCATATCCGGAATGTGACCCAGCTTGACGAGAAGCGCCAGCAGCTGCTGGAGGAAGCGCAGGCCATCGCGGAGCAAGGCGCTAATCTAGATCGAGATCTGGTCAACACGCAGAAATCCATAGAGAAAGCTAGAGCAATGGAGGCCGAGTACAAGACTCTGCTACAGCAGCAGAAGGCCAATAAATCTCCGGCTCGCGTAATCAACGATCCTGGTGAACGGAGAAACCTAGGATGGGCTCCCCCGAAGCCGACACAGGCCAAGCCATACATTGACAATGAAGGCAGGCAGGTGATGCCCACTCCTCTCCTCAACCTCGCCGTCGCCAAGACCCTTCTGGAGCAGGATAGATCGCCTGAGGCAGTGGACCAGGTCTATGACCTAGTGGCCAAGGCAGTGAAGCAGCAGGAAAAGGCCACCTCTTAGAGGCTTGAGTCTGACCCAGCATTTTTCCAGTCCATCCAGCATAAGCCGCCAAGGGACAAATCTCCTCTTGATGTCAGGTCTTAGACGGGTTAGTCAGAACGAAGACGGAGGGATGCGCGCAACAGGAAGGATGCTATCCCCATATCCTCTGACAATGGAGGCAAAGCCCAACCTCGCCGCCCATCGCCACCGCCCTAATCCCCCCGACATCGCGAAGACCCCAAGGCTCACCATCATACGGATATGCCCCCGCCAAGGCAGAGCGGCATCGTCATCCGCGACAACACGGAGCAGCCCGTCATGACGAAGAGCGCAACTAGGGACACAAGAGTAGGTTGCGCCATGACCCTCCGCGTCCGACAAGCAACCGCGACAAGCGTGAGGCGTCGCAGGAGGGTAACAGCAAGAAGGCTAACCCACCGCCACCTCCGCCTCCGTCGCCACCTAGCAGTCACCATGGCGGAGGAGGCCCGCGTCGTTCACGCAGCCCATCCCCTGTTGACAAGAAGAAAAGAAACCCGGAGCCATACGACGCACGATCACGGATAGACAAGATCCACGAGGCACGGGAAGGACCATACCTAGGACCACGTTGCTTTGGACCTGCGATACGGTCCGCAACTTACCCCAAAGGTTTCCGGATTGACAAGACCATCAAGCCCTATGAAGGCACCGCTAAGCCAGCTACATGGTTGCAGGATTATGGTAACACAGTGGAGATCGCCAGGGGTAACCCCAATGTTGTCGTCAAGTACCTCCCATTGATGTTGGCGGGCACAACCCGTCAATGGATTGATGACTTGCCAGAGAAATCCATCTGTAATTGGTTGGACATGCAAGAAGTGTTCACCAAGAACTTCGAGGGTACGTACAAACGTCCCTGCACTATTGGCGATCTACAACGGTGCGTGCAAGAGAAAGACGAGACATCTCGCACCTACCTCTCCAGCTGGCTGGATATGAAGAATTCATGCGCAGGAGTGCACGCTCAGACCTCCATGGCCGCCTTCATCGATGGGTCGGAAAGGGGCTCGTTGCTCCGACATAAGCTGAAGCGCTTGCAGGACAATCACCAGCAAGACTTGAATCAGATGATTCAGTTGGCCAGTGAGTTCGCAGCTGCCGACGATGATGCTCGCGGCTCCCTGCTGGCAACAGCCGTTCCAACTCAAGCTCGGAGGAACAGCATCACAAAGAGGAAAACCACACCAGAAGAAAAGCAAACTCCCGTCATGGTCTCCATGACCTTTGCAGGACGAGGTGATGGCGGACAACGCGGCCGAGTGCGGGGAGCTGGTCGTGGGCAGCAGCGAGGAAGTGAAACTACCTCGGCAGCGCTCCGCGTTCCCCAAACCAACGAGGAGTACTGCAATATGCCGTGCCTCGTACACCTCTATGTCAATGGCAAAGCCACTCACACCAATCGACACTGCAAGTTCGTCAACGACCTCAAGGAGGACCCGGAGTCCGGTTACAAGCAAAGTCGGAAGAACAGACCGCGAGGCAAGGGCAAGGGGAAGAAGAAGGAGGAGGAGTCCAAGGATTCAAGTGACATGGACGAGCATATTGACCCCAAGAACGCCGCCAAGAGCGATGGCAAAGGCAAGAACCCCTTCGAGAAGAAGGCGGCAGTTTTCCACACTTTCCTTGGCACCCCCACCGTCCGACAACAGAAGACCTCTATGAGGATCCTGATGGCTACTGTACCCCTAGTTCCCCAGTACATGCGCTGGTCGGAGATTCCAATTACTTGGAATAGGAAGGATCACCTAGGCCTCATCCCTATGGAGAACCAATACGCCATGGTCATCAACCCCTTGATTGACGGCAATGAGTTCACCAAATGTATGGTGGATAGTGTAAGCAGCATCAACATCATGTACCTGGATACACTGCAGAAGATGAACTTGATGGAGGCAAACCTAAGGCGGACCAACACCATCTTCCACGACGTAGTTCCTGGTCGGGAGGCTCGGTCCCTTGGGTGCATCACACTTCATGTCGCCTTTGGTGATGTTAATAATTACCGCCAAGAGCGCATTACCTCTGAGGTGGTCCCCTTCAAGAGCGTGTACCACGTCGTACTCAGCCGCGACATATTCCACACCTTCATGGCCAAGCCATGCTTCGTCTACAACAAACTCAAGATACCCGGACCAAACGGTGTCATCACCGTATCCGGAAGCTTTGAAAAAGCAAGGGACTACGAAATTGGAGAAGCAGCCTACGCGGAAGCTGTCCTCTACAGCGACGAGTTCAAGGAGATCCAGAGCAAGGTCGATGCCTCAGAGATGCCCGCGTTGAAGAAAGAGATTTCTGACTCCGCCCCAACATTCAAGGCGGCCATTGAAACCAAGTCGGTGGAACTTGTGGTAGGCGATGCCTCCAAGACCACTGCCATTGGGACGAACCTGGATCCCAAATAGGAAAGCGCGCTCGTCGAGTTTCTCTGTGAGAATAGGGACATCTTTGCCTGGCAACCTGCCGACATGAAAGGTGTACCTAGGGAACTTGCTGAGCACAGCTTAAACATTGATCCAAAATGCAAGCCAGTGAAGCAACCTCTACAACATTTTGGAGATGAGAAGAGACGCGCCATAGGCAAAGAGATAGCTAGGTTACTTAAGGCTAGTTTTATCCGAGAAGTCCTTCACACCCAATGGGTGGCCAATCCTGTACGTGTCCCCAAAAAGGGAACCAAAGAATTAAGAATATGCGTTGATTACACCGGCTTGAACAAAGCATGTCCCAAAGATCCGTTTGCTTTGCCTCGCATTGACCAAGTAATTGACTCGACAGCTGGCTCAGAATTTTTGTGTTTTCTCGATGCATACTCAGGATACCACCAGATCAAGATGAGGAAGTCGGACCAATTGTCCACTTCGTTCACTACCCCTACGGCACATTTTGCTATGTTACTTTGTTTTGGGCTGAAAAACGCAGGTGCTACGTACCAGCGAACAATGCAACGCTGCCTACACGATCAAATTGGTCGGAACGTTCACGCCTATGTGGACGATATAGCGGTGATGTCTAAAAAGTCAAATGACTTAATCTTTGACTTATAAGAAACCTTTGATAATCTACGGAAATACAATATGATGCTTAACCCTAAGAAGTGCATCTTCGGGGTTCTAGGCGGCAAATTGTTGGGCTTCATCGTTTCCCTGCATGGAATCGAGGTCAACCCGGAGAAAATCAAGGCCATCTTAAACATAAACCGTCCGACATGCCTAAAGGACATACAACGACTAACATGTTGTGTTGCAGCAGTTAGTCGGTTCGTCAGCTGACTTGGAGAGAAGGCTCTGCCGCTGTACAAGTTGCTGAAGAAGGCGGACAAATTTACATGGACGGACGAAGCAGATGCAGCATTGAAGCAGCTCAAGGAGACACTTTCCTTAGCTCCTATCCTTGCAGCACCCGAGCCTGGAAAGCCCATGTTAATTTACATGGCGGCCACCAACCGGGTAATCAGCGTCGTCGTCGTGGTAGAGCAGAAGGAACCAGGCTATGAGCACGGAGTTCAGGGACTAGTTTACTATGTAAGCAAGGTCTTGACATAGTCCAAGCAGCGTTACCCGCACTACCAAAAGATAGATTATGGAGTATTCCTTGATTCTCGGAAGCTGAGGCACTATTTCCAGGAGCACCCCATCACAGTGGTGAGAAAGACTCCACTATCCGACATCATAAACAACAACGATGCTACAGGAAGGGTCGCGAAGTGTTGCATTGAACTTGTCGCCTTCGAGATCACCTACAAGAGACGCGACGCTATCAAGTCACAAGCCTTGGCAGATTTTATCGCAGATTGGACAGAGATGCCAGATGCTACCCCATTGCCGGAACCAGAATACTGGGTGATGCACTTTGATAGATCAAAGCTGCTCAATGGCTCGGGGGCTTGTGTACTGCTACAGTCACCAACCGGGGATAAGCTGCACTACGTTCTTCAGATCCACTTCGAGGCTACGAACAAAATGGCGGAATATGAAGCACTCATTCACGGATTACGCGTATCCAAGGATATTGGCATCAAGCGCATAGTTTCCACTAAGGGAGATATAAGGGTATCCTATTAGGATTTAGCATAGCATAAAATATAGTAATCCTTATCATGCATGCTACAAAAATCCACTAAGTGCAATGAAAATAGTAGGACATGGATGATAGTGTCACTTGGCTTTTTAGTAGAGAATGTTGGTTCACTTATTGATCTTGCAAATATCACACTCTTCTAACTTCACTACAATTCAATCAAGCAAATACAAATTCAACTAGCATTCAAACCATTTCTCACACATAGAATAACAAAACAAGGTCATGCATGCAAGCATGCAAAAATTAGTTTTATTTTCAAAAGTGGTTCCTACTAGGCTCTAAACATTTTTAAAGTTCAAAGTGGTCATTTACAAAAGTAGTAAACCATTTGCAAAATATTTTACCTATAAACCATTTTTAAATCAAATCAATATTTTATGTGGTTGAAAATGCTTTTAGCAAAGCAATAACCTTTTTAAAGGGTTCACCAAATATGTTTTTAAATCTCAAAACTTAGTGTTTAGGGTTAGAAGGTTTGAATCACAACATTTCCCAAAGGTTTTACTCAAAAATCATTTCTAAACCATAAACAATATTTTTATTTGACTAGAAATGGGCTAACTCAAATATTTATTACTTAACTTCTCAAAATACATTTTTAAATCCATAAGTTGGTTCCTAGGGTCAGTAGGTTCTCAACAAACCATTTTGCAAAGATTTCATCTCAAAAATATATCTAGAACATTTTTTTATATTCAAAATAAGCCTACACAAGTTTCTGCAATTTAAACCAATTTTCCAGAAGCAAAACATTAAACAAAATGCATGATTGGGTAGTATTTGTCTTGCTGATTCCATTGATATAAAATTTGCAAAATTTGGACGTGTAGAACTAAAGTTATGAATTTTACAAGTTTGCATATCTAATAGATTCTAATTTCTGTTTTTAAACCAAACCATGTCCACGTGGCGTGTTTCTATTGCACGGTACCGCTTCGTACGGATCAGCCTCTCTGGACCGCAGGATTTCACTTAAATCGCACGGCGCAGATCGAGTGATACCCCTTCGTCTAGATCTAATCTCAGCCAGACGATCGAGATCCAACGGGCACAGAGCGTTGGACCAAGGACTGGTGGCGCTAGAGGCGGATGGCGGCGGCGCACGCTCTAGATACAGCGGAGCCGGCGATACAGGACGCAAGGGAGACAGGGGAGTAGCTTACAGCGTTCGCGTGGTCGAGGTGAAGCCTGAGGTGCTGTCTACTAGTCGAGGGGCGCACCGGAGAGGCGACGATTGCTCGCCGGAGTTGCTGCGGCGTCGGACGACTCTGTTTGACGTCGGGGGCAAGGCTGTAGGTCGTGCTGAGGCAAAATAAAGGCACGGTTAGATGCGGGCGAGCATGGGGAGTACAGGAGCATCATCAGGAGGGCTCGGGGCGGTCGGAGCTTACCGGGTGAGCTCGACGGAGACGAGACAGACGGCGGTGGCGCTCGGGTGATGACGAAGCCGAGGCTGTGGGGCACGCGCGGGCGAGTGCGAGGCACTGGCAGGTGCGCCTGGTGCTGGCGAGCAAGGCTGCGTGTTGTCCAAGTTCCTTACAATTATAGCACTGCAATTGGCTAATATCTTTCTTCCTTAAAGTGTCATGTTGGTTCTGACCAAGGTTATCTCCATTGTCAGTATCATTCCCATTATTATCACTTCCATTGTTGTTGTGGTGATGCTGATGTGGCTCAGAATCTTCCCTACTCTTTTTGAATGAATGCTTCTTTTGTGATGATCCTGAGTGATACCTGAGTTTATGCTTCCTCTTTCTGTTCTCAACTTGATTCATCTTGTTTTCCAAAATGGTGGCTTTGTCACAGAGTGATTGATAAGTTGGGACATAGGCAACAGCTAGCTGCAGGTTCAACTCATCATTAAGTCCTTCAAGAAATTTCTCCTTTCTCTTAGCATCTGTATCAACTTCATCCGGTGCATAGCGTGCCAGATTGTTGAATTCTTCAATGTACTCAGCCACACTGAGGTGACGCTATTTCAGATTGTGGAATTCCTTTTTCTTCAAGTGCATCACTCCAGGTGAGATGTGAGCTGTACGGAAACCATCCTCAAAAATAGCCCAAGTCACATCCTCAAGGGGAGTGGTGATCTGAAAGTTGTCCCACCATGTTGCTGCTGGTCCTTCAAGTAGAAATGCTGCAAACCTAATTTTTCTTCATCGGTGCAGCCAACAGTCACTAAGTCCTTATTCACCGAACGTAACCAATCATCAGCTTCCATTGGATCAGTTGTTCCAGAGAACCTTGAGGTCTTAGTTTCAGAAACCTGGTGAGCATATCATGTGTTGGAGGATTATTGTGATTGTTGTTGTTGTTGTTGTTGTTGTTGTTGTTGTTGTTGTTGTTGTTGTTGTTGTTGTTGTTGTTGTTGTTCTGATTCTGTATGAACGTGGTCATCTCTTGCATTAGCTGCGTCTGAGCAGTCATCATCTGCTGCATCTCAGGAGTGATGTTGTTGTTGTTGTTTTGGTTGGGGTTGGCACGATGGGGAGGCATCTGTTGGTTTGATAGGGATAAGTAATGATAGATAGGCAATAGGGAGTCCTAACACACAACCCAAATCAATCAACTTCAATCAATCAATCAAGAAATCAACAAGCAACTAACTACTTAACAACTTATGAGCTTAACTCATGAGTTGAAGGATACAACAAGTTTTCTTGAAATAATCAACCTAGTATAGTCATACCTCATAGGTCAATATGATCCATACTCTAACTTGATATCAATGTCTTTGGTAGGCAATCTAATGTCTCTTGGTTTTTCACTTGTAGTACTTAGTGATGTCTAAGTTGAAGTCCTTGGTGGAACTAAAGTTGAAATCATTGGTCATGGTAAAGGCTTTGTCCATCAAGTTGAAAGGAAGAGGTGTAGAATTCAAAACCAAAAGGTTGAGGAAAGAGTTTACAAGATTGTTTGTAAATAAGTTTTTGGAACAAACATAGCTCCTATTTTTCTAAGGGGTTTTGTCCAATCCTAGGGTTACAATCCTACAGGCAACACAGTGCTCTGATACCATCTGTAAGATTCCCAACCTTTAATAAGGTAGAGATCCTTGTGTTTACAATGCTAGTCCCTGGATCAATAGCTAGCATTCACAGTTAAGATGTAATATCAAGAAACAAAGGTCATAATACAACTTTTATAACCAGGAATAAAATAATTCATTACATCTTACATAGCTCATTTGGCTATCACATTACAATTGCAGCAGAATATCTATATAGCGTGGAGTCCTTCATCTACAAAGTGCCACAGGCAATCATGTTGGTTGTAGACTTGTAATCCTATTCAACAAACTTCACTAACATCAAACAAACCTGCAACATAATAAGTTGCAGCCACAAGGGTCAATACATTTGAATTGTATTGGCAAGTTTCAGTACTATGTAGAAATAAATGGATCCTATCAATACATGCACATTTGGCTAAGCGGGGTTTAGGCTCTTTTGCAGAAAGCAAAATAGTTTTATCCTATCTTTTCAAAACAGTTTTGATCTTTTGTCAAATCTTTCTGAACTCCCTGGAAAACTCCAAGTGCTTCAAATCCCTTGTTGTCACCATCAAGTTTTACTTTGAGAAATTGGAATGTCGAGATCTTCCATAGCTTCAGGCCTTAGTTGCTCAGAATTGTCCATAACCGGGGACACGGCTAAGTACTTAGAATTTTTGATCTTCTACAGAAGTTGTACACTTTACCCACATGACACAATCTCGTCTTGACGCCACCAGTGGCCGCTGGATAAGTAATCACCAAGATGGAGTACTGGCAGATCGAGAATGTGTCAAAGTCTTTCCATAGAAGTCCTCCCAATACACAATGCTAGCTTGTCTACCAGGCACCAATGTAGGAATATATTTCCCTTACACAATTCTAGTTAACCTGAAGATGCCAATGCATGGGTCTTCCACTATGTAGTTGACTAAGCCAGAGCCCATTTAGCATGTGGCTGTACACGGAAGCCACTGTATGAGAAACATGTTCAATCTCTAAGTCCCTGGGTGGTTTTCTTCTAGTGCACACACAAAAAGATAGCCATATAAACATGCTTCCCTTTGTTGCCACCTTGTCCAAAACTTGAGTATCCTTGTCCACCCAGGTGGTTCATTGAGTACTTGTTTTATTATATAAAATATCTTTTCAATACTTCATATAATCATATCATGTATCCCATCCCAAATATATAGCAGGGCTAAGCTTACTACAACTACAATGTTTGCACTAAGGTAGATATAAAGGTATCCTATTAGGATTTATCATAGCATAAAATATAGTAATCCTTATCATGCATGCTACAAAAATCCACTAAGTGCAATGAAAATAGTAGGACATGGATGATAGTGTCACTTGCCTTTTTAGTAGAGAATGTTGGTTCACTTCTTGATCTTGCAAATATCACACTCTTCTAACTTCACTACAATTCAATCAAGCAAATACAAATTCAACTAGCATTCAAACCATTTCTCACACATAAAATAACAAAACAAGGTCATGCATGCAAGCATGCAAAAATTAGTTTTATTTGCAAAAGTGGTTCCTACTAGGCTCTAAACATTTTTAAAGTTCACAGTGGTCATTTACAAAAGTAGTAAAACCATTTGCAAAATATTTTACCTATAAACCATTTTTAAATCAAATCAATATTTTATGTGGTTGAAAATGCTTTTAGCAAAGCAATAACCTTTTTAAAGGGTTCACCAAATATGTTTTTAAATCTCAAAACTTAGTGTTTAGGGTCAGAAGGTTTGAATCACAACATTTCCCAAAGGTTTTACTCAAAAATCATTTCTAAACCATAAACAATATTTTTATTTGACTAGAAATGGGCTAACTCAAATATTTGTTCCTTAACTTCTCAAAATACATTTTTAAATCCATGAGTTGGTTCCTAGGGTCAGTAGGTTCTCAACAAACCATTTTGCAAAGATTTCATCTCAAAAATATATCTAGAACATTTTTTATATTCAAAATAAGCCTACACAAGTTTCTGCAATTTCAACCAATTTTCCAGAAGCAAAACATTAAACAAAATGCATGATTGGATAGTATTTGTCTTGCTGATTCCATTGATATAAAATTTGCAAAATTTGGACGTGTAGAACTAAAGTTATGAATTTTACAAGTTTGCATATCTAGTAGATTCTAATTTCTGTTTTTAAACCAAACCATGTCCACGTGGCGTGTTTCTATTGGACGGTACCGCTTCATGCGGATCAGCCTCTCTGGACCGCAGGATTTCACTTAAATCGCACGGCACAGATCGAGTGATACCCCTTCGTCTAGATCTAATCTCAGCCAGACGATCGAGATCCAACGGGCACAGAGCGTTGGACCAAGGACTGGCGGCGCTAGATGCGGCTGGCGGCGGTGCACGCTCTGGATACGGCGGAGCCGGCGATACAGGACGCAAGGGAGACAGGGGAGTAGCTTACAGCATTCGCGTGGTCGAGGTGAAGTTCGAGGTGCTGTCTACTAGTCGAGGGGCGCACCGGAGAGGCGACGATTGCTCGCCGGAGTTGCTGCGGCGTCGGACGGCTCTGTTTGACGTCGGGGGCGAGGCTGCAGGTCGTACCGAGGCAAAATAAAGGCACGGTTAGACGCGGGCGAGCGTGGGGAGTACAGGAGCATCATCAGGAGGGCTCGGGGCGGTCAGAGCTTACCGGGTGAGCTCGACGGAGACGAGACAGACGGCGGTGGCGCTCGGGTGATGACGAAGCCGAGGCTGCAGGGCACACGCGGGCGAGTGCGAGGCACTGGCAGGTGCGCTTGGTGCTAGCGAGCAAGGCTGCGTGCAGTGGGAGGCGAGGGGCGGCTGGTCGGCGCCGGAATTGCTCGGAGACGTCGTCGGAGACAGAGGTGGTGTGGGGACAAATTGGAGCAGCCTAGGGGCAGGGAGGAGATGCTGCTTGGGGGGAATGAGAGAGGGGAGAGGGGCGTTGATGTATGCGTGGTCACGGCGAGGAATAACTCAGGCAATAACGCGAATTTAACGCCATTGATTCGCGGCAGAAAACGGCGAGTGGACGTGGTCGCGAGGGAGACGATGATGAGGTGGTCTGTGGGGTCCGTTGTCAGCGAGAGTGAGGGAGTGGTTGTGGGTTCCAATCATAAGTGACTCAGCGGGTGCATACGCGAGTGAGAAAACGTTTCACCGCGGGGAGTTTAGTTGGGCTGAGAGTTGGGCTTGCTGGGCCTTGCTTAGTGGGTTGAGTTTGTTTCATTTTTTTATACTGATTGCCTTTTCTTTTTCTATTTAGAATTTCTGTTTTGATTTTCAAACAGATAATTCAAACTCCATTTCAAATCAAATCACCACCAAACTTTGTATTGATTTTAGTTCTGTTTAACAACATAATCCAAAGTCCAAAATAAAATAATTCTTTTATTCTTTTAGGATCTATTTAATAATTAAATAAATAGACCTTAGTCTTTATTTCAAATAGGGTTTAATTTATTTTAAAACTCTATTTGAAATCTAAAATAATACCAAACCTTTTCAGTAGGTTTATTTTGAAAAACAAAACACTTTGGAAATCTTATTTAAAATATTTTAACAAGTTTTAGTGTTTATTTTAAAAGGGAAAAAGCCTTTACTTAAATAAAATTGGATATTAATAAATCCTTATTATTTTATTTAAACCTTTAATCTTTTCATCAAATAGAAATATTTTATTTCAAAAGCTTGGCCAAGATTTAATTTGGCTTTATAAAATAATCCTTACTTATATTTCTACCTTTGCTTTTGAAAACCATATCTTTTTATTAAAAGATCCAAAAATAGTGATTCCAATTATTAAAACTCTATTTATTGTTTGTTTATCTTTTTTAAATCCCTTTAGGATTTTATTTGATCAAAATAGGTTTTGATGTTTCCAATTGGAATCAAAAAGTTTCTTCTCACCCTAAAATTCAACAATTGTTTATTTTGTTTATTTATTTTTCACATTTCAAAATTTGGAAAATTTTGGGATGTGACATTCCCACATACTTCACGATGCACCAAGGGTTGCCGCCTATGACGAAGATGATGCTGAAGAATCCAGATGCCTAGATGTGGACCTTCTCGAGGAGGAGCGCGTTTTGGCATGCCAAAGATCCGCCATCTACGAGCAGAAGCTACGCAGCTACCATAGTCGCCGCGTTAGGCATCGCTCGTTTAAAGAGGGGGGATCTGGTGCTCCGACTTAAGCAGAAGAAGTCACACAAATTATCCCCGCCATGGGAAGGACCGTTCATCATAAGCAAGGCGCTACTCAATGGGTCTTACTACCTCGTTTACAACCATGAACTGAAGGATATACCCAACGAGGATCATAAGCGTAAACGATGTGACCCGGATGATGACTACCCGGAGCTTGATTGGCCATGGAACATAGCACAGCTACGTCCTTTCTATACTTAGCATTTTTATCTATCGTGTATCTCTTATAGGATCAATGAAATAAAGCTCTCTAGTTCACTGATACTTCTGAGTCTTTTACCTCCTTTAGTGTTCATTTTTGGATTGTATAAAACATCTATGCACAAGCTTTGCGATTGCACTTGTGAAAATTCTGCCTACGGGCGTTAGCTTAAGTTTTCTGGTCTACATGTTCTTTGTCGTTTTCATGTGGATTCTGGAGTAGTGACTTTCGAAACTTATTGTCGGCGATTTTGTGCTTATGTTATTGACGGTGCCATTGGGCATCATCGCCTGAGCACATGGTTCCGACAACGAGTCTTCCGACTCACGAAAATTCAAGCATAAAAACCAAAGTAATGGATAAGCCAGCACTTGCTTAAAAAAATATACATGCTGGAATCAGTTCTTGAGTAGCAGGAATTAACAACCATTGTTTCTCGCCTTAAGTTAACACATAGTTTTTCCGCATACACATTACAAAGGAAACAAATATTACAAATTGTTTTTTATTCCTCTAGCACATGCGACTTGGAAGCAGCATCGTCGGCAGCAGGAGAGTCACCTTCCTCTAAGTCGGCAGTGTTGAGGAACTCGGAGGAGCTTTGGTTGCCGCCATCGATGGTTTTCATGGGTACAAAGACATTAACGTCGACCAACTTGGCGACTCTGGTGTCATAACCCGCGAGTGACGCCAAGATAGATTCGTGGTTTATCTTTTGGCCTTCATCATCTACGTCGGGGATACCGGAGGTTACCGTGTTGATGTCGGCATTTCGTAATGTGCCTTGACCATGGATAGCGCCATCCTTGCACCGGCCCGTGCACATGAAGCTTTCCAGCTTGTGATACGCTCGGGGGCTCGGCGCAGGATCTCTGAGAGGAGGCGACCGGGTTAAACTCATAGGAGCTGCGAATTTCCGACAAAGGAGCAGATGAGTTCAAAAATTCAAAGTATTCAGCTTATAGAAATCAAAGACGGAGAATCACTTACTGAAGATGCTTATCTCAGCTTGCTAGATAATCTCCGCCATGGAGTCCCGTTCTTGTCGGAGTATCTTGTACGCTTCATGATGGCGTTGATTTTGCTCATCGGCAGCTTTCTTATGATCTTTTAAGATCGTGATTTCCTCCTTCAAGCGGTTCATCTCCTCACTGGCGGATTCTTGCAGGTCTTTCATCGAGTCTTCATGCATCTTCAGCATGTCCTTTCTCTCCTGCTTGAGGATTTTGTTTTCGCTATCCAGCTGCTGAATATGCTTGGATTGCTCAACAATATCCTTCGCCTTGGAGATGGTTTCTGCAAGTCAGAGAAAAGACAAGTACACCGTGAGTACTCGGAGAATGTTGGCACAAGACCAAGTTGGAGTGCAAAAAAGAAAGGAAAAATAGACGCTTGCTCTTGGTGATTTGTTCCTTCAAGAAGGCAGTTTTACCCTTTTCGGCTTCCAAATCAGCACGCATCTTCTGGTACTTGTCGTTGGCCATGCCCCTCCGAGCATTCTCATTCTGTGGAAAAAAGAAAGTTAAACGTTGTTTTGTCTACTTGGAGTATCCAGCCGGAAAATTTCCAACTAGACGCTCGGGGGCTATAGCGAGAGTTTTTTTAACTTAGCAATATGCTTAGTATTTCTTTAAGCATCTAGTCGGAACTAATTCAGTTTTCGATTAGAAGCTGAGGGGCTACAGTATAAAGTTTTTAACTCAGATGTATGCTTACCTTCTCTTTAAGCATCTATTCGGAACTAATTCAGTTACATCTAGAAGCTTGGGGGCTACAGTATCGAAATTTATAAACACTGTGTATGCTACTCTTAAAGCATCTAGTAATAATAATTCATTCAAACTATATGCTTGGGGGCTACAATGAGCTTAGTCACTCTTTAGAGCATTTAGACGCAAAGACCTATGGTTTTCCGTCTAAACCCTCGGGGGCTATAGTGGGATACTCATACGAAATGCAAAAGGCAAATAAAACTTACAAGTGCAATGATCTTGAGGTTGGTAGCACTCTCAGCCAGCAACTTGCCAAAGGATACGCTGTTTCCTTGCAAGATCTCCGCTTGCTGGAGAAGCTCCTCGAGAGCGCACGTTGGAGATGTCGGCGCCGCACCAGGAACCAGAGAAGTGCCACCCGGCATAAGCACCGGATAGTCTATCTTCGGAAACTCTATGGTCTTCTTGGGTGCGGAGGCGCCGCCTTCGGCTGATGTACCACCTTCCACCACCGCCTTACCACTACCGATGGCATCCTTAGCCGGAGCTTCATCCA
This sequence comes from Avena sativa, assembly GCA_916181665.1. Classification (NCBI taxonomy): domain Eukaryota; kingdom Viridiplantae; phylum Streptophyta; class Magnoliopsida; order Poales; family Poaceae; genus Avena; species Avena sativa. The sequence continues at coordinate 440,367,085 of OV702294.1, forward strand.
TTTGGTGTGCGACACTTTCCTGCGTCTCCTGTTCGCCGACAACAGCAAGCTCTGTGGAGGCGCCTGAGTCCACTTCCATGGTGGAAGCGCCAGATGCTTCTTTAGCTTGAGAGCTTGTCGAAGCAGACAAGGGCTGGACGACGGGAGTGACAGGGGCGATGGTGGTAGATGCGTGGGGAGGTGTGTCGCGATGCAACATATCCTTGATGGTTCTAGAAGCCCCCAAAGTTTTGGAGGTCTTCTTCAAACTGGTTGTGGCTTTCTTCTTAAAACGTGCAAAATGCATAAGTATGGGAACAAGACAGACAAATGGACAATGTCGGAGAGAAAGAAACTTACACAAGAGGGGGTGCTTTAGCAAAGGGAATCCCAGTAACTTTTCTCTTCTCCGCCTCCAGGGCGGCGGTAGTCTTCTTGGAGGCTCCACCCTCCGCTTTCTTCTTCTTGCCTCCGTCGCCAGCGTTAGAGGTGGAGCTCTTCCGCCTTCGCGACAATGGAACATCGTTGTCGGACACAACCGTGACTTCCTTCATCTTTGGATCATAGATTTGGATAGCCATGATATCCTCCTCTAGATTGCTAAGTTGTTAAGTGAAAGGCTACCGTGTTAGATGAGATGGTAGACGGAAGAACTGGAGTATATATCATACACGGAAAATAAAATAGGTACCTTTGGGCACTTTCTCTCTATGAACATGTCGTAGGTGATGGTGAAGCCACGCTTCCTATCCTTCACCTTGATGATGTCCTTAAGGCAAAGCTTGACGAAGTCGCTCGAGAAGTTGTCCTCAGAGATGTGGAGGCTATCCCTTCTATCGTTGGAATACTCGTGCATCAGCTTCGAGCGGTGCTGCAGAGGCTCGATCCGCCTGATGAACCAACACATGGCTAGGTCTAATCCGGTCAAACCTGTATGTACGAACCACTCTATCTGCCTTATAGCGCAGGAAGCATCGATGTCGGAGGGAAGGGAGGCCTGGGATCTCCATGTCGGGGCTTCATCGGCAGCTCCATCAATGAAGTCCGGGTACGTTACTTCTCGGCCGGCCAGAGGGATATCTGGGCCGTAGAAGTAAGTACGATGCCAATTCTTGCAGGACTCGTGGCCGACGTTGTTGGGGAACCGCCGGCCAGGCCGGATCTTAAAACTAATAGTGCCACAATTTCTGAGCTCGTCCTTGCCGGCTCCAGCTTCGTGCTTGACGATAAAAAAATATATGAAGAGATATAGCCTAGGCCTAATCCCTATATAACCCTCGCAGAGTGCCGCGTAATTTCTGAGCGCTAAGATGCTATTGGGGGAGAGGTTCTGTGGCTGTACTCGGTAATGATTCAGGACAACAAGGAAAAAGTTGGAGATGGGCAATGTAGAGGTCCCAACCTTTAATAAGGTAGAGATCCCTGTGTTTACAATACTAGTCCCTAGATCAATAGCTAGCATCCACAGTTAAGATGTAATATCAAGAAACAAAGGTCATATTACAACTTTATAACCAGGAATAAAATAATTCATTACATCTTACATAACTCATTTGGCTATCTCATTACAATGCAGCAGAAATAACTATAGCATGGGGTCCTTCATCTTCAAAGTGCCACAGGCAATCATGTTGGTTGTAGACTTGTAATCCTAATCAACATACTTCTCTAACATCAAACACACCTGCAACATAATAAGTTATAGCCACAAGGGTCAATACATTTGAATTGTATTGGCAAGTGTGGTATAGTGGAGTCTATCATCTATATGCATTTGGCTAAGTGGAGCTTAGGCTTGCTTTGCTCAACATAGTTTTTTCCTTATCTTTTGAAAACACTAAGTTTTTGTTTGTCAAAAATCACCCAAGGCATCTCCCAATAGAAATTGGTGATCCTTCAACCCTTGTTCAACCACAAAATTTTTAACTTATAAATTGGGATGAGGAGATTCTTGATAGCTTCCATGTCTTGATGCTCAAATTGTCCTTTGCCAGGGACATGGCTAAGTACTTAGATTCTTCCATCTGCAGAGGTTGTGCACTTTCCCCACAAGACTTGATTTTCACCAAGACAGGACCTTTCAGAAGCATTCTCTTAGACCAAATGGACGCGCTACAAACTTATCATCCCACTACCACCAACTGTCCAAATGGCTAAGTTATTGCAACCTATATGATCTAGGCAGAGCCCATAATGCCATGTGGCTGCACTAGAAGCTTCTTAACATTTGGCATCTCAAATCCCTTTGTTTCTGGGTGGCTTTCCACAAGTGAGATACACAAGGTAAACCATAGAAATGGGCCTTGTGTAACCACTCAACACAAACCATTCTTTCCAATCCACCCAGGTGTTTCATTCACTTAGTTGTTTTATTAAGCAACACACAAGTCAACTGACTTAGAAATATTTCACATAGCATGAATATATAACCACCCTTGGTTGCTACTATCTAGGCTAAGAATCGCAATAGTAAGCATCTTAACTTAGATAAATTTCTAAAAATTCTACAACTACTAGGATTTCCCAAGCATAGCATATAGATACTTATCAAAATATTCATGCAAGTCCTATACAAAATATTTCTAGTGCATAGGTGAAAAATATAGGGATAGAAATATGAAGCACCACTTGCCTTTTTGGTAGAGAATATAAGTTCACTCCTTGATCTTGCAATATTCACACTCTTCAAATTCCACTAAAATTCAATCAAGCAAGCAAAAAAATCAATCTACCAATCAAGCAAACATCACATAAAATAATAGAAACAAAATAATGCATGCAAGCATGTCCAAGATTGTTTTATTTACAAAAGTGGTTCCTAATAGGTTATAAATATTCTAAAACACCTATTGGTCATTTTATAAAAGTGGCAAAACCATTTGCAAAAGATTTTATTTATAAATCATTTTTAAACCAAATCAATATTTATGTGGTTGAAAATGCCTTTAGCAAAGCAATAATTTTTATAGGGTTCACAAAATATATTTTTAAATCATAAAACTTTGTGTTTAGGGTCAGAGAGTTTAATCCAAATCATTTCCCAAAGATTTTCTCCAAAAAAGTATTTTTAACATATAAACAATTTTTTTATTTGACTAGAAATGTTCTAAATCAAAGATTTATGTTTTTTCCTCAAAAAATATGTTTTTGAATCCACAAGTTGGTTTCTATGGGCAGTAGGTTCAAAACAATCCATTTGCCAAAGATTTTATCACAAAAATAATTTTAGAATGAATTTTATATTCTAAATATGCCTACACAAGTTTCTGCAAAAACAACCAAGTTTCCAGAAGCAATTCACTAAAAATAGTGCATGGTTGGAAAGTACTTGTCTTGCTGATTCCATTGATATAAAATTTGCAAAATTTGGACGTGTGGATTGAAAGTTATGAATTTTACAAACTTGATCATCTAATAGGTCATTTCTGATTTTTGTTAAAACAGACTGGCCACGTGGAATGTTTTGATTCGCTGGTACCGGTTCATTCAGATCAAGAACAGAGGATCAGTGGATCTAATGCTAATCGCACGGCACAGATGCTCTCATACCCCTTCGATAAGTTTCTATCCTATCCACGCAATCCAGATCCAACGATTGCTGAGCGTTTGACCTAGAATGAGCGGCGTTGGCGGCGGCTGTGTGGTGGCGGCGCTCTGGTGGCGAGGTTGCCGGTGATACAGGGGGAGAGAAGAGGAGTGGAGTGGCTCACCAGAATTGCATGGTCTTGCTGATGCGCGTCGTATCCTTGGTTGGCGAAGGGGCGCTCGTGGTTGTCGTGGATTGCTCACCGGAGTCCGCACGGCGTCGGGTACGCTCTAGTCGTCGTTCTTGGCGAGGCTACAGGCCACGGGAGAGTGAACGGAGGTTGCTGTTATCTTCGTACACGAGTCACGGACAAGTGAGCATCAAAAGGAGGGCAAGGGGTGGTCTATGCTCACCAGGGAGTTTCGCCGGAGTCGAGGCAGTGGACGGCGACGCTCGGCTGTCGTCGTTGCCGAGGTTCTGGGGCGCGCACGAGTGAGATGAGGGTGCTGGCAGGTGCGCACGAGAGAGGGAAGAAAGCTCGAGTGGCCGAGGGGGCAAGGCGTGGCGAGGAGTGGCCGGAATTGATCAGAAAGTTTGCCGGAGGCAGTGGGGTGCGAGCTCGGAATTGCGGCAGCCCAGTGGCGGGGAGAATCTGGGAACATAGGGGAAAGAGGGAGAAGAGGGAGGCGTTTAAATCTGCGTCATCTCTGGAGAGATTAAATTCCGCAATAAATCGAATTAACGAGGATTCATTCTTGACAGAAACGGCAAGGCGCGACGTGGTCTTCGCGCGGGCGAGGAAGAAAACTGACGGGATGGGGTCTAGGTGTCAGCGAAAGAGAGAGAGGAGGAGTGGGGGCCAGATGTCAGTGAGGGGGCGGGTCGAACAAACGGTGTGAATTTTTTTTCTCGCGGGAAGTTGTAAATGGGCTAACTGGGCCAGTGGGCTGGGTTTGCTAGGCTGGCTGCTTTGTTTTATTTTTTTCCTTCTCCTGTTTATTTTTCTTTTTCCAATTCTTTTATTCTGTTTTGATTTTGTTTAATCAATTCAAACACCCATTTGAATTCAAATTTCTACCAAACTTTGTGTATATTCAAATACTGTTTATTAATACATTTTAAAGTAAAATTTATAATATATATTTTATTCCTTTTTAGGGTATATTAATTATTTAAAACAAAGCCCTTGCTTTACATTCAAATAAGATCAAATATATTTTTAACCCTTATTTAATTTCAATTTTTCCCAAAACTTTTCAGTAAGTTTTATTCATTTATTAGGGTGTCAAATAATTCACTTTGAATTATTTGGAATGTTTTTAATATTATTTATTAATCATTTAAATTGGGTATTTGTCTTTATTCCAATGAAATTTAAATATGGTTTTAATTCCATAAATTTTATTTAGGTGATTTCCTTGATTCCTTAAGTTAATTAAATGACTTTTAATCCACTTGGGTAAATTCCAAATACTATTTTCTCATGATTTAATTAATCATTCTTATTAGAGATTTGTCTTTATTCAAATAGAATTTGGTTAATGCCATTTTATTTTATTTGGAAAATTCTTTATCCTTTTATTTTATTTGGATTTGGATTATATTCATTCCATTTGCTTATGGCTTAGGCCAAGATTTAATTTGGTCTTTAAAACATTTTTCAAATCATTTCTATATCCTATAAAATCCATATCTTTTTATTTATAGATCCAAACTTGGTGATTCCAATTAGTAAAATCTTATTTAATATTTGTTTATCCTTTTAAATCTCTTTAGGATTATTTTCTCACCATTTGGTATGGATTTCTAGATAGGTTCTTTATTAGCTTTGGAAATTCAATTTCCTTATCTTATTAAATTCATAAGATTTTATCTATGGCTCCAAATTAAGTGAAACCAATTCATATGGTTTTATAATATTTCTATTTGTCATTCTTGATCATTTATAAATTTTTGTTGACAAATTTTATATGGATCAAATCCATAGGCTTAGAGATAACTTGGAAATGTTTTTCTTCCATTAGGGTTTTAGGGTTTTGGTTTAATTTCCAAGTGTTTAAATTTCAAGATGCATTTATGAAGAATGCATTCCACTTGATTTGATATTAGTTGGATTCAAAGTTTATTCAAAGTTTGTTCAAGATGAGTTTTCAATGTTTCCACCTAGAAACAAAAAGTTTCTTTTCACACTAAATTCCAACAATTATTTATTTTTTCACATTACAAAATTTGGAAAATTTTGGGATGTGACAGGCAGGGAGACGCCGCGTACCATCTGCGCTTTGAGGTACACCTTCTCTCTGACTTGGGGAGAAGGAGTGACCTCGCCGGCCGGCGCCGACCGCTAGGTGAGCCCCTCCATCGCGGGGAGGTAGCCCTCGTTGATCAGTTCTTTGATGTCGCGGTCCGTGATATCCGAACCGCGCCAGTCGCCCTTGTGTGAATCATACTCCTCCTCCAGCAGCTCCAGCGCCGCTGGATTATGGTCGCCGCCGATGGCTTCGACCACCGCGGACTTGGGGATAACTAAACCTTCTGGGGGCATGACGACGGAGCTCGCCGACTTCACCGCGGTTTCGCCCGACGCCGCCATGGAAGGGGAGGAGCTGTTGCTGGCCATTGGGTGTGTTCGGTGATGACTAGGGAAGATTGGGGAGCTAGGGTTTTTCGCACGTTGCGCGGAGAGCTCAAAGAGGCGCTCGCTGGAGGAAGAAGACGATGCAGAGGAGAATGAGGTGAAAAAGTAAATTTTCCACCGCAGTTCTATTTATAGTCTCCAGCATCAAGATTCGTGCAGCTTGATCGAATGGTTGCCGCGTAGACGTGCGCGGAAATTTCGCCATGTACCAATCATCGCCGCCAACGTTTCGTATCGCTAGCGCGGGAAAAGTGGACATGATTGCGTTCTCTGCATGTGTGAGTTATGAGGCGTTGCTGACCTATGTCTACGTCACCCTAGCTGTCATAGGAAGATGAAACATCACATCGGAAAATTCCGACATGGATCGATCCAGTCCGGCTACGGAAGAGTACGATAGAAGATTCAGCAATTCTCCGACTTACAAGCTGAAGACGGAGAAAACCTTGCAGGGTTATTTGGGAGGACTACAAGATATTGCTTGACGATTTGCCGACATCCATCTAGACGGAGCATTCAACTTAAAGAGGCAAGACGGCGCAAGATCTCGGAGTTCTCCGGGGGCTACTGTTGGTGATATGCTATATGGGTGTCCTCATAGCATGTCCTCTATCCGGATAACCCGGGTGGCCCACAGTTGGTAGCATGTCCCATGGCCTGCTGGGCGGCCCAGTTAGATGGATCCAGAAGGGAGGATCATGCCGGATAAAGGAAGGCTACGGTGGAGTCACCAGCGTACCTGGAGCCTTGGAGTACAAGACACGCTAGACAAGTAATAGACAGTGTAGGACTCTGTAACCTGTCCGGCTAGGACTTTTCCCTATAACCCTAGGACCTGGCGACTATATAAGTCGGGCATATGGGAGCCTTTAGGGCACAACCTAGTATCGATTAACATACACCTCACACAGCGAACCTATCTCTGTAACTCGGCGTATTGCCATTATAGTGATTTATAGCAGGAGTAGGATTCCGCCACCGTTGTGGGATCTGAACCTGGGTAAGCTATGTTACCTCGTACCTGTCAACCGTCCGCCTTCCCCCACGTCTCTAAACACGCACTGTGAGGACCCCTCCATGGCGTACTCGTCGGCAATACCATGACATTTTGTGAGTTCTTTGCAGGGTTCGACCGACCTCGGTGAATTTTGGTTTCATGTTAATTATTCAAGTCACACAAGTGAAGAGCAATAATGAAGATTAAGACAACTCGAGGTGTGGTAAGAGGCTGGTAACGAACTCTATTTGTTTCATTTTTTGTACATATACTCATCATTGTGAGCATGCTTAGCCTGTTTGTGTAAGGTGTATGTCATTATGGATGCTTAGTAGTTCTTGCTTGTCTATTGTAACACCCTCAGAATCGACCCTATGCAAGTTTCAGCGCTTCCCGCCAAAACCCGCATAGAAACGATTCAAAGGTGCCCACCAGGCACTTTCGTGCGGGTGGAAAACAAAGTAATAACATTACACAACAGTCCTCGATGGGACCCACAGAACAGATATATATATACAACACGACTCAATGAGTCAAGAATACAGATATACAGAACAAAGATCCAAATCACCTTGAAAACGATAGAGCGTCCAGCTACGGACAAGATGCAAATGGGGCTAAGAGCCCTGAAGAATAACCAATGGCGTCCATAACCCTGCCCAGGCCAAGCCGGAAGGGTAACCCTGCTAACGACGTCGACCTCAAAACCTGCTTAAACAAAAGGGGTGCCGACGGAGGGCAAAGGAAAAAGAGAGAGCGGTCAGTACTAAGGCCAGTACACGGCGAGGCTAGAATTCGGCGGTCCTCGCCTACATAGGTATGGTGGACTAAAGCGGCAGCGGCAGCATGCACTGAACACCCTATAGAGACTCGATACCACTGGCGGCAATCAGAGAGGGGTAAGAAAGACCTATTCGGAACCAACCTGATACTACCACCAAACAAACCCATCCTGGCGTTTCCCCCTCGAGACCAAACGAGGAAGTCAACCGAGGAACTCACACAGTTGGCAGTTTTATTTATTCAGTTATCGTTGCAGCAGTTACTAGTCAGGTATAGATAATCATCCTGATAAAATAAGCAGTGGGCACTTTTAGTTAACCATTCCGTTATAGTTGCAACACTTACTAGTCAGATACAATTAGCATGAGGTAACCCAAAAACCCAGCAGTTGTTGGTACTTTTATTTAGCCATTCCGTTATAGTTGCAATACTTACTAGTCAGGTACAATGGTCGCAAGCGACAACCCAAACAAGCAATTGTTGGCAGTTTTATTTAGCCATTCCATTATAGTGAAGCTGATTATTAGTCATTATAAAGTCAAATTTATAGCACTACTTTAGTTATAGTTGTCTATGATCGAGATACTGTGCTCCAAGTCGTCCATAACCGCGGACACGGCTTTCAGAAAGTTTTACCCTGCAGGGGTGCACAAATAGCAACACACACTCGATCAGCCTCGGAAAAACCAAATAAAAACCCAACGAGGCCTTCACGACAAAGCAATCACCAGATTCAGAAATATTTCAGGGGGCCACCCCATTGAGTACACCCGCAACGAAGCTAGCTGACTCTGAGATAGACTCAAGGTTTGCGTCAATGGCTGTAAACGACTGGGAACCCAAAACTGGGCTTGTCGATACCGCGAAAACACTCCGCTTACCTAAACAGTACAGGTGCTCCTCGCACAATTTAAATAAAACAGTAAAGCATGGCATAAGTACAGGATAGTAAATAAAACCTCAAACTAGTTTGTGGCCCCAAGAAATAAGAATGAATCAAGCTCTGGCTCAGGGGGGGTCCCATAATCCTCCCGGATGTGGATAGCGCGAATATTCAAGGAACAGGTATCAAGTACTCGGGGTCCTACGGGACACAAGTGGACGGTTAACAACCAAATAACATCTATTGCCCACCTGTGCCTCTGCTTACCTACTTCAATTTTAGTTGTTAAACAGTAAATAAAGTGAACGGTAATTAAAGCCATGAACATCTCCAACATTAAACATGCGGCAACACTCCAACGACTGTGGTACTTGACGACACGCAACAGCACTTGAGCAAGCGACTACGACTCGCAGGTCCAACTATCTACCAAACAACAGGTAATAGGAGGTGTCCAAGGCAATATAAGGCTGCAAGGGATAACACGGGTACGAAAACTAGAGCATCGCAACACAGATAGCAATAGATCAACAGGAGGGAATAAATACTATAAAAGTAAGATAGGTAGAAAGGGGGAGATGCTCGCCTGAAAACATTGTCGAATGTTCAACTGAAGATCGGGTCGACACTCGCATCAACTCAACGGCCTTATCCGCGAAGAACCAAAACACTAGAAGAAACACCAGATGCACTATTTAATACAACGGCAGAAGATCGGGCATGATGCATGTATGATGCATGACATTGCAAAGCTGCGATGCAATTAGGTCATATTAAGCGGAACCGGGGTCCCCGACAATTATTAAACGGTTCATGTTGTTTATCTACCCCGCAAATTAAATGTTGTAATAACAGGGCAAGATAAGTTACCGGTTCGCTACACAAATTTAAATGGGACCAATATACGACTAGATTTGCCCGCATATGGGCCCCATATTTAATTTAGGTGAATCGGCATAAGGCCCCCAAACCACATAAAATATGCATGCGAGTATGACAATTTAATATGCAACAATTTATATGGATGGCATTTATAAAATAGAGGCTCGGATCAGGGTCACACATTAGGGTTCGGCGAACTTGGTTCCGGGGGGTTCCGGGTTCGGATCTGGGGTTCGACTGGAGAATGGCTCGACGAGACCGGATACAAGATGGAGTACTTGGGTCCCAGCGGTCGCTCTTGCCGTCGCGCAGATCTTGTCGGGTCCGTGTATCGGGACGGTCTTGGCGTCCGGGATGCAGTGCTTGACGTCCTTCGGTTCCATGTCAACGGCCTTGGTGTCCTCGATGGAGAACTTGGTGTATCCGTGTCGTGGTTCTTGTCGGGGTTCTCGGCTTCGGGCGCCGGGATCGGGCTCCGGATTCCGTGATGATCTTGCCATCTGAGATGAAGAACTTGGGTTCACGGCATCAGGTACCATCGAGTACGATATGGTTCTTCGGGTCTGGTTCCGCGCACCGGCATCAGAAGATCTTGGCGTGTCGAGGTTGGGTTTTCGGGTCCGGCGCCGTGGTCTTGCATAGTTTCCGGGTCTCGACTCGTGTCGGTCTTGTCGTTAGCCGAACTTGGCATCGACCTTGCTGGGTGATGTGCTCTAAAGTCCTTGTTGTGGTCTGCGCAAACACCATGCCACCACCACAGATGCGACTCCACCATAAAGCGTAGAGTAGCAGCACAGCCGAAGCACGCAAATGGGCTATGCGAGGGCGATGACAACGCGATGACGGCGACTGGGAACGGAAGACGGCCAGCAGCGACACACGGGGCACGGAGGAAGCAACGAAGCTTGCCGCAACCAGAGTCGAGGTGGGCCACCGGAGCATGCCAGACAGAGGAAGGCGGCCTGCAGGAGGAGACAGCGCCGAGGGCGCTCGGGTTCTCGGCAGGAAGGCCAGAGGAGGCCGCGGACGCAGGCGGCAACGGGGAAAACGGCGCGGGGCCGAGGAGGAGGAGACGGGGCGGCGAGCGCGGGCGGCCGGAGAAGGAGAGGTCCGGCGAGGCGGGGTCGCGGCACCCGGAGCCAGACGAGGTCGACGCGGCCGGTTGCAGCGGGGCATAGGGCGCGGGGTCGATGAACGGAGGAGGAGGGGGCCGCCACGGAGCTCGCTGGCGAGGCGGAGGTGGTTGGGCGGCGGGGCGAGCCCGAGCGGCGAGGAGGGTGGTCGCCGGCGAGCGCGGAGAGGTGGGGGTCGAGGAGGGACGGGGGCGCGGGATGCGAGAGGAGCGGGGTGGGCGAGTGGGGAGGTGGGGCCCAGGCTGGCGGGGGAGGGAGGAGCGGCCGACGCCGGAGGGGAGGCGGCCGGAGGGGAAGGCGAAGGGGACCTGGCGGCAGAGTTGGGAGGAAGGAGAGGCTCGCGGGGAGCGTGAGGGAGAGGAGGAAGAGTGGGGACGCGTGGGATTGGGGAGGGTCGGTCGTGGGGCCGGGGTGGCAGGTGGGACCCGCGGGGTGGGGCCCGGTTTCCAGTGAGAGGGGAGAGGGAGTGGGTCGGCGGGTGTGGTGGGTGAGGGAGTGGCCTGCGGGCCAGACGCGGTGGGACCAGGTTGGAAGGGAGAGGGGGTAGGTGGGGGCTAGGTGAGAGAGAGAGGGGTGTAGGTGGGGGCTGTGGATTGGTGAGGTGGCTGGGCTGAGGGTGAGGTGGAGGGACGGTGAGGTGGCGTGCTGTGGTTGGTGGGTAGACTAGGTTTAGGTAGGAATAGGAATTAGACAGGCTGTTTGTACTAGGGGTGGCCAACTGGGTCGGATCGGCCCGGTTCGGCTGCCCCCTAAAAATAATTAAATATTTTGTTTAATTAAAACCGGGCTTTTGCAAATCGATAGCAGACAAACAAAATAATCCGGAGACCCGGGTTTTGTGTTTGACAAAGACGGGGCGTTTAGAAAACAAAAATAGGTTTTTCCAAAAATAGTTTTATGCAAGCAAATGCAAGATGATGACGATGCTCAAATGCAATGTGGCATGATGACATGAGCATGCGGTCATGATGATGCAATGCACAAAAACAACGCGATTTTCTAGTAGTGGTTTTGCGGGATGCCATAATTCGACACCACTAACAATGGATCTCGCCCTCGAGATCCGCCTCATGGTACCGGGAAGAAGGCGGCGATCTGCGTCTTCTCGCTTCGTGTAGATCCTCGCGACACCACTAACAAGGGTTGATGCTCCCGTTCGTCGAGAGAACACTCCGGATAGACAAAGGTCGAAGGTAGAGGTATCAAAAGGGTAAAGCCACCTCTAACTTCCACGGAAGGAGTATAACTGCAATGATTCACCATTTAATGTGCAAGAGCGAATGATAAGAGTAGTCGGATGGTGATCAGTCCATCGCGCACCCAAACCATTACTCTGCACATGAATAGGCGGATTATGCAACCAACTCTCGGAATTCAGATTGTAGATCTCGACAAGCGAGGTTCAGAAACAAAGGAGTGATGCAGACTCTGCATCGGATCTGGCGTAGATGATGTCGTCGCGTCGGAAAACACCGGAAGGCACGAGAAGGAACAAAGAGAAGTCCACCAGACGAAGGATTCCTCGGATAGCATGAAGACCAGATGTCGAAGCACCGTTAACAGAGGATGGAAACGAAACCCTGAAGGTACGACGAAAACCCTACCACGAGAAATCCTGGACTCGAAGAGAGAGAAGAGAGCGGATTCAAAACGCGTAGAGGTAAGAGGAGAATAGCAGAGGGGTAAGGAATAAAATCAGACCTAATCAGAACTATCCAAACGATTTTGCAAAAATAGTTTTGACACTCTACTTCGGCCGTTAGCTAGGTTATCCTACAGGCTGGACTTGTGGGGTATCGCAACTGCTGAGCTCTGATACCACTCTGTAACACCCTCAGAATCGACCCTATGCAAGTTTCAGCGCTTCCCGCCAAAACCCGCATAGAAACAATTCAAAGGTGCCCACCAGGCACTTTCGTGCGGGTGGAAAACGAATTAATAACATTACACAACAGTCCTCGATGGGACCCACAGAACAGATATATATACAACACGACTCAATGAGTCAAGAATACAGATATACAGAACAAAGATCCAAATCACCTTGAAAATGATAGAGCGTCCAGCTACGGACAAGATGCAAATGGGGCTAAGAGCCCTGAAGAATAACCAATGGCGTCCATAACCCTGCCCAGGCCAAGCCGGAAGGGTAACCCTGCTAACGACGTCGATCTCAAAACCTGCTTAAACAAAAGGGGTGCCGACGGAGGGCAAAGGAAAAAAGAGAGAGCGGTCAGTACTGAGGCCAGTACACGGCGAGGCTAGAATTCGGTGGTCCTTGCCTACATAGGTATGGTGGACTGAAGCGGCAGCGGCAGCATGCACTGAACACCCTATAGAGACTCGATACCACTGGCGGCAATCAGAGAGGGGTAAGAAAGACCTATTCGGAACCAACCTGATACTACCACCAAACAAACCCATCCTGGCGTTCCCCCCTCGAGACCAAACGAGGAAGTCAACCGAGGAACTCACACAATTGGCAGTTTTATTTATTCAGTTATCGTTGCAGCAGTTACTAGTCAGGTATAGATAATCATCCTGATAAAATAAGCAGTGGGCACTTTTAGTTAACCATTCCGTTATAGTTGCAACACTTACTAGTCAGATATAAGTAGCATGAGATAACCCAAAAACCCAGCAGTTGTTGGTACTTTTATTTAGCCATTCCGTTATAGTTGCAATACTTACTAGTCAGGTACAATGGTCGCAAGCGACAACCCAAACAAGCAATTGTTGGAAGTTTTATTTAGCCATTCCATTATAGTGAAGCTGATTATTAGTCATTATAAAGTCAAATTTATAGCACTACTTTAGTTATAGTTGTCTATGATCGAGATACTGTGCTCCAAGTCGTCCATAACCGCGGACACGGCTTTCAGAAAGTTTTACCCTGCAGGGGTGCACAAATAGCAACACACACTCGATCAGCCTCGGAAAAACCAAATCAAAACCCAACGAGGCCTTCACGACAAAGCAATCACCAGATTCAGAAATATTTCAGGGGGCCACCCCATTGAGTACACCCGCAACGAAGCTAGCTGACTCCGAGACGGACTCAAGGTTTGCGTCAATGGCTGTAAACGACTGGGAACCCAAAACTGGGCTTGTCGATACCACGAAAACACTCCGCTTACCTAAACAGTACAGGTGCTCCTCGCACAATTTAAATAAAACAGTAAATCATGGCATAAGTACAGGATAGTAAATAAAACCTCAAACTAGTTTGTGGCCCCAAGAAATAAGAATGAATCAAGCTCTGGCTCAGGGGGGTCCCATAATCCTCCCGGATGTGGATAGCGCGAATATTCAAGGAACAGGTATCAAGTACTCGGGGTCCTACGGGACACAAGTGGACGGTTAACAACCAAATAACATCTATTGCCCACCTGTGCCTCTGCTTACCTACTTCAATTTTAGTTGTTAAACAGTAAATAAAGTGAACGGTAATTAAAGCCATGAACATCTCCAACATTAAACATGCGGCAACACTCCAACGACTGTGGTACTTGACGACACGCAACAGCACTTAAGCAAGCGACTACGACTCGCAGGTCCAACTATCTACCAAACAACAGGTAATAGGAGGTGTCCAAGGCAATATAAGGCTGCAAGGGATAACACGGGTACGAAAACTAGAGCATCGCAACACAGATAGCAATAGATCAACATGAGGGAATAAATACTATAAAAGTAAGATAGGTAGAAAGGGGGAGATGCTCGCCTGAAAACATTGTCGAATGTTCAACCGAAGATCGGGTCGACACTCGCATCAACTCAACGGCCTTATCCGCGAAGAACCAAAACACTAGAAGAAACACCAGATGCACTATTTAATACAACGGCAGAAGATCGGGCATGATGCATGTATGATGCATGACATTGCAAAGCTGCGATGCAATTAGGTCATATTAAGCGGAACCGGGGTCCCCGACAATTATTAAACGGTTCATGTTGTTTATCTACCCCGCAAATTAAATGTTGTAATAACAGGGCAATATAAGTTACCGGTTCGCTACACAAATTTAAATGGGACCAATATACGACTAGATTTGCCCGCATATGGGCCCCATATTTAATTTAGGTGAATCGGCATAAGGCCCCCAAACCACATAAAATATGCATGCGAGTATGACAATTTAATATGCAACAATTTATATGGATGGCATTTATAAAATAGAGGCTCGGATCAGGGTCACACATTAGGGTTCGGCGAACTTGGTTCCGGGGGGTTCCAGGTTCGGATCTAGGGTTCGACTGGAGAATGGCTCGACGAGACCGGATACAAGATGGAGTACTTGGGTCCCAGCGGTCGCTCTTGCCGTCGCGCAGATCTTGTCGGGTCCGTGTATCGGGACGGTCTTGGCGTCCGGGATGCAGTGCTTGATGTCCTTCGGTTCCATGTCGACGGCCTTGGTGTCCTCGATGGAGAACTTGGTGTATCCGTGTCGTGGTTCTTGTCGGGGTTCTCGGCTTCGGGCGCCGGGATCGGGCTCCGGATTCCGTGATGATCTTGCCATCTGAGATGAAGAACTTGGGTTCACGGCATCAGGTACCATCGAGTACGATATGGTTCTTCGGGTCTGGTTCCGCGCACCGGCATCAGAAGATCTTGGCGTGTCGAGGTTGGGTTTTCGGGTCCGGCGCCGTGGTCTTGCATAGTTTCCGGGTCTCGACTCGTGTCGGTCTTGTCGTTAGCCGAACTTGGCATCGATCTTGCTGGGTGATGTGCTCTAAAGTCCTTGTTGTGGTCTGCGCAAACACCATGCCACCACCACAGATGCGACTCCACCATAAAGCGTAGAGTAGCAGCACAGCCGAAGCACGCAAATGGGCTATGCGAGGGCGATGACAACGCGATGACGGCGACTGGGAACGGAAGACGGCCAGCAGCGACACACGGGGCACGGAGGAAGCAACGAAGCTTGCCGCAACCAGAGTCGAGGTGGGCCACCGGAGCATGCCAGACAGAGGAAGGCGGCCTGCAGGAGGAGACAGCGCCGAGGGCGCTCGGGTTCTCGGCAGGAAGGCCAGAGGAGGCCGCGGACGCAGGCGGCAACGGGGAAAACGGCGCGGGGCCGAGGAGGAGGAGACGGGGCGGCGAGCGCGGGCGGCCGGAGAAGGAGAGGTCCGGCGAGGCGGGGTCGCGGCACCCGGAGCCAGACGAGGTCGACGCGGCCGGTTGCAGCGGGGCATAGGGCGCGGGGTCGACGGACGGAGGAGGAGGGGGCCGCCACGGAGCTCGCTGGCGAGGCGGAGGTGGTTGGGCGGCGGGGCGAGCCCGAGCGGCGGGGAGGGTGGTCACCGGCGAGCGCGGAGAGGTGGGGGTCGAGGAGGGACGGGGGCACGGGATGCGAGAGGAGCGGGGTGGGCGAGTGGGGAGGTGGGGCCTAGGCTGGCGGGGGAGGGAGGAGCGGCCGACGCCGGAGGGGAGGCGGACGGAGGGGAAGGCGACGGGGACCTGGCAGCGTAGTCGGGAGGAAGGAGAGGCTCGCGGGGAGCGTGAGGGAGAGGAGGAAGAGTGGGGACGCGTGGGATTGGGGAGGGTCGGTCGTGGGGCCGGGGTGGCAGGTGGGACCCGCGGGGTGGGGCCCGGTTTCCAGTGAGAGGGGAGAGGGAGTGGGTCGGCGGGTGTGGTGGGTGAGGGAGTGGCCTGCGGGCCAGGCGCGGTGGGACCAGGTTGGAAGGGAGAGGGGGTAGGTGGGGGCTAGGTGAGAGAGAGAGGGGTGTAGGTGGGGGCTGTGGATTGGTGAGGTGGCTGGGCTGAGGGTGAGGTGGAGGGACGGTGAGATGGCGTGCTGTGGTTGGTGGGTAGACTAGGTTTAGGTAGGAATAGGAATTAGACAGGCTGTTTGTACTGGGGGTGGCCAACTGGGTCGGATCGGCCCGGTTCGGCTGCCCCCTAAAAATAATTAAATATTTTGTTTAATTAAAACCGGGCTTTTGCAAACCGATAGCAGACAAACAAAATAATCCGGAGACCCGGGTTTTGTGTTTGACAAAGACGGGGCATTTAGAAAACAAAAATAGGTTTTTTCGAAAGTTTTATGCAAGCAAATGCAAGATGATGACGATGCTCAAATGCAATGTGGCATGATGACATGAGCATGCGGTCATGATGATGCAATGCACAAAAACAACGCGATTTTCTAGTAGTGGTTTTGCGGGATGCCACATCTATGATTAGCTCTAACTTGCTAATAGTTTGTAGCATGTCATATGAATGTTTGTTTGCATTGTTTTATTCATACTTTGGTATGATATTGTGGTATCCTCCTCTGACTGTTCATGTGAATCGACTTGGCACATGCTCACGCATGCATATGACTAATCAATAGTCAGTAAGCCTCGATGATTTATTTTGCCTCAAAGTTCTTGTATCACTTTCATGCCATAGTTAGTCTTGTTTTGTTGCAAGCATGATTATGACAACTATTGCTCTCTCGTTTGTCGCTCCCTCTCTATTGCTAGCCTTCACTTGCACTGAGTATGTGCTCTGTGCTTCCAACTCCCCAAAACCAATATTGCCAGCTGTGTCCACCATACCTACCTATTAGCATCATTTGCTATTTCAGTGCATATTCCATATGCCGTGTTTTCTTCCAAAATAAAATGTTTGTCTGTTTTGAGAAAGTTAGTTAGTAAAGCTCTCACAAACTTGATGGCACACTTATTCTTTGCGCTTAATAATCCTGAACCATTGTTACTAGTCCATAAAAGTTATATGCTTGCTAATTATATGCTGAGAGTCAGCAGAACCGTGCTGTCACGGGGAACGCTTTCAACACTTTTGGATATCTCATCTAGTTGATTCCTTGCTCTTTTATTTACGGATGTCGACGATGTGAAATAAAAGGGGAGGTTGTGAGTTCATGGAGTTTATACATTGTGTTAGAGAAACGCCTGGGCCGCTAACCTAAGCCATGCTTAATCATGGTGGAAACATGCAGCATCAACATAATGAGCATCTATGAAGTGTCCTCAATAAAAAGCTATGCATATGGTAAATAAATAGATTGTTGAGATGCTCATTGTCGGCTTGCCTTGTCATTTTGGTTATGGGAAATCTCCTGTACCATGTGCAAGGGGTACCCCATTGGCGGTTCTCGATGATATGCATGTATTTACAATGACAAGAACTTTGAGGTGACCAAAGTTGAGTAGCATGCGGAGTGACCCTCGTACTCAAGGGACTTGGGATTTCCAGTTTATGATCTGTCAAGCATATGATTCAGAGTGGACCTCACTTTCACCTTAACCACATGAAGATGCCTATGATAGGGGCAATGAGATCTCAAAGGTAATGAGTAACTTCCTTTCAACATTGGGAAGCCTTTCAAACCTTCACAAAACCATTTTCACAACCTTGTTGAGTCACCACTTATTCTATGAGCACTTTCTTGAGAGCATAGTTGTCATTCTTGTGTTTGTTCCAAAACTTGGTTAACTATGTCATGACTCTGATGCTTGTATCTCTGATATCTTTAACTCTAGTCTTAATGTGAACTTCAGAGGTGCCTTGGCATTATATTGTGCTCTTCAAACAAAGGCAAGCGAGATACCACTCTATCATACCTTATTATGAGCATTGCATTGTTGCTTATGTTTATGTTTCATGCTACTTATTATTTTTGAGTTGGTTTCTCTTCATAGCTTGCAATGACTATTGAGTAGACTTAGTTGCATACTCCTTATTATGAATTGTCAAAGCATCTACTCCTGTGCTAAGAATATTTTCATCATATGAAGCAAAGTGTTCGTGAAAGTTCTTTTATTGCACTCAGTTTTCAACTGAATTGCTTGAGTACAAGAAATAAGCTAAGCTTGGGGGAGTTGATACGTCCAAAACGTATCTACTTTCTCGAACACTTTGTTATTGTTTCTCCTCTAAACTTGTGTGATTGATGCAACTAACACGGACTGACGCTGTTTTCAGCAGAATAACCTTGGTGTCTTGTTTTTGTGCAGAAAATTAACTATCAGGAAAAATCCCGGAAAATATGCCAAAAATTATATTTCACCAGAAGATCCACGGAGCCAGAAGAAGAGACGGAGGGGAGGCCTAGGGGGACCATACCTACCCTAGGCGCGGGCCCACCTGACCCTGTGCCTAGAGGGTGCTACCTCCCCAAGCACCTCCTCGGCCTCCCTCTGCGCGTATAAGTTGCCTTTCGACCTAAAAACTGAGGGGGGGGTCGATAGTTTTCCAGAAAAAGAGTTCCGCTCCGCCGCCGCCACCAGAAACCAAGATTCGGATCCAGAAACTCCGTTCTGGCACCCTGCCAGGACGAGGAATTTGGAGAGGATCATCGCCATCGTGATCACCAACGCATCTCCATCAACCACCAATGTTTCCCTCATCCATGAGTGAGTAATCCCCCATTGTAGGCTTGGGGATGGTAGGGATTGGATGAGTTCTATCATGTAATCGAATAAGATCTGTTAGGGCATAGTGCCTAGTATATCTATTAGTGCTATTTGATTTTGTTGCAACTTGTTGTGCTTAATGCTTGTCACTAGGGCCCGAGTGCCATGATCTCAGATCTGAACTTATTTTTGAATCATTATGATGGTATTGTTTGTGATCTTATCTGCAAGTTGTGTACACATATCATTGTCTGGATCCAAAGGCCCCAAAGTGACAATAATTGGGACAACCGGAGGGGATGACTGTGGTGTGAGGATCACATGTGTTCACGGAGTGTTAATGCTTTGCTCCGGTGCTCTATTAAAAGGAGCACCTTAATTGCCAGTAGTTCCCTAGAGGCCCCGCTGCCACGGGCTGGCTGGACAGAAGATGCTGTGCAAGTTCTCATTGTGAGCATGTATGACTAAATTTGGAGCACATGCCTAGGATTGTTTAGTACTTGGATGCTTATTATTATTTATCTGCAATGCCCTAGATCTTGAAGTTACATGTTTAGACTCGTCCATGCAACGCCCGTCCATCCATACCTATGCCTACCGCACTCGAATCCTACTGTTACCGTTACTATTGCTGTTGCTCCTATTTCACTGTTGCTGTTGATGTTGCTTTGTTGGTGCTACTGATAAACTTCTGTGAGCAAGAACTATTTCCAGGTGCAGCTGAATGGACAACTCAGTTGTTAAGGCATGCAAGTATTCTTTGGATCCCCTTGTGTCGAATCAATAAATTGGGTAATACTACCCGCGAAGACTGTTGCGATCCCCTATACTTGTGGGTTATCACTACGTTAGATAGATTAATGGTTTTGTCTTATTTATTCTATCATGTCTGTGTTGTTTGTGATCTTGCATGCTCTTTGTGGTTAGTAGCTATCTTGGCCAAGTAGTTGGTAGTGACTCCAAGAGGGGGTATTTATGCTCGATAGTGGGTTCATGCCTCTATTTAATCTAAGGGAAGTGACAGAAATCTCTAAAATTGTAGATGTGTTGTTGCCACTAGGGAGAAAACAATGGTCTCTTGTTCATGGAACAAGTGGATTGTTTACCTTACACACTTTGCTTAAAGTAGTTTGTCTGTTGCTTGCAACTTAATACTGGAGGGGGTTCGGATGATAACCCAAAGGTGGACTTCTAGTCATAGATGCAGTTGGATGGCGGTCTATGTATCTTGTTGTATTGCCCAATCAACTTCATAGGATCATGATGTCTAGTATTGCATTGTTATGCCTTGCTTTGTCTTGTCAATTATCCTGCTGTAATTTGTTTACCCTGCATGCCATGTTTGTTTATCTAAGGAGAACACCTCTAGTGAACTATGGACCCCGGTCCAATCTTTACCATTGATACATATTCCACTGTTATTGTTTACTTTCTACAAACCACTATCACCTTCCACACCATACAGTTAATCCTTTGTTACAGCAACCGGTGAGATTAACAACCTCACTGTTCATTGGGGCAAAGTCTTGAGTTTGTGTTGTGCAGGTCTCCAAGTTGCTTGCAACACCATTGATACGTTTCCTTCCTCCTACTGGTTTGATAACCTCGGTTTCTTACTGAGGGAAGACTTGTTGCTGTGCTGCTTCACACCTTGCTCTTGGGGTTTCCCGACGAAACGCTCTCTGGCGCAATCAAAGGCAAAGGCCTTAAAATACTTTGCAAGAACTTGAGAACCAAGTCCATACTCAGTACTAATATCACGGAAGTCATCAGTTCCCATAAAGGATTTAATGCATTCATAATCATAGTTTATACCTGACTTTCTTCCTTTGTCATTCTCCCATGCTTCAGTGTTCTCTTGATTACGGTCTAGGAGATCCCATTTAGCTTCTTCCTTCATATGTGTGAATGATCTAGCACAAGAAGCATCTAGTAAATCTTTATCATGAAGAGCAAGCCTTGCATAAAAGTTATTGATAATAATATTGTTAGGGAGTTCATGAATAGGACATTTAAGCATTAGTAACTTCAATCTCCCCCAAGCTTGAGTTGTACTCTCTCCATCATGAGGCCAAAAGTTATATATTAGATTCCTATCCTTATGAATCTCACTGGGAGGATATAATTTAGAATAAAAGAGAGGTACTATTTCCTCCCATTCCATGGATTGCCCATTCTTCAGCAGCTTATACCATTCTTCAGCTCTTCCTTTCAACGATATAGAGAGTAACTTCTTCTTCACCTGTTCATTGTGATACCTGCACACTTAAACAACCCGCATAATTCATGGATAAAGAGCAAGTGATCACTAGGATGGACAGTTCCATCCCCTAAATAATAACTATCCATAACATGATCAACAATACTTGTAGGTATCTTAAAAGGATCTATCTCAATAGGTGGTGGTTCATCTACTACCCTAACAATGGTAGTACCCAAATAGAAAACCAAGTGGGTTATCCATATTGGAAACAAGGTAACAAACAGAGAATAAAAAAACAATACTCACAGTAGAAGTTTCCTTTACCAGTTCCACTCTTCAATAGCGCTTCACTCCCCGGCAGCAGCGCCAGAAAATAGTCTTGATGAACCACAAGTATAGGGAGTGTATCGTAGTACTTTCGATAAATAGGAGTGTCGATCCCAACGAGGAGCATAAGGTGTTGACTAGTGGTATGGAGTAGGAAATATCTACAAATACTTAGCAAACGGATTTTTAGGGGTTTTTGGATAAAGCAAAGAAATAAAGTGCAAGTAATAAAGACAACAAATAATTGCAGCAAGTGTCCCAATCCTTTCTTAGCAAAGGACAAGCCGGTGGAAATACTAATGAGGACCAAACGTTCTCGAGGACACAAGTGAATTCTGTCAAGTGCTTTCGCTTCATATAGATGCATAGTCTTCTTTGGTTTTGTAAGTGTTGTGTGGGTGAACCACCTTTTTTGTACTTATACATACTTGTGATTAAACCCCTTGCAAGCATCCGCAACTACAAGAAAGCAATTAAGGTATAAACCTAACCACAACCTTAAACTCTGAGATCCTACACTCCCTTGTGCAATGGTGTCCTAACGAGGGTTCAGGTTTCTGTCACTCCGGCAACCCCACAATTAGTATCCAAATACACAATGCATTCCCCTAGGCCCATAAATGGTGAAGTATCATGTAGTCGACGTTCACATGACACCACTACAAGAATAGCACCACAATTCAAATACTAAACCATTGAATAATATCTCAACACAAATCCACTACTAACAACATGACTTCTCCCATGTCCTCAAGAACTAAACGAACTACTCACGAGACATCATATGGATCAAGATCAAAGATGATATGGTGATGAATAACAATCTGAACATAAACAATAATCCAAAGGTTCCACTCACAAGCATCAACTACAATAGCAATCAATACCGAGAAAGTTTCCCCTAAGAACTATGCAAGATTCAACACAATTGTTACAGCGGGATGGAGTGATGATGCTGGTGAAGGAAATATGCCCTAGAGGCAATCATAGAGATGATTATATTTCTTATGTATCCATGAGTTATTGTATTGTTCCTTGAATATCCATATCAGGCAACTTGTATTGGTTGGCACTTATGTGAATTGTTTGTGAAACTCTTTACTTGTATGGTTATTTAAGAGTTGTCCCTAGTCAGAGTTCATGTGAGGACACACGTGAATATTAGACTAGCACATTGATTGGTTGATGACTATGTTTCGCAAGTCATAGACATGGAGATGTCAAACCAATGATGTGGACACATGTTATGAACATGGGGTTGGACTGACCCAACTTGAGACTGGCAATTAGTTGCAGCTCTCTCTCTACACATCGTGTACGTTTTGTCCTTAGACCTAAGATTGTCGCATGTAATTGAGATGTGGATCGACGTACTTTGGGGCTATCGGACGCTACTCCGTAACTGGGTAGTTATAAAGGTAGATTTCGGGTTTGTCCTGAAGCATGCTGCAAGGCATGGTCAATCAAGATGGGATTTGTCCCTCTCTACTTGAGAGAGATATCTCTGGGCCCCTCGAGTGATCGGATCCAGAAATGCATGGCCGTGCTACATAAGGTTAAGAGTTAACCAAGTAAAGGGATTCCGAACCACGGTATCGAGAAAGAGAGGTCAGCTTGGAGGTAGACCAAATATCATGAGGCAAAGGGAAAGACATGTACTAAACCTTGTGATGGTTCGTCCGATATGATCTTTGTATGCGTTTAGGAGTTGGCACGTCTTGCTAGAGGCCGCTACCAACTATTGACAGAATAAGTGTATTCGTGTCATGTCTACACGTATATGAAACTATAGGGTCACACACTTAAGGGGCTGGAAGCCTAATGAGGATTAGATCTGAATTAGACCAGGCTTAGGCTACTAATGGGATGCTAATGTAGAAGCCCACTAGGGATGCCTATATAAGAGAGGGTGGGGAGAGCTGACCGGGGTGAGACCATTCCACCCAGCCGCCACTCCTCACGCCTGTGTTGCACGTGCGGACCTAGCAGTCCGGCGTCTGACGCTTCCACCCTATACGTGTGGATACCGCGGAGGTGCTGCATCTGTGGCACTTGGACGAGCCGCGCAAGGGGAGATTCTTGTGGGACGAGGACAAGGAGGAGACGTGGAACGTCTGCACTGCCTCGACGCGCTTCATCAATTCCGCAACTGCACGTCTAGTGGTAATCCTGTGATCTATGACAACAGTAATCCTGGTTTACGTGGTAGAAAATTTTTGATTTGCGCTAGTGTAGCCTACCCGTATCCCTTCAGATGGTGCTGGTGGAGATGATGGTGTGGATGATGATGATCCTGATGAAGTCTATCTTGATGATGGTGTTGATGGCGACGACCTCCCCTCTCCGGGAAGGAATTTCCCTGGCAGAAATCTGTCTGCCAGAGAGCTCTTTCTCTCTCAGTGTTTTCCACCCCGCAGAGGCAGCGAAATCTTTAGGTTGTTGCTCCCTGATGGTTCAATTGATGTGGAGCATATTGGGAACCCCAAGAGCAAGGTGTGAAGCAGCACGACAGCAAGTCTTCCCTCAGTAAGAAACCGAGTTTATCAAACCAGTAGGAGGAAGGAAACGTCACACAGGTGTTGCAAGCAACGCGAAGACATGCACAACACAAACTCAATACTTTGCCCCAACGAACAGTGAGGTTGTCAATCTCACCGGTTGCTGTAAAAAGGATTAACTGTATGGTGTGGAAGGTAATGAATGGTTTGTAGCAAGTAAACGGTGGAAGATGTATCAATGGTAAAGATTGAACCGGGGTCCATAGTTCACTAGAGGTGCTCTCCTTAGATAAACAACATGGCATGAAGGGTAAACAAATTACAACGGGGCAATTGGCAGGAACTGAGCAAGGCAAAACAATGCAATACCAGACAAAAAGATCTTATGAGATTCGATTGGGAAATACAACAAGATACATAGACCACCATCCAACTGCATCTATGACTAGTATCCACCTTTGGGTTATCATCCGAACCCCCTCTAGTATTAAGTTGCAAGCAACAGACAACTGCTTTAAGCAAAGTGTGTAAGGTAAACAATCCACTTGTTCCATGAACAAGAGACCGTTGTTTTCTCCCTAGTAGCAACACCACATCTACAACCTAAGAGATTTTTGTCACTTCCCTTGGAAACTAGAGGCATGAACCCACTATCGAGCATAAATACCCCCTCTTGGAGTCACTAACAACGGAGAGCATGCAAGATCACAAACAACACATACATGATAGAATCATAAAGACAAAACCATTAATCAATCTGACATAGTAATCTCAATATCCATTGGATCCCCGCAAACACAACATGCATGATTACAAATATATTAGATCTTGATCATGAATGGAGCTCACAAGATCTATACATGAAAGCACAAGTAGGAGATATAACCATCTAGCTACTACATGGACCCATAGTCCAAGGTGGAACTACTCACGCATCATACCGGAGAAGAAGGCCTCCGGGATGATCTCCCCTCCGATAGGGTGCCGGGAAGAACTTCATATCCCCCCGATCTTGGGATGATGGTGGCGGCGGCTACAGACGGTTTCGTGGAGTTTTGATCGGGTGCCTAGGGTTACTGCATCGGGGCCTTCTTATAGGCGAGGAGGCGAGGCAGGGGGTGCCCGGGGGGCCCACACCCTGCCCAGGTGTGGGCCAGGCTTGGCCGCGCTTGGGGGTGGCCACCCCGTGGCACCCCTCCGTCTCGTCTTCTGGATTCGTGTCTCCCACGGTAAAATATTGACTTTGGATTTTGTCCCGTCCAATTCCAAGAATATTGATTTTCTACCTTTCTGGAACCAAAAACAGAAGAAAACAGGCAACTGGCACTGTGGCAACTTGTTAATAGGTTAGTTCCAGAAAATATATAAAAAACACCTCAAAGTGTAGACAAAGCAAAGCAAAGTGGATACTAAACAAGCATGGAACATAAAAAATTATAGATACGTTTCTGATGTATCACTCCCCATGTATTAGGGTTTCGAGGAGAAGATATAGGCGAGAGGGCGGAGCCATAGGTGGGCCACACCCCCTATAGGCGCGAACTAGGGGTGGTCCGTGCCTGGGGGTGTGGGCCCCATGTGGCCCATCTCCGCCTCCCTTTCTGGCATTCTTCGTCTTCTGGGAAAATAGGATTTTCCGTAGTTTTTCTTGTAATTTTCTGATCTTCGCATAATTGCATAAAAACACCTCTTTTTCCATCAGAATCCTGACTCCGGCAGTTCATCCTCTAAGAATCATCCAACATGCAAAAACAGATGAAAAGACATAAGTAACACATCTTAATATGAAATATATCAATGAATAGAGGCAAATTATGATATAGACTGGTGATGCAAATTGGACGTATCATCGATCTTCTAAGGGTGGGTGTATGTGAGACCCTGGCGCATGTCTGAATAGGATTGATAGTATGCCCATACCAACAAGTTGCAACTTCTTTTTGAGAAGATCATATGAAAATAACTCTAAGGCTAAGCATGCTTGGCCTA
Organism: Avena sativa; assembly: GCA_916181665.1. Classification (NCBI taxonomy): domain Eukaryota; kingdom Viridiplantae; phylum Streptophyta; class Magnoliopsida; order Poales; family Poaceae; genus Avena; species Avena sativa. Next base: position 440,393,290 of record OV702294.1, read on the forward strand.
GAGCAATTTGATGATGGGTGACCGACCGGGAAGTGGATATTGTAGGGGTTCGTAGCATGGAAAACAAAAATTTTCTATCGCATACAACCAAACAAGCCAAGATCTATCTACTAGATTGTAGCAACGAGTCGATGGAATAACTCACCCTCGAAGATTCCAAAGTGTTTAACGAGAGCAGATTCTCGTGGGTGATGTAGTCGTACTCTTTCCGATCTCAAGATCGCGTAGACGATCCTTCCGGCGCCGCGTTCCCGCAGCGCTCCCGCAGTCGGTCACACGTTCGGTACTCGACGAAGACCTTCCTCTCCCTTGTTCCAGCAGGCAGCGGAGGTTGTAGCACTCTCCTCGCGATTCCGGCAGCACAACGGCGTGGTACCGGAGGTAGAGGGGAGATCCCGCAGGGCTTCGCCTTAAGCCGGTGCGAGTATGGTGGAGCTTATGAGAGAGGCTATTAGTGGTCTAGTAATTAGACACACCAATTAGAGGGCTCTAAACCAATTAGAAGGCTCTAAACCGAAACAGCTCTAAACCGGGGTCTAGGTCTAGTTTCTAGTTTAGAGGATAGGAACTTGTGTGTGCTAGGAGGGGAGCCCTGCCCCTCCTTATATAGGTGGGAGGGCTGGCTGCGCCATGGGGAGGAGAGTCCCTCCCCAAGTCGGCTTGGTGGGGCGCCGGCCAAGGGAGGAGTCCTCCCCCAATTCGGCCTCCACCAATCCTCCTCTTTTCCCACTTCCCAAAATTGGCAGTTTGACTTTCAAATTAGCCGTTTGACTTTTCCAATTTAGGAATTAAATAAACCCTTTATTTTGGACAGCGAGAACACCTAGTACATGATGCAATCATTCCAACTTGCAATGACACATTCATGTACCCCTTCCCCCCCGGAGTGCCGGACATTCCGGGACCTTCTAGAATGTTCCCGATGAAAACACCGGAACCATTCCCCAACTCCGAAATGGGACTTTCCTTATATGAATCTTATTCTCCGGACCATTCCGGATCACCTCGTGATATCCCGGATCCCATCCGAGACTCCGAACAACATTCGGTCTCTTTCTCATAATACCATAACTACTCAAACAACGTCGAATCCTTAAGTGTGTCTCCCTACGGTTCGTGAATTATGCGGACATGATCGAGACACTTCTCCGAACAATAACCAATAGAGGAATCTGGAAATTCATATGGCTCCCACATATTTCTACGATTACTTTGCGATCGAATGAACCACTTACATACGATACCAATTTCCCTTTGTCTCACGATATGTTACTTATCCGAGGTCATGATCGTCGGTATCTCTGCATACCTAGTTCAACCTCGTTACTGATAAGTACTCTTTTCTCGTTCCCGTGATATGTGATCCCTTGTGACCAAGTCACATGCTTGCAAGCTAATTGGATGACATTTCACCGAGAGGGCCCAGAGAATATCTATCCGTCATGTGGATGGACAAATCCCACTCTTGATCCATGTGTTTCAACCAATACTTTCCGAACACCCAATGCCACTTTTATAGCCACCCTGTTACGGTGTGGTGTTTGATGACATCAAAGCATCCATCCAGTAAAGGCAATATGCATGATCTCATGGTCGAAGGAATTAGGTTACTATGTATCAGAAAGCATATAGCAATTGAACTATTGAAATGACTTGATCTTTATGCTACGCTTGTCTATAGGAGTATGTCCACCATATCATTCTCCTAACGATATGATCTTGTTGTTGATAACATCTCAATGTTCATGACAAAGAAACCACATCATCAATCAACCAACAAGCTAGTGAAGTATAGAGGCCATACTAGGGACTTCAAATTAAGTTTACAAATCACACAAGTATTAATGGTTTCCTTGTTAATACTATTATAGCATGAATGTAAACATTTATCATAAACACAAAGATATATAATAATAACTACATTTATTATTACCTCTAGGGCATATCTCCAACAGTCTCCCACTTGCACTAGAGTCATCTAATCTAGATTACATGGTAATATACCGAACACCCATGGCAGTTTGGTGTTGGTCATGTTTTGCCCTCGGGAGAGGTTTAGTCAACGGATCCGCCACATTCAGATCTGTGTGTACTTTGCAAATCTTTATATCCCCATCCTGGATATGTTCTCGAATAGCGTGGAAACGCAGCTTGATATGCTTCAGCTTCTTGTGTGACCTTGGTTCTTGCGCATTGGCTATGGCGCCCATGTTATCACAGTAGATAGACATTGGGTCCAGCGCACTTGGAACCACACCCAGCTCTGTAATGAACTCTTTCATCCATATCGCTTCTTGTGAAGCCTCCGAAGCAGCCATGTATTCCGATTCAGTTGAAGATCTCGCCACAACGCTTTGCTTTGCACTCCTCCAGCTAACTGCTGCACCATTAAAATAAATACGTATCCAGATTGTGATTTAGAATCATCCGGATCGGTGTTCCAACTAGCATCGGTGTAACCATTAACAACGAGCTGTTCATCACCTCCATAAGAAAGAACCATATCCTTAGTTCTTCTCAAGTACTTAAGGATGTTTTTGACCGCTGTCCAATGATCCACTCCTGGATCACTTTGATATCTGCTAGTTAGACTAACAGCATATGCGATGTCGGGTCTAGTACATAGCATGGCATACATTAGAGATCCTATGGCTGAGGCATAGGGAGTCTTACTCATCTTTTCTCTATCTTCTGCCGATGTCGGACTTTGAGTTTTACTCAAGGTCGTATTGGGCAACATGGGCAAGAACCCTTTCTTGCTATCTTCCATTCCAAACCTCTTTAGAACTTTGTCCAAATATGTACTTTGTGACAATGATATTTGGCGTTTCGATCTATCTCTATAAATCTTTATGCCTAATATGTAAGCTGCTTCGCCAAGATCCTTCATTGAAAAACTATTATTCAAATATTCCTTGACACTATTAAGAAGGTCTACATCATTCCCAATCAACAATATGTCATCCACATACAGTATTAAGAATGCTACAGAGCTCCCACTCACTTTCTTGTAAATACAAGCTTCTCCATAAGTTTGTATAAAACCAAAACTTTTGATTACCTTATCAAAACGTTGATTCCAACTTCGGGATGCTTGCTTCAATCCATAGATGGACCGTTGAAGCTTGCATACCTTGTTAGCATCTTTAGGATCGACAAAACCTTTGGGTTGTATCATATACAACTCTTCATCAATGTCTCCATTGAGGAATGCTGTTTTGACATCCATCTGCCATATCTCATAATCACAATATGCAGCGATTGCTAACATAATCCTCACAGACTTTAGCTTCGCTACCGGTGAGAAAGTCTCATCGTAGTCAACTCCTTGAATTTGTCGAAACCCTTTTGCGACAAGTCGAGCTTTATAGACAGTAACATTACCATCAGCATCTGTTTTCTTCTTGAAAATCCATTTGTTCTCGACAGCCTTCCGGCCATCCGGTAAGTCCACCAAAGTCCATACTTGGTTTTCGTACATGGATCCAATCTCGGATTTCATGGCTTCTTGCCATTTATTGGAATCTGGGCTCATCATCGCTTCCTCATATGTCTCGGGGTTATCGGTGTTGTCCACCAACATGACATTCATAACGGAATCATACCAATCTGGAGTGGTACGAGTTCTTGTTGACCTCCGAGGCTCTGTAGTAACTTCAACCGAAGTTTCATGATCACCATCATTAGCTTCCTCTCTTATTGGTGCAGGCACCACAGGAACTTCTTCCGGTGTTGCGCTACTCGCAATTTCGAGAGAAGGTTCGACAACCTCGTCGAGTTCTACTTTCCTTCCAGTCACTTCTTTCGAGAGAAATTCCTTCTCTAGAAAGGATCCATTCTTAGCAACGAAGATTTTGCCTTCGGATCTATGATAGAAGGTATACCCAACAGTTTCCTTCGGGTATCCTATGAAGACGCATTTTTCCGCTTTGGGTTCAAGCTTGTCCGGCTGTAACTTCTTTACATAGGCTTCGCATCCCCAAACTTTAAGGAACGACAATTTAGGTTTCTTCCCAAACCATAATTCATACGGTGTCGTTTCAACGGATTTAGACGGTGCCCTATTTAAAGTGAATGCGGCTGTTTCTAATGCATAACCCCAAAATGATAGTGGCAAATCTGTAAGTGACATCATAGAACGAACCATATCTAAGAGAGTTCGATTACGACGTTCAGACACACCATTACGCTGTGGTGTTCCCGGCGGTGTCAACTGCGAAAGTATTCCACATTTCTTCAAATGCTCGCCAAACTCGTAACTTAGATATTCACCTCCACGATCAGATCGTAGAAATTTAATCTTCTTGTTACGTTGATTCTCTACCTCACTTTGAAACTCCTTAAACTTCTCGAAAGTTTCGGACTTATGTTTCATGAAATAGATATACCCATATCTACTCAAGTCATCCGTGAAGGTAAGAACATAACGATAACCACTGCGCGATGCTACACTCATTGGACCACACACATCGGTATGTATGATTTCCAATAAGTCCGTAGCTCGCTCCATTATACCAGAAAATGGAGTCTTAGTCATTTTTCCCATCAGACATGCTTCGCATCTTTCAAGTGATTCAAAATCAAGTGATTCAAGAAGTCCATCGGAATGGAGTTTCTTCATACGTTTCACTCCAATGTGACCAAGACGACAGTGCCACATATAGGTCAAATTATCGCTTGATTTCAAACGTTTAGCCTCAATGTTATTAATATGTGTATTTCTACTATCGAGATTCAATATGAATAGACCATCTATCAAAGGTGCATGTGCATAAAACATATTACTCATATAAATCGAACAACCATTATTCTCGGATTTAAACAAGTAACCGTCTCGCAATAAACAAGATCCCGATATAATGTTCATGCTCAACGCAGGCACCAAATAACAATTATTTAAGTATAAAACTAATCCCGATGGTAGATGAAGAGGTAGTGTGCCGACCGCGATCACATCAACCTTTGATCCGTTTCCCACGCGCATCGTCACCTCGTTCTTCACTAGCTTCCGTTTATTCTGCAGCTCCTGTTTCGAGTTACAAATATGAGCAACCGAACCAGTATCAAATACCCAGGCACTACTACGAGTACTAGTGAGATACACATCAATAACATGTATATCAGATATACCTTTCTTCTTGATGTTGCCGTTCTTCAAATCCGCCAAGTACCTTGGGCAATTCCGCTTCTAGTGACCTTCTCCCTTGCAGTAAAAGCACTCAGTATCAGGCTTGGGTCCAGCCTTGGTCCTCTTCGTCGGCGTGGTAACTTTCTTACCACCCTTCTTGAAGTGTCCCTTCTGCTTAGACTTGCCTTTCTTGAATTTGGTGGTCTTATTGACCATCAACACTTGGTGCTCTTTCTTGATCTCCACTTCTGCAGATTTTAACATAGCAAATAGTTCTGGCAACTCTTTGTTCATGTTCTGCATGTTGTAGTTCATCACAAAGTTCTTGTAACTTGGTGGTAGTGATTGGAGGATGCGGTAAACTCCCAAAGTATTAGGAATCACTATACCCAAACTTTGAAGTTTATTTGCGTGCCCAGACATTTTAAGCACATGCTCACTGACGGAGCTACCCTCTTCCATCTTGCAGTTAAAGAACTTTTCAGAAGCTTCATAACTTTCAATTGCCGCATGAGTCTCAAAGATTAATTTGAGATCCTCGACAATATCATATGGATCTGACTCTTCAAACCTTTTCTGAAGCTCCGATTCTAAACCATACAAGATAGCACACTGAACTATGGAGTACTGATTCTTCCGAGCGAGGTAAACATCCTTTACTTCATCGGTAGCATCAGCTGCAGGTGGGTCACCTAGCGGTGCATCCAGCACATAGGTCAAATTACCAGCTGTGAGGACAATCCTCAAATTGCGGAACCAATCCGCGAAGTTGCTTCCATTGTTTTTCAACTTTTCTTTCTCTAGGAACGCATTAAAATTGATGGTAGGGGCTGCCATTGATCTACAACATATTTGCAATAGTTTAGACTAAGTTTATGACAAATTGAGTTCAAATTAATTAATGAAATTAAACTAGGTGAACTCCCACTCAAAACAACATCCCTCACATTGTTTTAGTGATCACACGAACCAAATCCACTACATCAACACCGATCATCACGAGAGCTGATATAGTTTTAATGGCGAACAATCATCATGTTCATCATATCTACTATATGATTCATGCTTTGCCTTTCGGCGATCCGTGTTCCTGAGGCCATGTCTGTACATGCTAGGCTCGTCAAGATCAAACCTTAGCTTCCGCATAAGCAAATCTGGCTTGCTTAAGTTGTAGTCACCCGCGGAATCAAAGACACCCGATCATCACGTGGTGCTTCGAAGCAGCAAGCTTTGGCAACGGTGCATACTAAGGGTGAACACTTTTAGAACTTGAAATTTATGTGCATGAGGGATCATCTTATAATGCTACCGTCGTCTACTAAGCAATACAAGATGCATAAAGGATTAACATCACATGCAATTCATAATATGTGATATGATATGGCCTTTCTTCTTTGTGCTTCCGATCTCCATCTTCAAGCACGAACATGATCTCCATCATCACCGGCATAGCATCAAGGTCAATGACGCTTCTTCATGGTTGTCGTCCGCCAACTTCAACTATTACAACTATTTTGAATAGACACGCAGGCCTTAACAGAAATTAAAGACAACCATATGGCTCCTGCCGGTTGCCAACTTACAATAAGGATCATTGCATACATCAAATATAATCACAATCATGGCCATATCACATCACTGCACACCCCTGCAAAACAAAGTTAGACGCTTCTACTTTCTTTGCATATTTTACGTGGTTTGGGGCTTTCCATAAGTGTCGTTCTAACTTACGAACAAGAACCACAACATTGATACTAGCATTGTTGATCACCCGTTGTAAATTGGATCTTTACTATGCTAGGAGAAACAGGCACCCGCAAAGCCACTTATGCAAAACGAGTTGCATGTCAAGCGTGGAGCAAGTCTCATGAACGATGTCATGTAAGGTTAGCCCGGGCCGCTTCATCCCAACATACCGCAAGATGCAAAGTACACAAAAAGCAATCTACAATAAAAGCATCAACGCCCACAATGACCATTGTGTTCTACTCGTGCAACAGATCTACATATAGACACGACTCTGATACCACTGTAGGGGTTCGTAGCATGGAAAACAAAAATTTTCTATCGCATACAACCAAACAAGCCAAGATCTATCTACTAGATTGTAGCAACGAGTCGATGGAATAACTCACCCTCGAAGATTCCAAAGTGTTTAACGAGAGCAGATTCTCGTGGGTGATGTAGTCGTACTCTTTCCGATCTCAAGATCGCGTAGACGATCCTTCCGGCGCCGCGTTCCCGCAGCGCTCCCGCAGTCGGTCACACGTTCGGTACTCGACGAAGACCTTCCTCTCCCTTGTTCCAGCAGGCAGCGGAGGTTGTAGCACTCTCCTCGCGATTCCGGCAGCACAACGGCGTGGTACCGGAGGTAGAGGGGAGATCCCGCAGGGCTTCGCCTTAAGCCGGTGCGAGTATGGTGGAGCTTATGAGAGAGGCTATTAGTGGTCTAGTAATTAGACACACCAATTAGAGGGCTCTAAACCAATTAGAAGGCTCTAAACCGAAACAGCTCTAAACCGGGGTCTAGGTCTAGTTTCTAGTTTAGAGGATAGGAACTTGTGTGTGCTAGGAGGGGAGCCCTGCCCCTCCTTATATAGGTGGGAGGGCTGGCTGCGCCATGGGGAGGAGAGTCCCTCCCCAAGTCGGCTTGGTGGGGCGCCGGCCAAGGGAGGAGTCCTCCCCCAATTCGGCCTCCACCAATCCTCCTCTTTTCCCACTTCCCAAAATTGGCAGTTTGACTTTCAAATTAGCCGTTTGACTTTTCCAATTTAGGAATTAAATAAACCCTTTATTTTGGACAGCGAGAACACCTAGTACATGATGCAATCATTCCAACTTGCAATGACACATTCATGTACCCCTTCCCCCCCGGAGTGCCGGACATTCCGGGACCTTCTAGAATGTTCCCGATGAAAACACCGGAACCATTCCCCAACTCCGAAATGGGACTTTCCTTATATGAATCTTATTCTCCGGACCATTCCGGATCACCTCGTGATATCCCGGATCCCATCCGAGACTCCGAACAACATTCGGTCTCTTTCTCATAATACCATAACTACTCAAACAACGTCGAATCCTTAAGTGTGTCTCCCTACGGTTCGTGAATTATGCGGACATGATCGAGACACTTCTCCGAACAATAACCAATAGAGGAATCTGGAAATTCATATGGCTCCCACATATTTCTACGATTACTTTGCGATCGAATGAACCACTTACATACGATACCAATTTCCCTTTGTCTCACGATATGTTACTTATCCGAGGTCATGATCGTCGGTATCTCTGCATACCTAGTTCAACCTCGTTACTGATAAGTACTCTTTTCTCGTTCCCGTGATATGTGATCCCTTGTGACCAAGTCACATGCTTGCAAGCTAATTGGATGACATTTCACCGAGAGGGCCCAGAGAATATCTATCCGTCATGTGGATGGACAAATCCCACTCTTGATCCATGTGTTTCAACCAATACTTTCCGAACACCCAATGCCACTTTTATAGCCACCCTGTTACGGTGTGGTGTTTGATGACATCAAAGCATCCATCCAGTAAAGGCAATATGCATGATCTCATGGTCGAAGGAATTAGGTTACTATGTATCAGAAAGCATATAGCAATTGAACTATTGAAATGACTTGATCTTTATGCTACGCTTGTCTATAGGAGTATGTCCACCATATCATTCTCCTAACGATATGATCTTGTTGTTGATAACATCTCAATGTTCATGACAAAGAAACCACATCATCAATCAACCAACAAGCTAGTGAAGTATAGAGGCCATACTAGGGACTTCAAATTAAGTTTACAAATCACACAAGTATTAATGGTTTCCTTGTTAATACTATTATAGCATGAATGTAAACATTTATCATAAACACAAAGATATATAATAATAACTACATTTATTATTACCTCTAGGGCATATCTCCAACAGATATCGGGTGCACACGAGTGAGGACAAAGTGCTCAGAAAAGACTAGTGTTGGTTTGTGGGGTTAGTCTAGAGATCCTATTGAGCTGCCAGGAGTGACAACCGCTGATCCGGAGAGGCTGGGGTGTTACAGGAACCCACATATCAGACCAGATATTATTCGTACTACCACTCCTTGGTCTCCAAACACATCCTATTTTGAAGGTTTTCAGACTGACCATGATGCTCTGCCAGGTAAATGATGACCCCTTCTTCAGATTTTCATTGATAAGATCCCCATCTGGATAATATTTAGCTCTTAGAACCTGTGCACATAAAGAGTCAGGGTCAGTAAGAAGCCGCCAACATTATTTTTCCAACATCGCTCGGTTAAAACAATGGAGATCACGAAAACCCTTTCCTCCTTCAGATTTTGTTTACTCATTTTCCACCATGCCATCCAGTGCATCTTGCGTTGTGTGTTAGTTCCACCCCACCAAAACCTCGCAATAGCATTACCAATGGCTTTATAGATTTCTTTAGGAATATTAAATACCAACATAGCATATGCCGGGATAGCCTGCACAATTGCCTTCAAGAGTATCTCCTTTCCTCCCATCGAAAATAGTTTCTCATTCCATCCACAAATCAATTGACGAACTCTTTCAATCAAATGTTGAAAGCAATCTAAACGACCAACACCAACCAAAGATGGCAGCCCAAGATACTTATATGTTAATGCCTCCACCATAATATTTAGATGGATACAAACCTCCTCCTGGACCAATACATTTGTATTCGGGCTGAAAAATACACTGGATTTCGAATCACTCACCAGTTGCCCTGAGCTTGCACAATACATATCTAGTGCATTGCGAAAAGCCGTGGCGTTGGTCATATTAGCCGACATCAAGATTAAAGAATCATCAGCAAAAAGAAGGTGTGATATCGACGGTGCACCCCTACACACTTTAATCCCTTAAATACCACCAGTCATCTCCTCATATGCTAGAAGGAACGACAAACCCTCAACACATATCAATAACAAGTACGGCAACAGAGGATCCCCCCTGCCGAATCCCCCGTGATGGAGTAAAAACTTCTGTCTCCTCAGAGTTAAACCAGACTCTATAGTTAACAGAAGTAACACATGCCATAATGAGGTTCACCCAAGCTTGATCAAACCCCAATCTCAACATCATATCTCGTAGAAATATCCATTCAACGCGATCATATGCTTTGTGCATATCCAACTTCACTGCGTAAATACCATTAATTCCTTGCCTTTTGTTTTTGATAGCATGAAAACTTTCATAGGCAACCAGGACATTTTCAGTCATCAAACGACCTGGTACAAACACACTCTGCGTGTTCAAAATTATTTTCGGCAGGATACCTTTAAGTATCTTGGACAGAAGTTTAGCAATCACCTTGTAAATAACATTACAAAGGCTGATAAGACGGAATTGTGTGACCAATTCCGGACTCTGAATATTAGGAATCAGCACAATAGCAGTTTCATTCCATCCCTCAGGAATAACTCCATATTTCAGCGCCTGTAGGACTTCATGGGAAACGTGTATACCAACCACATCCCAAAACTATTTGTAAAAAACAGCATGGAGCCCATCTGTACCTGGTGCTTTGAAATCCCCGATACTAAACATTGCACTCTTCACTTCTTCCTCTGTAAAGTGTTTTAGAAGTGCCACATTCATCTCCGGGGTTACTCGGGGAATAACCCGGCTTAACAACTCCTCTTTGGTTTGTTGTACTTCATAACAAAAGAGCAATGAGAAATAATCAGGAATCAGCGTGCCATCTCCTCCTTGCCTTCTATCCATTGCCCATTTACATCCTTTAACCTTGATACGTCGGAAACGTATCTATAATTTTTGATGCTCCATGCTTGTTTAGTATATACTTTGCTTTGCTTGTCTACACTTTGAGGTGCTTTTCACATGTTTTCTGGTACTAACCTATTAATAAGTTGCCACAGTGCCAGATGCCTGTTTTCTGCTGTTTTTGGTTTCCGAAAAGTTAGTAAAGAAATATTCTTGGAATTGGACGGGACAAACGTCAAAGTCATTTACTTTCCGTGGGGAACAAGAAGTCCAGAGGGGAGCCGGAGGGGCCAGCCAGGGGGGCCAGACCCACCCTAGGAGCGGGTGGGCTCAGCCTCGCGCCTGGCTAGGGTTTCAGGCCCATGGCCGCCTCCTCGGCCTTCCTCTTCACCTATAAGAAGCCCCCGATGCAGAAACCCTAAGGACCCGATCAAATATCCACGAAACCGTCTGTAGCCGCCACCACCATCGTCCCTAGAGCGAGGGGATCTGAACTTCTTCCTGGCACCCTGCCGGAGGGGAGATCATCCCGGAGGCCTTCCCTCCGGTATGATGCGTGAGTAGTTCCACCTTGTACTATGGGTCCATGTAGTAGCTAGATGGTTGTATCTCCTCCTTTGTGCTTTCATGTATAGATCTTGTGAGATCCATTCATGATCAAGATCTAATCTATTTGTAATCATGCATGTTGTGTTTGCAGGGATCCGATGGATATTGAGATTATTATGTTGGTTTGATTAATGGTTTTGTCTTTATGATTCTATCATGTCTATGTTGTTTGTGATATTGCATGCTCTCCTTTGTTAGTAGATATGTTGGCCAAGTAGTTTCTAGTTACTCCAAGAGGGGGTATTTATGCTCGATAGTGGGTTCATGCCTCTAGTTTCCAAGGGAAGTGACAGAAATCTCTTCGGTTGTAGATGTGTTGTTGCTACTAGGGAGAAAACAACGGCCTCTTGTTCATGGAACATGTGGACTGTTTACCTTACACACTTTGCTTAAAGCAGTTGTTTGTTGCTTGCAACTTAATGCTGGAGGGGTTCGGATGATAACCTGAAGGTGGACTTCTAGTCATAGATGCAGTTGGATGGCGGTCTATTTTATCTTGTTGTATTGCCCAATCGAATCTCATAGGATCTTTCTGACTAGTAATTGCATTGTTATGCCTTGCTCAGTTCTTGTCAATTGCCCTGTTGTAATTTGTTTACCCTTCATGCCATGTTGTTTATCTAAGGAGAGAACCTCTAGTGAACTATGGACCCCGGTCCAATCTTTACCATTGATACATCTTCCACTGTTACTTGTTTACTTGCTGCAAACCATTGCCTTCCACACCATATGTTTAATCCTTTGTTATAGCAAACCGGTGAGCTTGACAACCTCACTGTTCGTTGGGGCAAAGTCTTGAGTTTGTGTTGTGCAGGTCTCCGCGTTGCTTGCAACACCTGTGTGACGTTTCCTTCCTCCTTCTAGTTCGATAACCTCGGTCTCTACTGAGGGAAAACTTGTTGCTTGCTACTTCACACTTTGCTCTTGGGGTTCCCAACAGGCTCTGCATAGACAGCCGTGAAGCTTTCTGGCGCTGTTGCCGGGGAGGCTAAGGGCGTCTTCACAAGGGGAGTCCTTCACTTACTTTCTATTTACTTTGTTTTTAGTTTGCTTTGTTTCTTTTGCTTGGTTTTGTTTGCCTCTTTTAAAAAACACAAAAAAATAGTTCCTGCTCTAGTTGCCACTTCGTTCTAGCTCACCATGTTGCTCCCCAGGTTCGCTGTGAAAGATCTTGCAATAGGTAGTGGCTCCATAATTGGGAAAGATAACATTGAAGAATTCTTTAATTATGTTAGCAAGCATGAGGATATTGAGGATAAATCTATAGCAGAGCTTGCTCCTAATTATGAGATTGCTGCAGCTTCTTTAGTTCATATGTTATAGGCTAGGATTGTTAGCCTTAACCCCTTCATACAATTCTTGTTCCTAAAACTAAAAGAAGAAAAGAATGCTGAAAAGAGAGAATTCATCCTTGAAACTTTATCAAAAGAATTTCATGATGTTGCTAGGGAGGCCAAAAAGGTTTTTGATCGTTTCAATATGCTAGGTTCAAGTGTAGATGTTGTGGTTATTTCTGATAAAACTAAGCCTAGTGAGGAATTCAATATACCCACACCCTTTAAGCTTGTTGGAATGCATGAAGCCTTTGAAAAGAATTTTGATTGGATTGCTCCTGAAAATCTTTTTGATGAAAGTAGTAGACCAAGAGAGATGAGAAAGGATACTCCAAAACCCATTTGGATGATATACCTTTCATAGTTGAAGACTTTTCAAGTATGGATGTTAATGCTTCTTCATTTGAAAATACTTGATTCTTCTTGCTTCTTGTGCCTAACTTAAAGACGTTAAAGAAAAGTACTTGTTGGGAGATAACCCAAGAGTTTCCTTGAGTCTTGGAAGTTATTTTACTTCTGTAATGACCTCTCCTTATCCTTTTTGTTTGCTTTTTGTGCCAATAATGACCTCTAATGAGAGGGAAGTAAGATTTGGGGAGTTGTTGTCCCGAAACAGATTTCTGTCCTCCACCAAAAAGATTCGTGAGGAGGCTCTGTAACTCAGATTAAGCTCAAAATTTACGAATAAATCCCCCAGTATGTTCGCTACCTTTAATTAGTTCAACACTTTTTTATTTCAGAAATATAAGATGTTCGAACAAATCGGTTTCTACCCGCTGGTCTGTTTTGATAGATTTCTGCCATTATTTGCATTTGCTTCTTATTGATTCCTTTTTGAGTTCTCTTTAGGTGAATTGAGATTTTTGAAGGAGTTACTACAGTAGATTGTGTTTTTAGTGAAAAGCCTTACTGTTCCAAAGCTTTGCCAGGGGTCTAATATCTTTTGAATGCACTAATGTTGCTAATGAAGATTGTGTGAAGTTTTGTATGAAGGAAAAATTCCAGGTGTAGAGAGAGAATGATGCAATGAGATGAAGGATGGACAAAAGCTCAAGCTTGGGGATGACACCATGGTGTCACCCCAAGAAATATCCAAGAGGTACAAGCGTCAAAGCTTGGGGATGCCCAAGACATCCCCTTCTTCATCAATAAAAAGCTCACGTCTGTCTAGACACTTCGTTTTTATTGTTTCATGCACAATTGTGTTGTTCTTGGAGCGTCTTAGTTTTCGTTTGCTTTGCTTAGGTTGTTTAGTTTGCTTGAACAAAGTAGTTTGGACCCCCGTTCTCGCTGTGTTGTTTTACAAATAAGTTGCTTGGTGTTGGAAAGGAGTAGTAAGTTCTTGCTTGAAGTGCAAGAGGAGCTTGCATTGACTATGACTTAGACTTTAGCATGACATACTACGTGTTGTTTTAGTATTATGCTTAGTTATTATTGTTGTATCTGTCTTGTTCCAAACAATTAGGATTGCTTAGTGTGCCTTGAAGAAATTATGTGTTGTTTTAGCATGCAAAAGCATAGTAATGTGGTATTCTCCTTTGATGCTTTGCTTGGGTTGACTTGGCACATGCTCACACCATGTTATGACTATGAAAAGTCACCATTATCCTCCATGATCATTTAGTCCTTGACTTGTAGTACCACTCTTTGATTTGATTAGTATGCTTTGTTACACTGCATGTTTATGGCCATTATGCTCTCTTAGTTGGTTGCTCCCAGTCTTTTGCTAGCCTCCACTTGTATGAGTAAGCTCTACTCATGCTTCCAACTCCCAAGAAACCAAGTTATTCCAAAGTGTTCACTATAAACTCCTATGCATGGTGGTTACACCATTCCAAGTATATTCTTGTTTTCAACTATCTTCCAAACTATTTTGTTATGTGAAAACTTAGTGATTAAAGCCCTCACGAACTTGATGGCACACTTTATTCTTTGCCCCTAATAAACTTGAACTATTGTGACAAGTTTATTGTATATGCTTGCACTTATAAGTTGGAATTAGCAGAACCGTGCTATCACGGGGAACGTTTTCAACATTGCACTTGTACTTTATACTCAGTTGATATCATGTTCTTTTGTCTATGGATGTCACCGGTGTGAAATAAAGATGGAACTTGTAAGTCCATGGAGTTTGTATCCTGTGTTAGAGAAACGCCTGAGCCGCTAGCCTAAGCCATGCCTAATAATGGTGGAAACTTGTGCATCACCATAATGAGCTATCTATGAAGCATCCTCAATAAAAAGCTATGCATATGATAAATAAAAAGATTGTTGAGATGCTTATTGTCTGCCTGCCTTGTCATTTTGGTTATGGGAAAGCTCCTGTTGAAGGGTTTCGTAGCATAGTAAATCAAAATTTTCTACGGATGCGAACGGGAAAAGCCAAGATCTAATCTAGGAGATGCAAACAATGAGGGGGGATAGATGAGATCTTCATACCCTTAAAGATTCGCACAATGGAACGTCCAACGGAATGTGGTTGATGTAGTCGTACTAGCTTCTCCTCCTCGCGATCTGATCCGATCCAACACCGCAAGTGGCGATGCCTCCGAGAGATGCACACGTGCGGCACCTCGACGTCTCCTCCTTCCTCGGTCCAGCAAGTGGGGTGGAGAGATAGGTTGGATCTACAACACGATGGCGTGGTGCAAACGGTGGAGAGTTTCTGCGGCAGGGCTTCGCCTACGCGCAGTCGGGAGGGAGAGAGAGAGGAGGGCAGCAGGGCGGCTAGGGCTTGAGGAGGTGTGTAGGGAAGGGTGCGCCCCTGCCCTCTTTATATAGAGGGGTGGGCGGCTGCCCCTTGCCCCTCCTCCAAGCCTAGGGCCGGCGGCCAAGAGGGAGGAGTGGGGGGCAAGTTCCCCCCCTTCTAGAAGCTCTCCCTAGGGTTCCCCTAGGGCTTGGCCGGCTGGGCCTATGGGGCCTTGTGCCCCTGGACCAATGCGGCCAGGGCACTCCCTCGTAGGCCCATGCCCCCTCCCGACAAGTGGGGCCACGTTGGTCCCACTCCGGAAGGTTCTAGAAGCTTCCGGTATAATACCGAACAATCCGAAACAATTCCGAACTCCAAAAACTGCTTTGCCTTATATGAATCTTATTCTCCGGACCATTCCGGAACCTTTCGTGACATCCTGGATCTCATCCGAGACTCCGAACAAAAAACTCATAAACCAATTATCCATTCTATCCTAGCGTCAAGATACGTTAAGTGTGTGACCCTTCGGGTTCGAGAATATGCAGACATGATCTTCTATCAATAATCAACAGCGGGGTCTGGAAACCCATATTGACTCCCACATACTCATCGATAATCATATCGAATGAACCACGATTCCAGGATTCAATCAACAGCGGGATCTGGAAGGGAATATATATATTCCGTTCGTCACGCGATATTTTACTTGCCCGAGATTCGATCATCGACATCGGCATACCTAGTTCAATCTCGTTCACAGCAAGTACTTTACTCGTTCCGTAATCCGATATCACTTTGTGATTAACTCCTTAACCACATGCTTGCAAGCGGTGTTGATATCGATTACCGAGTGGGCCCGAAGTATATCTCTCCGACTTGGGAGGGACAAATCCCATCTCGATACATACAACCCAACAGGTACTTTCCGATCACCTGAGAGACACCTTTATGATCACCCTCTCATAGGATGACGTTTGATGATCTCAAAGCTTTCTTCCGATACCAGGGAGTTGCATTATCTCATGGTCTAAGGAATACAATATTTGACATAAGAAAAAGCTTCGCAAAGATGAACACGATGACACGATCTAATTGCTCTGCTTAATTTGGGTCTGTCCATCATATCATTCTCCTAATGATATGATCTCATTATTAATCGACAACTCATGTCTATGGTTAGGAAACCTTAACTATAATTAATCAATGAGCTAGTCCATAGAGGCGTACTAGGGACACGGTGTTGTTCACAAACCACACAAGTATTAAAGTTTGCGCTTAATACAATTCTAGCATGGAATATAAACTTTATCATGAACAAGAATTATAATAATAACATCTTTATTATTGCCTCTAGGGCATAATTCCAACACCTGTACCATGTGCAAGGGGTACCCCGTTGGCGGTTCTCAATGATATGCAAATACTTACAATGCCAAGAACTTACCTGGACCCAAAGTTGAGTATGCATGAGGTGTGGCCCTCGTATTTAAGGGACTTGAGATTGCCAACTTATACTTCATCAAGCATATACTCCAGCTTTGCCACTTTAACCTTAACCACTTTAAGATGCTTATGATAGGGGCAATGAGGGCTGAAAGCTAACAAGTACCATAATTTTTGGAAGCTCTTTTTGAAACTTGTAATCCCTGCTTCCTTTGCAAAAAAAGGTTTTTCTTCCACCATTATCGAGTCTCCACCTTCTAACTTTAGGCACCATTAAGAGAGCATAGTTGTCATTATGTGTGCAGTGTTCCAAAGCTTATTAATTGATGCATATTGTGTTATTACTTGTTCTTGTTCTATTTGTTTCTAGTCACCCTTGTGAACTTTGCAGGTGTCCTATGCATCTATATTGCTACTCTATGAGGGACAAGCTGATTGCCACTATGCTATGTTTTCTGTATGTGAAACAAACAAACGTTTCTCAATGCATGTTATTCATGATCTTTGTTTGTAGCTTGTCATGTTGCATGCATAGTTACTATGTCCTATTGTTAGAACTCCATCTTTCATGCACATGTTTAGAGTTCTTTGATCCCAGCTTTCAATGCTTGCAAATGGTTGGATCTTTATTGTGAGGGTGCATGTCACCTCAAAAATATTTCTTTTTATCACTTACCTACTCGAGGATGAGCAGGAGTTAAGCTTGGGGATGTTGATACGTCGGAAACGTATCTATAATTTTTGATGCTCCATGCTTGTTTAGTATCTACTTTGCTTTGCTTGTCTACACTTTGAGGTGATTTTTACATGTTTTCTGGTACTAACCTATTAACAAGTTGCCACAGTGTCAGTGCCTGTTTTCTGCTGTTTTTGGTTTCAGAAAAGTTAGTAAAGAAATATTCTCGGAATTGGACGGGTCAAATGTCAAAGTCAATTACTTTTCGTGGGGAACAAGAAGTCCAGAAGGGAGCCGGAGGGGCCAGCCAGGGGGGCCAGACCCACCCTAGGCGCAGGTGGGCCCAGCCTCGTGCCTGGCTAGGGTTTGAGACCCCTGGTCGCCTCCTCGGCCTCCCCCTTCGCCTATAAGAAGCCCCCGATGCAGAAACCCTAAGGACCCGATCAAATATCCACGAAACTGTCTGTAGCCGCCGCCACCATCGTCCCTAGATCGGGGGGGGGGGGGGGGGGGGGGTCTGAAGTTCTTCCCGGCAACCTGCCGGAGGGGAGATCATCCCGGAGGCCTTCTCTCCAGTATGATGCGTGAGTAGTTCCACCTTGTACTATGGGTCCATGTAGTAGCTAGATGGTTGTATCTCCTCCTTTGTGCTTTCATGTATAGATCTTGTGAGCTCCGTTCATGATCAAGATCTAATATATTTGTAATCATGCATGTTATGTTTACGGAGATCCGATGGATATTGAGATTATTATGTTGGTTTGATTAATGGTTTTGTCTTTATGATTCTATCATGTCTGTGCTGTTTGTGATCTTGCATGCTCTCCGTTGTTAGTAGCTATCTTGGCCAAGTAGTTGCTAGTGACTCCAAGAGGGGGTGTTTATGCTCGATAGTGGGTTCATGCCTATAGTTTCTAAGGTAAGTGACAGAAATCTCTTTGGTTGTAGATGTGCTATTGCTACTAGGGAGAAAACAATGGTCTCTTGTTCATGGAACATGTGGACTGTTTACCTTACACACTTTGCTTAAAGCAGCTGTCTGTTGCTTGCAACTTAATACTGGAGGGGGTTCGGATGATAACCTGAAGGTGGACTTCTAGTCATAGATGTAGTTGGATGGCGGTCTATGTATCTTGTTGTATTGCCCAATCGAATCTCATAAGATCTTTCTGACTAGTAATTGCATTGTTATGCCTTGCTCAGTTCCTATCAATTGCCCTGCTGTAATTTGTTTACCTTTCATGCCATGTTGTTTATCTAAGGAGAGCACCTCTATTGAACTATGGACTCCGGTCCAATCTTTACCATTGATACATCTTCCACTGCTACTTGTTTACTTGCTGCAAACCATTACCTTCCACAACATACGTTTGATCCTTTTTTTACAGCAAACCGGTGAGCTTGACAACCTCACTGTTCGTTGGCGAAAAGTCTTGAGTTTGTGCTGTGCAGGTATCCGCGTTGCTTGCAACACCTGTGTGACGTTTCCTTCCTCCTTCTGGTTCGATAACCTCGGTCTCTACTGAGGGAAAACTTGTTGCTTGCTGCTTCACACCTTGATCTTGGGGTTCCCAACAGGCTCTGCGTAGACAGCGTCAAACCTCAAGATGGTATTCCTCTTCCGACGTTCTTTCGCGTAATTATGAAAGAACATTGTATTCCTGTCGCCATGCATGAGCCAATTAGCGCGGCTATGTTGCATGTAGTGAATTTCCTCCTGTTCCAGAGCTACTTCAATCTACCCTGTAATCTCTCTCTGTTGTTGAGCTGAATCCTTAATCATCGGTCTACTAAAGAGTTGATCAAGTTCTTCAGTCAGTTCCTTGACCTTCTTCCGTGGTGCTTTAAGCACCGATCGATCCCACTCATGGAGTTTCGAGTGTACCGCAACCAACTTCTTCATCCCAGATGCACTGGGTGGAGCATGCATCCATGCCATGGTAACTATGTCGCCAACCTTCTCCTCCTTAAGACACCGACCTTCAAACTAGCGTCGGTACTTTGATCTATTGACAGTTGCAACATAAGTATCAGTGTCAACCAGAATGGGCCTATGATCTGACCCAATAGATGTCAATATATGCACTCCCGTATTTGGGAATAAACTCGACCATCCAGCATTACCGGCCTCCCTATCCAGCCTTTGAAGGATCTGCCCATTCTTCCACGTGAATTTATCACCAATAAACCCAAGGTCATCAAGGCCACAGTCTGACAGGAAATCACGAAATGCTTGCATATAAGGAAGGGGGCGAGGAGCACCACCCTCCTTTTCTGACTCCGATAGTATTTCATTCATGTCCCCCAACACCAACCAGGAACACTAGCCTGACTTTGTAGATCATGCAAATAACGCCATGTCTTGTGCTTGTGTCTCCAGACAGATTCCCCATAAATTCCAGTTAGTCTCCAATCCTTATCAGGTGTTGCACCAGAAACCAACACATCAATATAGTTGGTATGCTCATACTTAAGTTGGATATTAACATGTTGATCCCAGAGAAGCATCAATCCTCCTACCCTACCATTGCTTGGTACAACAAACTTGTGAGCATAACCAAGAGCAATCCTTAGTATGTCACCACTATACCTATCTAGGTGTGTCTCGGATAGAAACATTATATCGAGCCTATGTTGCCTCCAAATCTTCATAAGCATTCTAACTGTCGAGGATGTGCCCAACCCCGACAATTATAGCCACATGTTTTCGTTGATCCCGGCGGCGCTCCTCGGAGGAGCCCGCCAAAACATTTGATGGATCACGCTTCTACTTCTTTGAAACATGATTTTTCTGCGGAGTGGTTTCACTCACAGCCTTACCCTCAAATGTCTCCACAATCCCAGCAACATGTGATGCCGGCATAATTGCCAGCCTACCATCACCTCCACCTTGGTTGTCCCTAGTACCAATGTCTCGCTTTTTCAACCAAGTAGAGTCCATTTTAGCTTGGTTGGTCCTTGGAACAAGGGCATCCTCCTCCATATCATTATTGTCATGGGCAGGACCAGACCGGCCACCACGACCCCTTCCTCCTCTGCCCCTAGAGCTACTTGCTTGGGGTCGAATCACATATTCCTTCTTAGGTTGATACCAATAATCCTCCTGAGGTACCATTATGAAATCACCATACTGAAAATTTTTCGGGTCATGTGATCCATCTCCACTCTCATCAGCCACATGGCCAATAACTCCACATTACGCACAGAAGCGCAACATTTTCTCGTACAACACACAAAAACATTGTGACTCCTTTCCAGGATCAACTCTCCCTGTCACAAATCGCATAAGGGGGTTCTTCAAGTTGATACGTACATAGACCCGTACAAACTTCACATAGCTCATACCGTTCAATCCCATCTTCACTTCAATCACTTCTCCGACCTTTCCCGCCAGTATCTTATCCACTGTCGGGCTACAAACAAGATATGGTAATCCCATGATCCAAACCCATGTTTGGATAGAGTCCAATGGAATTGTTTCAGTGTTCACTAGGCCATCATAGTCCTCAATCACCACATCATTGCGGCGAAACAGCCACAACCCTCCATGCATAGACGTTTTCCAATTCCCAAGGCATCTCAATTGTGCAATGAAGGTAAAATCATCAATATCACGGAGCGTAACCTCCTGTGCTACCGCCCACGCCACCTGCATCTTCTGGCAGAAAGCATCATGGCTGAAGGAGGTTTTCAGGAAAACCCTAATGATCACCGCCTACTTCAAAGATGAGCGGTTTTCCGCAACCAACTTGGTCATATCAATCGCATCTCCTTCAACGCCCGCGATTTCAAGCCGATTCAACATCTCCTTAATCTTATCAGCAAATTCCGGGGCAGCAGCTCCCCGTTATTCCTCATCCTTCCTTCCGGATCCTTCCCCAGGCAACAACGACATCACCCCCGACGTGGCTTCTTCCCCTCCCGTGTTCTCCACCATGACCGAGGAGAAAGGTCCCCTCGGTTAGCAGATCGCTCCCAACAATGTCGGTAGATTTAGATCGGCGTCAAACAGAGTAGATCTTAGGTCGCTGGTGATACAGTGGACTCCTACGGGTTCGCCGCATGAGAAAACCTAAACCCTAAAACGAAAGGGTAACGGACGCAATAAAGTACGATTACATGTCATAGCTAGTTAACTATGGCCAACTAATTTCTTAGTTTGCCAAAAACTTCGTCGCATGCATGACTAGTTTTATCTCGACGCTCGCGCTAGCTTTGACATTATTGGGTCGGCCCATTTCCAGCGTGAATCCCGGACGCCGTGTCAAGCGGCGTATATCACCTCCCGACGAGGTCCCCCCCACGAGCGCCACACACGAGCTCTCTCTGCAGGCACGACCAACGCTGGGAGTCCAGTAGTTAACCGGGCCGACTTTTCAAGAGCCTGCTCGGTCCTTCCTTTTCTTCTTCCCAATTCCCCATATTCCTGCCCTCGCTACTCGCTTCTTCCGCAACAAACACCCGGCGGCGTGGCTGTTCTAGCAGTTCTCCCTGTCTCCCCATCTCCCTACGCCGGAGCCGGAGCAGGAGAAAGTGCTTGTACCGTCAACGCCTCCTCCCTCTCCCTTTACCACGAGGCATCGCGCAAGCTTCTCGCGCACACCCACCCACCTCTGTGCAAATCGGCTTGCTGAACATTTCCGCAAACACATACCGTGCGTGTACCCTCCCCCATGGAGGAACCAGAAGTTGAAGCTGCGATCAAGGATGTGATGCGAATTGATCGCAACGGTGACCACGACGGCGCCATTACGGTCGCCGAAGGCCTCGTGGATACTCACCAACATTCTGTGGCCGTGCTCCTACTCGCCAGCCAACTCCATCTCGCCGCCGCCAAGCGCACACAGCATGACCCAGTACAGAGGGAATATCACCTCAGCCGCGCGACCCAACAAGTTGCCCACGCCAAGCTGCTAAGCAAAAACAACCTCGGGGTCGCTCGCGTTCAGGCTCATGTGCTCCTCCAGGCCAACAAGCCGGAAGAAGCAGACGCAGAGATTGCCCGTGCCCTTTCTCTTGACTCTCCAGATGTTCTTGATATCCACTACAATGATGATGATAAGGTGGAGCGGGATGTGAACTGTGTCTTTGTCCCTGAGGAAAAGGTTGACATTGACAATGAGGATGAGGATTCAGATGAAGAGGTTGTCATTGAGGAAGACTTGACCCAGAAGCTCAAGAGAATGCTCCGCAAGTTACGCCTTGCCAATGTAAGGATCATTTCTTCTGATATACTGTTATCATATTTTTCAGTCATTAATTGCTTCCAAATGATCCTTTAATATTGCATCAGTTATACCCGTTAAACAAGAACAAAATAATTGACCGAGCGAGCGCTATGAGTAGGCATTCCGGCACGCTGTCATCCGTAACCGAATTGCCGCGCTCACCTCACTCTTCAACTTTGACTTGCCATCAGATGTGGAGCTGCAAACTCAATCTGCAGCTGCTGATTCACCGTTGTTCGTTTTAGCAGCTCCCTTAACTTGTTGTCCAGTCTCATTTTCAACTAATCGAACAAAGTTATCACTAATAACCAGTTAAGCTCACATAACCTTTGAGACTCTTACTTCAGTTTGTTCACTGAAGATAGTAAACTGTCCTCCACCTTTGTGCAATCACTAGAATCTTTGTCCTTCAACACAAAGTTTCTTCTACTTTTGATACAAATGCTGGAGTTGCCTTCAATTGAATTACTAACACGGTGAATCTTTTTTCAGCTTTCTCGCACCGAGGTTGCAGGAGAGTCAAGAATAATCATAACTGAGTATGACAAGCAAATGGGGGGCACTCGGAAGAATCCCGGTTTGCGCTATCATGTGGGTCAAGTCGAATTGCTTGCGCCTATGGAATTACATGGTCGAAAGTCTACGGTACTAAGTTTTGTGGATGACAATGCACGACAAGTACATGATAATCTGATTGCTGTCAGTGATCTACATGTTTTGAAGAGTTTAGGCTATGGGAGAGGGACAGGAGGCTACTCAGCATATTCTTTTGTGGCCCTCCCTTTTTTTGAAAGAACATTCGAGATGTACTTACAGAAAATTGACTGGTCTGTTTATATGAATAGATACACGAACGTGTTCATCGGTTTGATCAGGTACATATATTTGTATATGTCCTTTTGTAATACTAATATTGCCACTCTTTACATATATGTCTCAGTCCATGGATGCTCTCTGTCCTCTCATGAATATATTTTCTTAGAGAAGAGATTTACTTAAATCCAGTTATTAGGGCCAGATCTACGTAAACCACCTTGGCACATATATTTCTTAAACATAAGGAAGAACTACAATCTATCGCTCTTCTCAATCCCTAATCTAACCGGTCTCCTGACCAACAGATTCTTGTTGAACAAACTTTTACTCTACATGTATCAACGTAATAAGTCCATTGTTTATTCAATAATGTTGTTTTACTTCTTATGCCAGTGATGTTGTAAAGGCTATCTTGGCACTGCACAGTGCTGGTTACTGTTGCAACTCATTGAGTGGAAGACATATTGCCGTAACAGAAGAACATGGATCTATATCCGCCAAAATTTGGTTTTTCCAGAAATGCTTATCTGGTATGTTGGTTTATATCAGAGATCACTTGGAATTTTATTTTTACTCTGGTTTTTGTTTGATCGTTAATCTTGTTTTTTCAAAGATAAAGACAAAGACAAGGACTGGATCGTTTTTGGTAAGTTGCTCGAAACAAGCCAGCTTATGAGTCTAGAGAAACAGGACCTCTGTAATAAATTGACGGCAGGAAGTCTAAGAGGGTGAGATGAAACTTAATGGATGTGGTTATCCGAAGTATAGATGGACACACTCATAACACTTCTTATGTTTTTTCCTTTTCATAGGATGGATATATTAGCACATAGTGCTGTGTTGACAGTGAGGAAGAAATTTCAGAACGTGCTCGCACTCTACTTGAATCAAAAAACACATTGGAAAAGTGGTTCAGTAGGCGCACCGGGTTGGCTGAATGATAAGTGTCTCTGGAACACAAATGTACCTGCGTGGATTTGGTTACAGTCTATTAGTACCCCAGCCTACACCCGCAGAGGATTCTGTGAAAAACTAAGGCATCTAGTTGAACACGAAGTGGATTTTTTGAATCCTAACGTATGCCTTTTAACACATTACTTCTCAGTTCACACAACATCGATCGCACTGATTTTGGTTTTTTTATCCTGCTAATATCGTGGTTGGTGTTTTCTGCATGCAGATTGTCAAGGCACCTCCAATTAAAGATCAGGAAAAAGGCCAATTGAGAATAGATCTTGAGTGTTCAGTGCGGAAGGTTTGGGAATTTTTTTTTTTGGAACTACAAGAGTATGTTAGGAAGTCGAAACTTACGTACTAAGCAGTGTGCCTGAATTGGAGCCTGGGACTAGGGAGCTTGAGAAAGTGAAAGCTGCTCGAGATGCAGCAAATGCAGAAGCAAGCAAAGCAAATGCAGAGTTTGAGCAGATGGAGCATAAATATCCGAAAACTAAGGAGAAGCTTAGCATGGCTTGTTACAAAGGGTAGGTCGTTGGTGCAGCATTGTGATTCCTTGAAGCAGTTGCTAGCTGAAAAGAAAAGTGAGCTTGAGAGGTGCACAATGGAGTTGCAACAGAAATCTGATGCCTTGTAAGCAGCTGAGGGCAGAATCGAGGAGCTCAAGATTTTGCTAGATGAAAAGTCAGCCGAACAAGAAAAATGATTGGACAAGCTTAGAGAAACATATAGCACATGTGAAGTTGCGAAGGCAAACATTGAAGGAAACACTGCACTTACTTATGTTCAGGCCTCCCTTCCACAAGGTGATGGAGTTCTTCAATGCATTGATGTGGTAACGTCAGAGGTAACATTTCCAGAGGTTCTACTTTCCTTGCGGGTGACTGACAGACTGGAATGGTTGGTTGAACAACAGAAAATTGCTGACATGATCTTCTCGGAGCACCAGCGCAACTGGTGAACTGGATTCAGTCTTAAAGACATCCTTGGCTCAGTTAAAGACATCCTTGGCTCAGTTGACTTTCCACACTCAGTCTTAACTGGTGAACTAGATTCCCAAGAGACATCCTTGCTTTACTTGGCTTGCACGGTGGTACCTTGATGGAACAATCCCACTGTAACACACAAACTGGACACGCCTTTACACATGCTGTCAATTGGAACTGCACCGTTTCATCACAACAATTGCATGGAACCTGGGAGATCAGCTTGATTCAACCTCTCTTACACTCAGCACAACTTCAATTCGACAGCCTGCTGCAGCTACTACACAACGAAGCCCCCCAGTTCAGTTCTGACTCGGATAAGCGGGAACTAATTTTCAAAAGTGCACAACCATCTACGGGCTGCCTTCTATGCGTTGTTCACTGACAGAAGGAGATGGTGGCAGCCAGAAAATTGGATCTGGTGTGAAGTGAGTTGGGCATCATCGAACGCCTCCACCCTCAGCGAGACATGCGGATGATCTCGCTGTACACGGACGGCATCGTGCTGTTCTGCCACCCCTCACCGTCTGACGTTGAAGCGATCAGGGGCATGCTGCAGCTCTTTGGGGAAGCTTCTGGCCTCGTCGTCAACTTCACCAAGAGCTCTGCAGCCTTGCTAAGCTGCAACCGCGAGCAAGTGGCACCAATCATCGAGCAGCTTGGATGCCCAATTGTGGATATGCCATTCACCTACCTTGGGATCCCGCTCTCGCTTCGCCGCCCCACCGCCGCCCAGCTGCAGCCACTCGTCGACGGCATTGCCAGCCGCCTCCCCTCTTGGAAAGCTGTCCTACTTCAGCATGCTGGGCGCCTCGCCCTCGTCAAGTCAGTACTCAGCGCAATCCCGGTTCACCAGCTCATCGCCTACGCGCCACCGAAGAAAACGATCAAGCAGATCGTCAGCATCCAGCGGGGTTTCCTTTGGGCCAAGCGCAAGGAGACGAACGGTGGCCATTGCCACGTGAACTGGAGCCGTGTGAGCCACCCCACCTCCCTTGGCGGCATAGGCATCCCTGACATCGAGTGCCAAGGCTGGCTTTGGCTATCCCGCACCGACGACAGCAGAGCCTGGAGTGGCCTGGACCTTCACTTCTCCTCTCAGGAGCGAGCAAATGTTCCAGGCCTCCACCACTTGGGCCATTGGCAATGGTCAAAAGATGCTCTTCTAGGAGGATAGATGGATCAACGGCGAGACGGTTAGCGACATCGCGCCTGACCTATACAAGTGCATCCCTAAACGGTGCCGCAAGATCAGAACGGTGGCTCAAGGCTTGCTTGCCAACAGCTGGGCAAGAGACATCCATGTCACGATCGGGCTGCACGTGATAGGCCAATACATACAGTTATGGAGAATCCTGGCAGAACACAGCCCTGAACAATGAAGAGGACCGGACGATCTGGAGATGGACCGCAGATGGGATCTACACAGCGAGCTCCTGCTACCTCGCAGCCTTCCAAGGAGCAATATCTTGTTTCTCCTGGAAGCTGACCTCATCTGGCTGGCTCATCTCGATCGCTGCTGGACGGCAGAGCACCTGGCGCGGCATGGTCTCCAGCACCACCCCAGATGCCCTCTCTGCGACCAAGCCATGGAAACCATCAGGCATCTTCTGCTGGAATGCCCGGTCGCCCGCCAAGCTTGGCATGAGACCCTCGCCTGGCTCAGAATGACCGCCACCCCTCCTGAGCATGAGGCCTCGGAATGGTGGCAGCAGGCCAAGACCTGCACTCCCAAGCCGATGTGCAAAGGGCTCGCCTCCATCTCGCTCCTCATCCCTTGGATGACCTGGAAGCTCAGAAACAGGGTTATCTTCGATGGAGTACAGCCCTCCGCGCAGTCCCTCATAGATTCAATCAAAGAGGAATCACGAGCAGGCGCTACAGGTCTTCGCTCCGTACTCCCAACCACTTGGGATGTTCACTAGCATGCTTGTAATCCCTGTAACTGCCTCCTCGGAGGATGTAAACAATCTACCTATTCAATGAAATAAAACGCAAAGGTCCTTCGTGTTTTTCTCAAAAAAAAAAAATCATCCAACTAATGAATAGCAAGATTAATCATGTGGAAATTATCTCGTGTTTCGGGCTAATTAAACATGTTGCATGTGGTGTCCCTTTCTCTAGGGCTGCATGCAATGTTCACAGTAATGAGCACCATCCCACGAGATAGAAATCTAATCAATTTTGTCTCGGTTAGTGGCCTTGTATATTGGCGAAATGTATTTTCATAGTGGCCTTTTATACAAAAACGGAGGGAGTATCATCTGATCATGATGATCGTTTATGCTGACAGGAATTCTATTCCGCAAATGCTAATACAGTTGGTGAAGCTATCCTTCCCTTGTCAGAAGTGGGACAAGTGGGATACCACTTTTAGACTACTAGACTAACTCAAAATTAAGCGGGACAAGTGAGATAAGCTAGATTTGACATATCCTGCCTATCCCACTTGTTCCACCTAAATTAGAGTTAGTCTAGTAGTCTAAAAGTGGTATCCCACTTATCCCGATTGTCCCACCTCTGCATCCCTCAAGATAAGGGGGATGCTGACTGAGCGGCACTGGTACTAGATTTGTGTCGGTATTTTATTTTGTTTGTCACTGGTCTTCAGCATCCTCACTATTTTTGCACCGGAGTTCATGAAATGTACATATATCAAGCTATCAAAACATCACAAGTGTTGAAACATAAACCCAAAAAAAACCTTCCTGCTTCTATGTCATTTGCAGCTCCATACAGGCATCAAGTTACTTGATGCCATGAAGACAAAGACAGAGTTCAACAACCAGAAAGTTGGAACTGACAATGCATCAACTGGTCAAGCAGTCCTCCCATTTCAGACTATTTCCCTTGTATTTGATCATCATCAACTATTTTGTCTACATGGCAAAGGTGAGCTCTGGAGCACGCAGTGCCTGCCTTATTCATAGTTACATCCACTCCAGTCACTTGCTGACCAAAAGCATGTGTATCTTCCACCAGGAGATGATGAAGTATGGAGAGTGACAGAGAAAAAGCTTCAGCTGCTACAAGACATCAGTGGCATTTTCAGGCCAGGGGTGCTAACAGCTCTGATGGGATCACAGGTGCTGGAAATACAACATTGCTTGATGTTTTGGCAGGAAGAAAAACTGGAGGACATATTGAAGGTACTACTAGAATAGCAGGATACACAAAGATGCAGGAGACATTCTCAAGGATCTCGGGCTACTGTGAACAGAGTGATATTCACTCCCCTGACCTCACAGTGCTTGAGTCGCTGCAGTTTTCTGCATGGCTTTGCCTGCCTTCAAACGATAAATCTAAGCCAAAGAGGTGTATGAGAATTGACCACTATCCTTATCATCTTTGAAGATGTATACCAAAAGATTTCTCAACATGATTCAAATGTTTATAGACGAAGTCATGGACCAAGTCACCTGGATTGAAGAATTCTATGGTGAGTCTGGCAGGGGCAACTGGCCTGTCAGCTGAGCAGTGAAAAAAGCTAATAATAGCTGTGGAGCTGGTAGCTAGACCTTCCATTATATTTATGGATGAGCCAACCACAGACTTGGATGCCCGTGCTGCAGCAATTGTCACGAGAACAGTAAGAAAGACAGAACACGCTGGACGAACTGTTGTCTGTAGATCTCATCAGCCAAGTATTGAGATATTTTAATCTTTTGATGAGGTACGAGAATCTATTTTTCATTAGATCAATAAATTCTACCGGAACAAGAAAAAAGAACTAAATGGCCATGTGGTGTCAAGCTCAAAGACTGAAAAGAGTATTGAACTATTTATCACAAAGAACTAAACTAGCATGAATTTTGCCACAATAAAGCATACAGCCGTCACACCTCAGATTTATATTTAAAGTAGCTTAGAAATAGCTAATGATAGTCAACAGGACTTCTATATGAATATATGATTACGAGTATGTTAAATTGCACTTCTCAACTTTAATTCAATTTGACTGGTTGCAGCTTGTGCTTATGAGAAGAGGTGGTCAGATCATATACAGTGGTTCATTAGGATCGCTATCCAGCAACACATCAAGTATTTCGAGGTAAGATAGCCTACTATTAAATGTCTATTCACAAGACAGCAACCAAAATACTAAATTGCTTTGCTGCAGGCTATACCTGGTGTTCCTAGAATAAAACAGGGACAAAGCCCAACAGCATGGGTGTTGGATATCAGTTCGCACACAGCAGAATATGAGATTGGAGTGGACTATGCAGAAATTTATAAGAGCTCCTCCCTACACAGGTAAGACCAATATGATCATAAAGCTATAGAAACTGCACTGTTAATTGGTTTTAGCAATAGGGAAAAAGATAAACACAACAACTATGTGCCTTGTTTCTGCAGGGAGAACATATGCTTCTAATTGATGAGCTGGGGCAGCCACCTGGATACTGGCAGAACTACAGAGTGCAGTGTGTGGTTTCCCTATGGAAACAAAGATGTGCATACTGGAAAAATTCAGAACACAATGTTCTCCAGTTCATGAACACCTTTGATGTATCAATTATGTTTGCAATTGTATTCTGGAAAACTGGATCAACCATGTAAGTAGGAATGATGACAGGCCTGATGATATGAAAACTTATCATGCCTAACTAGATCATTGTATTCCTATGCAACAGAAAATGAGAGCAAGATTTATTCAACATACTAGGAGTTGCATGGATCAGCAACTGTTTCTAGGCTTCATGAATTGCGGCATCTGTTGCCATTATGGGACATGTCTTGGTTTCACAGTGAAGTCAGATGCGGAGAATGGTATGGAAGACGAGAACTGAAGACTGGCAATGGAAGTTTGAGTCTTGGGGATATAGGGTTTTTGGTTTGGTGTTTTGTGATTTGGAGCAGCGGAATTGGCAAGCGGGGGCGACAACACAGGATGATTTCAGTGTCTAAACATGTAGGATGAAAACCCAAGGTCTGGCCTTAATTGGTTGTGCCTGGCAATGACCTTGTTGAAGGCATTTTTTTGTGTGTGTGGACTTTCTCTAGGGTGAAAACCTATGGTCTTTGATCAGGGCGATGGCGGTGCTTGAGCACTGTTCTCTTCTTGGAGGCATTGCTTTTTGGAGTTGTTGGATTTCTGGTGTTGTTTTGGTGGTGTTTTGTCCGCTGTTTCAAGAAACTAATCACTATAGCGGGATTTTCTTTTTTGTAATTCTTTTTTCTTTTATTGACTGTGTGTATCCGTAATGCCAATAGGGTATTACGTTGTTGCAGAGGCTAGGTGTAATTGATATCTTCTGATATTAATATATGCTCCTTTCTAAAAAAATAAAAATAAATTGCGGCATCTTACAGCCAATTGTGGCAAAGGAGAGAGTTGTTCTGAACTGAGAAAAGGCTGCAGGCATGTATTCTACCTCGGCCTATACCATAGCTCAGGTAATATTACTTTATCATTCTGTTTAAAGGTAAAAATAATAATCAAAACATAGAATGCTTTGGCATGTTCTTTAACCTTCAACGCTGGATTTCTGCTTGCAGGTGGCAATTGAATTGCCTTGCATGCTTGTTCAAGTGGCCATCTTTGCATCAATCGTATACCCAATGATTGGGTCCCAGATGACCGCTGGCAAGTTCTTTTTGTTTGCCCTTTACATGGTGCTAAGCTTCATGTACTACACACTATAGGATGATGGTTGTGGCACCTACACTACACCTAACATTGAGATAGCTGCCGGATTGTCATTCTTCATCTTTTGGAACGTATTCTCCGGTTTCATCATCGGAAGAGAGGTCCTAGTCTCACTCTGCCAATTAACCCTGTAATTTTTTTCACTTCAATTACAATGTCCACTAGAGGGACCACAGGCAGATTAGGCCTAATGGACTTGTTGGAATTTGGTGTATATTGGGCTGTTGGCCCATTAGACAAATTCCGAAATTCTCTTTAGCCCACTTGTATATGGCAGCATATGGTTGTGCTAGTGGTGCTAAAGTTTAGTCCCACATTGCTAGTTGAAGGAGAGTTGGACCACCTTATATAGTAGAGTGTTGCACCACTCACTAAGGTGTGACAAGAAGAGTAGCCTCGCGCACTCCTCTGACGCCGCCCGCTTCGCCTCGTCACAACGCGCGCGCCGCGGGTTGCGGGTTGCGGGTTGCAGGAATCTCGCCGAGTCGAACTTTATTTTGCTTGTTGGGAAAACTGATTATAAGTCATTAACGGACGCGTTAATTACAGCCGTTTTCAGTTTTTATGGACGTGGCTGTTACCGACTCGGACGTGGGCTGAGCCCACGATCCTCCTAACATGCACTATATAAGCGTCTGGGGCTAAACCTAATCGGCACGGTATCAATCCACACACGCGCCTACCCTCCAGAACCTTGCGCCGCCGCTTTCGTCTTCCTCATCCCGGCTTGCGGTGTGCACTGCAGATCGGGACAGTAGGCCTCCGGAACCTCGTCTCTCGTGAACCTGTACGGGTGAGGGGCGATCAGGTTTTTGGGGAGCGCTCATCGCGACTACTGGCAACTACGACATCCTCCGACGACGAGTTCCCTGACGACGACTTCTTCCCGGACGTCACCAATCTCTTCGACAAACCACAACATGGGCGACGCTGCTGCGACCGCTGCGACTGCTATTCAGCTTACACTGTATGTGATCCGTAACTGTCTTTTTCAGATTATGCTAGAGTTCTTTGTTCTAGCGTTTGGTGTAGATGTGATAGGTTTATCTCCTATAGATGTAATCTGTTCATCTACTTTGTTGATCTGCATAATTGGTTTTAGTACCATTTGTATGATCATGTTTTATCAGTTTATTATTCAGATTAAATCATATGGATTATTGCTTATATTTCCAACAGGACTTACTATATAAACCACTCATAAGTTGCGTACTAATTTCAGATTTTGGACTTCTCTTTGAAAGATAAATCAAGAGAATAGATTGTGCTTGTGCATGCTTAACCTAGCAAACAACAACTATGTGGCAACGTGGATGCAACTGATCCTGATTGGGGGGAGGAGTTGGGGGACCGGACAGAGCTGATCCTCGTGGTAGGGCAACCAGATGAGACGGTGCCAGAGTTTCTCGAGGGCTACCTTAGCCTTGAGGACCGCTACTTCAAGTTCGTCGCCTGCCTACACCTGGCCATCATCCTCATCTTTATCTCTATCGAGAAGCTCGATTACCGGTGGATGTAGCAGAAACAGATTGAAGTATGAACAACAAATACACTAATCTAACAAATCAACATAACTATACAAAAGAAGATAGTTAATACCAAGGCTGCATGAAGCACAATGCTGCACGATTCTAGAGGCAAGCATCCCCACCAATCCGTAGCCTAGCCCAGCCCCCACCTCCCCCACCGCCTACGAGCCCTCGCTGGCAGCTTCCTCCCTCGCCCCCTCTGTCCTACCACGACATGTTGACCTGTAGCTCCTCCTCCGGAGACGATAACCGCCACGGCCATGGGCGCCGCTGAGCCGGATCTGAGGGCGCGGCCTCAGGCCATTAGAGCTCGCTCTTCGAATGGTGGACCGAACCAAAGAATACCCCGAAGGCTATGCATAAATGACCAGATTCGGCGGCCCTGCTGGTCCCATGGATGATCTGGAAGCAACGCATCGATTGTGTCTTAGATAGAGCGCAACCTTCCGTGTCGGTGCTGATTACCAATATCAAGGAGGAGGCGGCGGTGGCTTGGGTCCTGGCAGGAGCAAAAGGCCTTAGAGACATAGTGCCAACGACATGGGATGTACACTAGAACAATCTCTCCGTGTGTGTGTGCCGGGTTAACCTCTTACGTGGCGTGTAATCGGACTACCTTTTTGTAGAAGAGTTTGGGGGGAAGCCACACACGTAAACCGTGGGGTTCCATGCATATTTATAGAAGGCCAGAGGCCGGTACAATTACAATATAGTCCTACTGCAAATACAATATATGCAATCTAACACACCCCCGCAGTCCCAACAGGAGGTTCTCGGACGTTGAGACTGGAACGGAAGTCGACGAAGAGCTGACTCGACAATCCCTTCGTCATGACATCCGCGAACTGATGGGACGAAGGAACATGTAGAACACGAACCTCTCCCAAGGACACCTTCTTGCGGTCGAAGTGTATGTCGATCTCGATGTGCTTAGTACGTTTGTGTTGCACCGGATTCGAGGACATGTAGATGGCAAACACGTTGTCGCAGTAGACAACCGTGGCGGAGCTCATGGGGTGATGGAGTTCCTGGAGCAGCTGGCAGATCCAACATCACTCGGCGACGGCGTGGGCGATGGTGCGGTACTCAGCCTCTGTAGAGGAGCAAGACACGTTGGTCTGGCGCTTGGAGGACTAGGAGATGAGACTATCACCGTAATAGACGCAGTAACGAGAGGTGGAGCGGTACGATTGTGGGCAACCGGCCCAGTCAGCGTCGGAGTAGGCCACTAGGGCGATCGACGATGATGCATGGAGCTGTAGACAAAACTCCAGTGTACCACAGACGTACCGAAGAACACGTTTCACGAAGCCAAGTGAGACGTGCGTGGAGCATACATCGAGATTTGGGTGACCGAACAAAAAGGTCTCAATACCTAGCATAGTTAATACCCAACAGCGTGGAAGGTCTCATGTTTT
This sequence comes from Avena sativa, assembly GCA_916181665.1. NCBI lineage: Eukaryota > Viridiplantae > Streptophyta > Magnoliopsida > Poales > Poaceae > Avena > Avena sativa. Next base: position 440,427,518 of record OV702294.1, read on the forward strand.
TAGAGTTGGGTGACCGGACAGACCTGTTCCTCGTGGTAGGGTAACCAGACGAGACGGTGTGAGAGTTTCTCGAGGGCTACCGTTCGTCACCTGCCTACACCTGGCCATCATCCTCATCTTCATCTTCATCTTCATCGAGAAGCTCGATTACCAGCGGATGTAGCAGAAACAGATTGAAGTGTGAACAAAAATACACTAATCTAGCAAATCAACATAACTGTACAAAGCAGAAGATAGTTAATACCAAGGCTGCACGAGGCACGATGCTGCACGATTCTAGAGGAAAGCATCCCCACCTATCCGTAGCCTAGCCCAGTCCCCACCTCCCCTGCCACCGATGAGCCCTCGCTGACAGCTTCCTCCCCCGTCCCCTCTGTCCTACTGACATGTCGACCTGCAGCTCCTCCGGAGATGGCCACCGCCATGGCCACGGGCACCGTTGAGCCGGATCTGATGGTGCGGCCTCAGGTCACGAGAGCTCGCTCTTCGAATGGTGGACCAAACCAAATAATACCCCGAAGGCTATGCATAAAGGACCGACTTCGGCGCCCTGCTGATTCCATGGATGATCTGGAAGCAACACAACGATTGTGTCTTAGATAGAGCGCAGCCTTCCGTGTCAGCGCTGATTACCAATATCAAGGATGAGGAGGCGGCTCGGGTCCTGGCAGGAGCAAAAGGCCTTAGAGACATAGTGCCAACGACATGGGATGTACACTAGAACAATCTCTCCGTGTGTGTGCCGGGTTAACCTCTTAGGTGGCGTGTAATCAGACTACCTTTTTGTAGAAGGGTTTTGGGGGAAGCCATGCACGTAAACCGTGGTGTTCCATGTATATTTATAAAAGGCCAGAGGCCGGTACAATTACAATACAGTCCTACTGTAAATACAATATATGCAATCTAACACACCCCTGCAGTCCTAGCGGGAGGTTCTCGGACGTTGAGACTGGATCGAAAGTCGATGAAGAGGTGACTCGGCAATTCCTTCATCATGACATCTGCGAACTGATGGGACGAAGGAACATGTAGAACACGAACCTGTAACATCCCAAAAATATTAAACAAGATTATCAAGTTCCAATCACCCAAGTTTAGAGTTAATAAAAACTTTTGTTATTAAAATTAATATAAATGCATGTGTGTGTGATTAATGCATGAATGCTTGCATTTGCCATGTTTGATTGATATGAATGCTAAGGATTGGTTTAAAGATGAAAACAATATCATCTAGATCATTTCTAAGCAGAATCAAATGAAGAGAAAATCAAAAATAAGAAATATGAGCAAATGGTCATTTTGGCCAAAGTTAACCACTAGACCACTTTGATTGTTCCTAGTCCAAGTTTTCTAACAGAAACAAATCCAATTCTTTTCACCCCTTTCTAGACCAAGTAAAAGTGAACCCAAGCCCACTTTGCAAATCAACGTAAACAAATTCTAAATCTATTTAAATAACAATTCAAAATTAAATCAAGTGTAGGTACTAAGATCACAATTTCTCAAACACCAACCAAACCAGTTCACCTTGCCAAACCCAAGCAACCTAAGACTACCAAGTATGTGATAAGAGCACTCACCAAAATTCAGCCAAAAATTCAAATTCAAACTTCATACGGCCATTTTATCAAAAAGTTGGTGAGCACAGATCAAACTGCCTAACTTTCACTATTCTTGATCAATGCCTTGTTCCTCTATTATCCCCAACTTACTACCCTTGTCACCCCCAGCACCCAACACTGCATTGAACAAGCTACTACCCCTACCCTTGCACCAGTGCCATGCCACCCGAATCCACCATTGTCGGCCGACCATGGCCAGCACGCAGGAGGACACGCCGTGCCCGTCCACGATGTCCAGGAGGCAGGCCACCATCCACCGCCACCCCCTGTCCAACCCTCGAGCGCAGCCAAGCCCTGGACCACCAAGAACAGTCGCGCCCATTTTCTCCTGCCATGCCGAGAGCGCGCCAGAGCGCCACAGCCGACACGCGTGCACACGCCGCGCCTCGCCCTCGCCGCGCTTAACTACACTCGCCATGCCCCTATCTACCTCCTAGATGCGACCGTTCGCCGCCGCGCGAAACGAAGCCCCTATACGTCGTCTAAAACGCCATCGGTGCTGCGCAGAGCGTTGACCCATTCCGACCATTCTCGATCGCCCCGTGTCGTGCCATTAAGCCCATGATGATCGCCATGAGACACCGCATCATCCTACACCCTTTGCCATGCCGTTAGCTCGTTGTACTGACGTCGCCGGAGGAGACTGACCATCTCGCGCTGCCCCTCTCGCCGGTGTATAAATAGAGGCCACCCCTGCCTCGATTCTTCACACCAACTCACTCCCCTCTCTCTCAGAACCACCCCACACCTTTCGCAGGATAAAGGCGAGCACTTGGCCTCCAGAATTCACCGAAGTCCGCCGCTGCAGAGAAGGAGAGGAGTCGTTGATTGGAGCCACCCAGGAGCCGCCGCGACCACCGTTTGAACCGCCGTTGTCGACAACGTCGTTCGCCCCCATCGCCGACCCTAGCTGGAGCCCAGGTGAGCCACCGCGTACCCCCACCGTCGCGTTAGGGTTCGGTCTCGTCGGAGCTTTTCGACGGAGACGACGAACGTGAGCCGTAGATCGTAATCTAATCGCACGACCCAGATTGAAACATACCCTAACTTAGACTGAGCCGCTGACGTGTGGGACCCCCTGTTAGCATCCCGCAGCGTGCGCTGTGCAGTTGAGCCGGCCCGGTAACATTCCCGCGCTCACCCAGAGATTCAAATAACCTTTTCCATTTTAATTCAAACCTAGTTTAGTCAGTAGATTCAAAATTCAATTCAAAGAGATTTACCGAACCAAATGACCTGATTCCAATTTTATTAGAAAGGTACTGAAATTATCAGTCCAAGCCCGTTGGATTCAAACCATTTGAAATTATAGATCACCTATAGTAAAAATAATAAGACAGAGACTTTTCCACATTCAAACATTTTAAAAAAATCAACCATAAATGCTTTTGAGTTGATTCCAAATATCAAAAATCACATTTGACAATATCTTTCTGAATAATTAAAAATATGTAGGTTTACATGAAGTGATCTTGGACTAGTATTAAAAGAATGCCCCATAGGCATTTCTAGTCACTTTAATTATATAAAATAATAATTTTAAACTTTATAAAATATGGCCACCACTTTAAATCACATTCCCATGTATTAGAATATGTGGTGATGACATGTGTCAACATGATCCCATATTTTAATTAGAGAATATTAAATCTTAAGTAGTTTTCAATGAGTAGAAATTACTTTTCCAAAATAAAATAAATAAGATTAGGTCTTTATTTCATGTGATGATTGTGATGAGGCTAGATCATCTAGTGTGAACCTTTGGGTGCTAAATAGAGGTAGTTAAGTATTATTTGGTGATTGTGTACCTCGTATTTATTTATAGACGCTAGTACCGACCAAGGCTACTAGGAGGAGGAGTACTACGAAGAAGCAGAAGCAGAGAACTTCAACCACTGCACCAATCAAGGCAAGCTATGCAAGCCATCCTTGCAAGCCTAAACCTAACAGTTAACCTATGCAAGATGCATTAGGCATGCTTTGGTTATGCAACCTTGATTATACCAAATCCTAGTTTTACTTGCAAGATTTATTCTTTCATTTCTTTATAAAAGTTCTTTATTACTTTTACTTAGTGACTTGTGAGTTTTTGGAAAGATTTTATAGTTAGGATAAAGAGCATAAAACTTGGCCTAAGTAGTTAGAACTAGATGTCATACTGAGGCATGCAATTAGAATTGGATAGTCACACTTGATTAGCACCCCTCATTAGTGACTACCCTCAATTTTAGTGGCTAGTGCTAAGCATAAAATCTGATCACTTTAGATGGGAATACTTGGTGAAAATGATTATGAAAACCTTGGAATGAAGATTCATTCTATTAAAATGTTTTGACATGTGTTAGTGAACACAAGATGATTTGATGATGAAAATGTTGAGGCATGAGCCTTAGCCCTTTATAAAAAGCCGATGGTTGAGTTCAGATGCGATACCATTCCAATTCTACCGTATAACCACAATACCCGAATTTGGGTAGGGCTTGACTAGAAGTTTATATATCTTAGTATGGGTTCCTTTGTGAAATAAGTTTGAGCTGAGGCTACCTCATGATGAATGTCCACCTGTGCAGTTCCCAAGATGACAGATGGTCATGGTTGGGAGGCCAAACTCATAGGGGAGGTGCCTATACTAGGGTGTGTAATTGAAAAGTTAAGATTGATTATCCGCATACTAAGTATGATGATTCAGGATTGTTCCTGATGGATGTATCAAATGTTGTGGTGAAAGTGTACCACCTCTGCAGAGTGTCAAACTATTCGAATAGCCGCGTCTGCGGTTATGGACAGTTGGAGTGGCCATAATGTTCCATCATCAGAAGTTTTCAAAATGACTTGTGAAATGAACTATGACTTTGACTTGACCACAACAGGGTTATGAACATGAAAACTAAGTTCTCACTTAGGTGTCGTAAAACATTAAAATAGTTTTCTTTACTTCTAAACTCAGTTAGAGATAAACCTGGATTTTTACAAATAAACCTAGAGCTTAGGATTCCTACTCGAACTACTTTCCATGTTAGTGATAGTTTGTGAGTACTTAAAGAGTACTCATGGCTTTGCCCCTGACTATTCCTATGGCCAGACTATGAAGAGGACTATCAGGATGATGGACATCAGGAAGTCTATGACAACTAGGATCATCTCCCATCGTCAGCATTGCCTGTGACCCTGAAGATGGAGCTTCGACCATGCTACCCTTATTATTCTTCCGCTGCGTTGATTGTATTAAGACTGGATCATGAGATCCTTTATTTGTAAGACCTTTATTATGGTTTGTAATGGATGATGAACTATGATACCAATCTGTTATGTGTCGCAAAAATGGTAATCCTAAGATTGCGATGTACTACCTCCGTTTCAGGGCTTAAGGCGCACACGCTTTCCAAAGCAAAGTTTGACCGAAAGAATTGAGCAACAAAATCTTGATTATATTATACATAATTAGTATCATTGGATTCGTATTGAAAAATACTTTCCAGTGATACTAGTTTTATACCAAAACTCTTTACGTATTTAGAGTAATTCTTGGTCAAAGAAAAAACACGCAAAACGAGGATGCCTTAAGCCCTGAAACGGAGGGAGTATGGCTTAACAGGCATCTGGGATTAAAAATCCGGGTGTTGACAGAACCTCTCCCAAGGACACCTTCTCACGAACGAAGTGTATGTCAATCTCGATGTGCTTAGTACGTTTGTGTTGCACCGGATTCCAGGACATGTAGATGGCGGACACGTTGTCACAGTAGACAACCGTGGCGGAGCTCATGGGTTCATGGAGTTCCTGGAGCAGCTGGCGGAGCCAACGACACTCGGCGACAATGCGGTACTCAGCCTCTGTAGAGGAACAAGACACAGTGGTCTGGCGCTTGGAGGACCAAGAGATGAGACTATCACCGTAGTAGACGCAGTAACAAGAGGTGGAGCAGCGCGAGTCCGGGCAGCCAGCCCAGTCAGCGTCGGAGTAGGCCACCAAGGCGGTTGACGATGATGCATGGAGCTGCAGACCAAATTCTAGTGTACCACAGACGTACCGAAGAACACGTTTCATGAGAGACAAGTGAGACGTGCGCGGAGTAGACATGTGGAGGCAGATTTGCTGAACCGCATAGGAGATGTCGGGACGCGTCAGTGTGAGATACTGAAGGGCCCCGGCGAGACTTTGTTAGTCGGTGGCGTCGAGGAGGAGCTCTTCGTCAGAGGCGGAGAGCTTTGAGGACGTGTCGATGACCGGTGTAGGCGAGGAGTGACAGTCTGTCATCCCAGCACTCTAAAGAACATGCAAGACATATTGTCGTTGTGACAGAAATAGACCAGCAGAGGAGCGGCTGACCGCAATGCCTAGAAGTAGTGGAGATCCCCGAGATCAGTCATAGCAAACTCGCTGTGTAGATACATGAGGAGTCCCTAAAGAAAGGTCATCGACGAGGCGGTGACAATGATGTCATCCACATAGAGCAACAAGTATGCCGTGTCTGCCCAGTGCGGAGGACAAATATGGAGGTGTCCGTGGCTGAGGCAACAAAACCCTGAGTGCCGATATACGAGGCAAACCGATGGTACCAGGCACGAGGAGCCTGCTTCAGTCCGTACAAGGAATTGTGCAGGCGACAGACATGATCCGGGCGAGACTCGTCAACAAAACCAGGAGGCTGCTAACATTAGACCACCTCATCTAGGGAGCCATGAAGAAATGCATTCTTAACATCAGGCTGCCAGATGGGCCAAGAGCTGGAGATAACAATATAAAGAACGAGCCGGATCATAGCAGGCTTGACAACATGGCTGAAAGTCTCCTCGTAGTCGATGCTGGGGCGCTGAGAGTACCCACAAACAACCCATCACGCCTTGTTGCGGGCGAGAGTGCCATCAGAGTGGAACTTCTGACGATAGATCCACTTGCCGATGACGACGTTGGCATGCGGAGGGCGAGGAACGAGTGACCAAGTGTTTTTGTCGACGAGAGCCTGGTACTCAGTGGACATGGAAACACACCATTGAGGATCCTGCATCACCTGGCAGAAGGTGGTGGGGACGATGTCGAGGACGGAGTCCATGGCTGAGAGATTTGGCCTATCCATGGGACAAACTTGGCATCCGGAGCGCATCTGCGGGAGGTTGGGGGACCCACTGGAGGAGGCCGTCGAGGCGGCAGTGGCAGCATCCGGCCCTGCCGTAGCAGAGGAACGGCGCGCGGCGGCCTGCCGAGGGCACGCAACGACATGATTTCCTGCCGCGGTAGCCTGTCGTGGCAGAGAAACAGCCGTAATTCCTACCATGGCAGCCTGTCGTGGTAGCGGACCCGGCGGGGCGAGTCGGCGACGAGGCTGACGGTGTAGGGTCACTCGAGGCCGGTGCAGGGGCGCTTGGTGGGGGCACGATCGGTGTGCCGAAGAGGTCGTCTAGTCGGCGCGACGGAGGAGGCGCAAGCGCGGACGACGATGCTGCATACTGAAAGGGAAAAATAGTCTCATCGAAGACAACATGACACGAGATGAGATTTTTTTGGGTGACATGATTATATCAGCGATAACCACGATAGTTAGAGGGGTACCCAAGGAAGACACATACCATGGAACATGCACTAAGCTTGTGGGGAGTGGTGGACGTGATGTTAGGATAACAAAGAGAACCGAAGACACGAAGATCGGTGTATGAGGAAGGACGACCATGGAGATGTGTGTATGGACCTTGGGATTTTATGGCTGTACTAGGACGGCGTTTTAGGAGATAGGTGGCAGTATCTAGAGCCTCGGCCTAGAGATAAGCTGGGATGTGAGCCTAGAACATAATTGTGCGCATAATGTCATCAATGGTACATATGTCATCGCTCAGCCTTGCCATTTTGCTAGAAAGTGTATGGGCATGACAACCGCATGCAGATGCCATGGGTGGTGAGAAGAGTATCAATAGTTTTATTGAGGAACTTGGTACCGTTGTCTGTTTGAAGAGAGCTAGTGACACCAAACTGCATGCGCGCGTTAGAGAAAAAGGTATCGAGAGTACATGCGGCACATGATTTATGATGTAATGGAAAAGACCAATAAACGGACGTGCTTGCCAAGATGACAGGCATGCCACACCTGAGTACGGCTAAATTTATTACACTTGATAAAATCTAGACGCTGAAGACCGACAAGCCATCATGACCAGGGTGACCAAGACGCTGGTGCCATAAATCGGCGGTGGCGGTGATAACCAAGGCGGTGGAGGAGGAACGGCGAAAGATGCTCCTCCCGAGAAAGGTGTAGAGATCTCCATCACTATTGCAACAAAGAATCACGCAACGGGTCTTCAGGTCCTTCATAGAGAAACCAAAGGCGTCAAACTCAATGGAACACATGTTGTCGCGGGTAAACTTGCAAACAGAAAGCAAATTGCGAATAATGTGTGGTACTAGAAGTACATGGTTGAGTCTAAAGACGTGACCGGAAGGTGTGCGAAAGGAGATGAAACCAGAGGAAGAAATAGCGATGGTGGTGCCGTCACCGACGGTGATGAAGTGTGTAGTATGAAGAGGTGAGGAACGAGTCAAGTTACCATCGTCATTGGTCATGTGCGAGGAGGCGCCGGAGTCCATGACCAAACCACCTTGCTAAAGCGTGAGGTTGTTGAGGGCAGCGATGAGGGCCGAGTTGTCCCATGTTGGCATCGAGGTCGAAGGCGCGGTGGCGGTGTATGCTTGGGGGCGGGGGTCAAGGATGCCATGTCTAGAGGAGGGGGCGCGCCACTGGCCAGCCGCCGGGGAGAAGCAGACCCACAAGCTAGCGGGGGCGGGCGCGCGGGTGGTCTAGGTGGTGCCTCCACCTTGGCGGCCGCCGTTGCGCCCCTTCGGCTTGGTCGCCGCTTTGCCCTTCCTGGGACCCGCGCCAGGGGCGGTGCCATCGCCACGGCAGCCAGGGCCGAGGCATGGAGGTGAGGGGCCGCGGGCCTGAGTGACCAGGGTGGTGGAGGCGGATTTAGCCGCCGCGTTGTCCTGCTGCATCTCCTCCATCAGGAGCATCACCCGAGTGCGGAGGAAGGTGGGCAGCGGGTCGGTCATGGAGATGCCCATGGCGGCGGAGGCGAAGCGGGGGCCAAGACCGCGCAGGGTGCTGATGACGAGGGCGCGGTCACTCACGGGGGAGTCGTTGTCGTAGAGCGCGCCACGGAGGTGCTTCTGACGGCGACAATACTCATGGATGGAGAGGCACCCCTGCACAAGCTGGCAAAAGTCATTGTCGAAGTAGATGGCTTTGTTTGCCTTGTTCGCGGTGAAGAGGTCGCGAGCCGCCAGCCACAGCTGACGTGTGGTCTGATTCCTCGTGAGGATCATGTCCGCGATTTCTTCGTTGATGGCGACGTGGAGGTGGTTGGGGACACTGTAGTCGGAGGTGCACCAGGCGGCATCGGTGGGGGCAGCGGGCGTTGTGTCGTCGCGTGGCCGAGGTAGCTGGAGCGGACGAGGGAGGTGCGTTTGTAGATGCACCACTTGGTGTAGTTCCCGGTGGCGAAGGAGAGGACGAAGGGGCCGACGTGGCGAGGAGCGCATCCGGCGGGGACGACGGGTCCCATCGGTAAGGGCGGGGAACGACATCACAGCGGAAGGATGGGTGGTCTGATGGTGGCGGCGACCGAGGATGCGGTGGCGGCTAGGGTTTAGAGGCGGTGGCGGCTAGGGTTAGGGATCGAGGGAAGGCTGATACCATGTAGAAGGGTTTAGAGGGAAGCCACACACGTAAACCGTGGGTTCCATGTATATTTATAGAAGGCCAGAGGCTGGTACAATTACAATACAGTTCTACTATAAATACAAAATATGCAATCTAACACTTTTTCAATATAATAAAAAGCAAAGAGCTTTTTGTGTTTTCTCAAAAAAAAAAGCAGAAACACCCAGTCATAAATAAGCACAAGACCACAAAGACTTTGCTTCCACAAAATAAAAAGTATAAGTAATATCATGATTTATGTGAGCATTTGTATCTGTATTACTAGTACAGTCTTACATGATTGTTGTTGTAGCAAGGTGAACAAATCAAATTGCAAATTGTACATGTAATTAGAGAATGTAAAGCGCATCAAAGTTTATTCAGCTCGGCATGTATATACTCCCTCCGTTTTAAAATATGAGATGTTTTAGGTTTGTGAAGAAAATAAATCTAGACTTGTTTTAATATGTATGTTCACTTAACTTTAGGATGAATCTACATAATAAAAAATGTCTAGATTTATTTTCTTCACAAATCTAAAACATCTTATATTTTGAAACGAAGGGAGTATTTTGCAAGGCAAATGGCAATCGTAATGCAGCATATCGAATTGAAGTGCTTGCCGAATTGTGATCTTTGGCTTTCATCATTGCCACGTCACCGCTACAGGCTCCAGGTTGGGACTCGGCACTCTATCACGGGATCGTTTTAGGCCCTGTTTTGGTATAGGTGGAATACCGAGTATCGCAGAGTATTACATCTAGTGTTGTGTTTTGGGTGAAACCACTCCATTCACTCAATCCTCTCCAACCCTTTCCCACGACAATCCCTCTCTTTAAAAATGTTGTTCTGCAAATAGGGATTGCCACACTGAAAAAATAAGTCTTGTCTATTTAAGTAACAAAGATTCAATTTTTATAGGATTTTAGACACACTGTTCTTTATCACAACAGCATTACACAAACTTTAGAGTAAACAGGAATGAAATAGAACTTTAGGCTTCATCATAACAGAATTACACTGAAAAATCTTTGCAGCAGTTCATCACAACAATATTACACTAGAAAATCAAGTTTTGGTTGCATATAAAAGTTCAAGTACAGATCCGTTTCACAATTTGAAGAATAAGGCTTTGCCACCACACACACACAAGCTATAGGCTTATTTTGTCATTGTGCTTCTTCAGATCATTATTGGTCAGGCACTTCAAGTACCTGAGAACAAAAAGTTGTTTCAGATAATAAAACTTCCTGTTCAGTACCATGAACTTAATGTCAAACAAGGAATGGTCAAAAATCAATTCTAACTTCCTGTTCAGTACCATGAACCAAGGTAAATTGTAATTTGCATTACACAAGAAACTCCTAACAACAAGCAAACAATGTGTGTCTGTAATTTCAAATGATATGTGACAAAACCTGGGAAGTAAGTGGACGGATAACTCCCTGTTACCTAAACAAGAAACTCCTAACAACAAGGAAGGATAGCGAAACACTGGCTAATGTGATGTCAAACAGCAGTATTACTAGACATGATCCACAAACAGATCAGTAGCACCCATCCATCCATCTCAAACCTAACAGCATACATCCATCTCCATCCATCCAATATAATGTACTATATAAATCAACAAGTACTCAAAACTAACAGAAATCAACAAGATGACAAGCATGTAATGTACTATAGAAATCATGTGAGGTACTACATAAATAAGGTATTAACAGCAATATGCAACTTACCAATCTGACTTTGAAGCCATGCTAAAGCACTTCCGTCTTTATCGGCAACGACATTGATGAAAATCTCGCAGTTTTTGGGACACTTGAATATACCATAGCATTTGACTTTCAGATCTAACGTGACCCCTTCCAATGCTTTCAATTCTTTCATGCATCTGGTTATTGAGAAGTCTGCTGCCTTCTGCTGCCTCCTCCTTCTTGCTTTCTTTTTCTTTGATGTCCACAAATCTTTGCATGACACCTACTAAAGCATATCCACTACTCTTTTTAGGACTTCTCTTCGGCTTCTTGGGAATTTTATTGGGCCTGGTTTTTGCACCACCAACACCACTTGTTTCTGCTTGATCTAACATTTGCAATTCATCATCGATTTGCTGGACAAATGCTTCCTATTTCTCCAACTCTCTTTCATCCTCAAACTCACCATCACTCTCTATGTTGTTGACATCATTTTTTTGTGGTGGCTCAGCCATAGAGGTAAAGTTGAAGTCTCCCTCGGCTATTTGGCTTGCAAAAAACACGTGAGTTACCAAATTGTGTGTAACCAACCATGGAAGTAAAACAAATGATTGTTAATATGATTGAATGAACTTACTTTCATAAAGTTGTCCTAGAAAATCATACAGAGGAAACATTGAGTCCTCCGTTATGTTTTCTGATCTTACTGCCAAAAGACTACAAGAGTAAGATAAATGAATGTTAGTATGATTAAACTTGTGACCAAATTCTATAACAAGATACGATCAGAATGAAGCAACTTACAACTTCTAAGTTGTCCCAAAGATCTGGCTCGGCTTCTATCATGCACCAGTGTTCATTCCACCCAACGCCACTTTGCTTGCGTGCATCCCTCAACATTCGGTAGTCTCTTTTGAGATCTTTTTCCTTATTCTGAATCTGAGTCTTTGTGAAGTGCACATGTGTGTATTTGGAGTTGAAGATTCCAACCATCATGTTCCACGTCTCGCTACTCCACCCATTTTGGCTTCTGTGGTAAGTGTTGTTGTGCTCAAGAAGTACCTCCACGAGAGCCTTTCAAGTCTACGATTCCACGACGCCCTTCATTTTCCATCTACACAGTTGAAAGATGCTGTAATAAAGCTACTAGAGAATATGAGAAAGCTACTGGAGAATATAAGAAACATGCCATATTTGTGAGAAATGAATACCTCTTGGAGAAGCATCCCTATTTGAAGCCTTAGGTGAAGTTTTTTTCATAAGTTTCTTTCCCATTGCCTTGGACCACATTAGGTTATACTTCGGCGATCCTTTTGGGTACATTGGAGAGCCTTTTCTATACTTTGGAGAACCTTTTGGATACATATTCGCTAAAAGATACATTATATCATATTTAAAAATGACAAATAGTTCATCTTATTACTAGAGATACATTATTACATTATATCATCATAAGTTTCAGAGATACATTATTACATGACAAATACTACATCTATGACACTAGCTATTGTTAATCATTCCACATCTCCCATGCAATTTGGTCCCTCAAGTTGTTGCCATTGAGGTTGTTCTCTAAAAGACTATTCTCTTGGTGGTTATCACCGTCATCATTGGGCAGATTCACAAATGTTGCTGGGTCAATGTTATCCTGTTGGTTTTCAAGCCATTCCTCATATCCACCATGCATTTTAATAATATTATGGAAGATCGCCGCAGCTGCTGGAATCTTGACTTGATTCTCTATTTGATGGTAGGTTGCAACATTAAGAATAGGGAATCGCTTATTTAGTATGCCCAAGAGCCTTTCCACATGATTTCTCATCACTGCATGACAGACATTAAACAATTATTTATGGTTTTGTGGCCGACGGCGACCATGTCCCCAATCTTTCAAGACTGATAGGCACATGAGACCCATCTATAGCACCTATACAGTTCTGCAATGAAATGAAATGGAAATTATTTTTTGAGATATACTAATAGGTAAGAGAAGAAAATTTTGAAGTTGTCACAGAAGAAGATGGAACATTGAAGTATGGAAAGAAGCGATCATCCATAGAAATCTTGGGATGTGGTTCATCAATGTACCGAGGCCTCACAAATCGAGTTGCTAGGATGGGAATAATGTCAAAGAACTCTGATATATACTTGTGAAAGGTGTATCCACTATGCTCAAACTCCAATTGTAGATATTCAAATGACGCATTATGTGACAGCATATAGAGAAAGGAGGCCAACTTCTCTTCCACCTTGAGTCTACTATCTAATATTAGGCGCTCATTCCTAAGATATGATGCCAACCACCTGAAATTTTCCGGTTCCATCCTAAAAGCTACCCGACAGTTCTTAACATGTCCATCTAGGATTTGCCTAACTCTCTTATTTCCGTAGAGAATGGAGCTGTGGCGTTTGATTCTTTCCCTACTATCCATCAGATGTGAATAAAGTGCTGAAAATATGAAGAACACCATCTCATCGTCATCCTCAGCCTTCCTCTTCCTAATACTTTCTAGGCTCCGTGGATTCATTTCAGGACTATTAAAAAAATAAGTAGAACTAAAATAAGTAGGACATAAACATGCATGTTCGCATTTTAAAAAATAACTAAAGTGAAGGTCATGCACATACCGAAGTCAGGTGTGCTGACAGGGTCCCACGACGGCGGTGGCTCGTCCAACCCCACTAGAACCAAAGGAGAAGAAACCTATAAAAAGAGACATATCACATTCGTGTCTTATATCGCGGTCTCTCGCTAGATTATATTTTTAGTTCTAGAGGATTATAGCAGGATACAAATAAACAACCGAATACAAATACACACTAATGTTAGAGAATTTTCTCCACTAAAAGTAATCTCAGATCAAGAACAAAACACACAATTATTTAGGTCCAAAAGGCAACAACCAAAAAAGAGCGATTTCTTCATACTTGAGAATACCATCGAGAAAACATAGGCCAGGGACTTATGCAATGCAAGCTATCTCCATCGAGAAAACATAGTCTAGGGAGTAAATTTGAACAATCATGTTTTCTGACTTGTGGCTACACCAGTGTAAAATGACTTGGAAGATTGTTGCAAATTACAACTTGTTTCAATATAAAATGACTTGGAAGATAATTAGTTTGAATCTGAAAAGAAAGGTCAGTGACAATAAATATAACAACCTAGGGGACGGACAAGATGCTAACTTTGGATTTCGATTATCGAGATAGCTTGCATTGCATAAGTCCCTGGCCTATGCTTTCAGAGAGAGAGAAACAAGAACAATTGATAAAAAAAATGACAATTTATGTATGTTCCACATATGAAGGTGTTGTTCTACGTAATATAAAACATAGGTCCGGAATAGCAAAAGGAAAAGAATGGGTTGTTCGTACTTGAGAACACAAGTGGCGGAGGCAGGAAAACTCTATCAGGGGGGCCAACGAGTTTTTTCTCTTGTGAGCTGTTGGGGAGGACCGAAGTAGTAAAATGCAAGATTTTAAGGGTCTTTTGGTACAAAAATCAAGGGGTATAATGAAATTTTCTGCATGTTACGGGGGGCCAGGGCCCTGCTGGTCCCCCTTTCTCCGCCACTGGAGAACACCATCTACAACAATTTAGAGAAGTGGCCCTTATTTTCCAAATTGTTCACATTACAACATCATGCAGTAGTAATTGTTCACATCATAAAATGAGTACCGGTTCCAACAACAACAAGACTAAATTCATTTGCATAAACAAATCCTCCCAGATGCAACCTCTCATCGATAAACTAGTAGCAAAGCTCCCTACATAGGAATCTATCATGCTAAAATAAAAAATCCCAAGTACCAACAGGATGTGAAATCTAATTGTGCAGCAACAGGTCAACGACCAGCAAAAACTAACCATGAATTCATCATTCAGCCATCGGTTTGAATCAAGAACCCTAGGTCAAGAGTAGTATCTACAGAGGAATCGACCTAGGATTCATCTAGAAATAGATGGGAGAGGAGGAGAAAAGTGGAAGGACTTATAGGAGAGAAGGACAGGACTTCCGAAGAAGATGGACGGCGGAGGGATCTCAGAGTACGCTCGTGGAGGGTGTCGGAGCAGAATCAGATCGAGCAGCGATGGGATCTCGTCTTCGGATGCGGGGTGGGAAGAAGGGATGGTAGAGCGGCGGTGGCAGAGCGGCGGCAGAACGGCGGAGGGATGTTGGGGATGGAAGAGCGAAGTATGTGCATCGCCACGCCACCAGCACGCGAGGAGGAAGAAATGCGAGGGGAGGCGCGTGTTTCAGTTCAACCCCGATCTCCACGGGTTTCCTAGGGTTTCGCTGGGTTGAGCCCGGTCGATCCATATATACAAAATGGACCAGAGCGATTTCGGGTGGATAAAAATTGGACCGGGTTTAGACATGGGAAAACCGGTCGATCCACTTCAACAAAACAAGGCCTTAGGGGATGATGACCCACAAGTATAGGGGATCGCAACAGTCTTCACGGGTAGTATTACCCAATTTATTGATTCGACACAAGGGGATCCAAAGAATACTTGCAAGCCTTAACAACTGAGTTGTCAGTTCAGCTGCACCTGAAAATAGTTCTTGCTAACAGAAGTTTATCAGTGGCAACAGTTTGGTAGTAGCAACAGCAAAGCAATAGTGACAGTGAAACAGTAGCAGTAGTAACAGTAGCGGTAATAGTAGGATTCGTGTGCGGTAGGCATAGGGATGGATGGACGGACATTGCATGGATGAGTCTAAACATCTAACTTCAAGATCTAGGGCATTGCAGATAAATAATAACAAGCATCCAAGTACTAAACAATCCTAGGCATGTGCTCCAAATATAGTCATACATGCTCGCAATGAGAACTTGCACAACATCTTCTGTCCAGCCATCCCGTGGCAGCGGGGCCTCTAGGGAACTACTGGCAATTAAGGTGATCCTTTTAATAGAGCACCGGAGCAAAGCATTAACACTCCATGAACACATGTGATCCTCACACCACATCCATCCCCTCCGGATATCCCAATTATTGTCACTTTGGGGCCTTTGGATCCGGACAATGATATATGTACACAACTTGCAGATAAGATCACCAACAATACTATCATAATGATTCAATAATAAGTTCAGATTTGAGATCATGGCACTCGGGCCCTAGTGACAAGCATTAAGCACAACAAGTTGCAACAAAGTCAAATAGCACTAACAGAGATACTAGACACTATGCCCTAACAGATCTTATTCAATTACATGGTAGAACTCATCCAATCCCTACCATCCCCAAGCCTATAGCGGGGGATTACTCACTCATGGTGAGGGAAACATTGGTGGTTGATGGAGATGCGTTGGTGATGATGATGGCGATGATCCTCTCCAAATTCCCCGTCCCGGCAGGGTGCCAGGATGGAGTTTCTGGATCTGAATCTTTGTTTCTGGTGGCGGGGGCGGAGCGGAACTCTTTCTGGAAAACTATCGAACCCCCTTGAGTTTTTAGGTCAGAAGGAAACTTATAGGCGCATAGGGAGGCCGAGGAGGTGCCTAGGAAGGCTGCACCCCTCCAGGCGGTCAGGTGGGCCCGCGCCTTGGGTGGGTCTTGGCCCCCCAGGCCTCCCCTCCGTCTCTTCTTCTGGCTCCGTGGATCTTCTGGTGAAATATAATTTTTGGCATATTTTCCGGGATTTTTCCTGATATTTCATTTTCTGCACAAAAACAAGACACCAAGGTAATTCTGCTAAAAACAGCGTCAGTCCGTGTTAGTTGTATCCAAATTACACAAGTTTAGAGAAGAAACAATAGCAAAGTGTTCGAGAAAGTAGATACGTTTTGGACGTATCAACTCCCCCAAGTTTAGCTTATTGCTTGTCCTCAAGCAATTCAGTTGAAAACTGAGTGCGATAAAAGAACTTTCATGAACATTTTGCTTCATATGATGTATATATTCTCAGCACAGGAGTAGATTCTTAGACAATTCATAATATGGAGTATGCAACTAAGTCTACTCAATAGTCATTGCAATCTATGAAGAGAAACCAACTCAATAATTATAAGTAGCATGAAACATAAACATAAGCAACATTGCAATGCTCATATTAAGGTATGATAGAGTGGTATCTCGCTTGCCTTTGTTTTGAAGAGCACAATATAAATGTCAAGGCACCTCTGAAGTTCACATGAAGACTAGAAGTAAAGATATCAGAGATACAAGCATCAAAGTCATGACATAATTAACCAAGTTTTGGAACAAACACAGGAATGACAACTATGCTCTCAAGAAGGTGCTCATAGAATAAGTGGTGACTCAACAAAGTTTTGAAAATGGTTTTGAAAGGTTTGAAAGGCTTCCCAATGCTGAAAGGAAGGTACTCATTAGCTTTAAGCTCTCATTGCCCCTATCATAGGCATCTTTATGTGGTTAAGGTGAAAGTGAGGTCCACTCTGAATCATATGCTTGACATACCATAGACTGGAAATCCCAAGTCCCTTGAGTACGAGGGTCGCTCCGCATGCTACTCAACTTTGGTCACCTGAAAGTTCTTGTCATTGTAAATACATGCATATCATCGAGAACCGCCAACGGGGTACCCCTTACACATGGTACAGGAGCTTTCCCATAACCAAAATGACAAGGCAAGCAGACAATGAGCATCTCAACAATCTTTTTATTTACCATATGCATAGCTTTTTATTGAGGACGCTTCATAGATGCTCATTATGGTGGTGCTGCAAGTTTCCACCATGATTAGGCATGGCTTAGGCTAGCAGCCCAGGCGTTTCTCTAACACAATGTATAAACTCCATGAACTCACAACCTCCCCTTTTATTTCACATCGTCGACATTCGTAAACAAAAGAACAAGGAATCAACTGGATGAGATATCCAACAGGTGTTGAAAGCGTTCCCCATGACAACACGGTTCTGCTGACTCCCAGCATATAATTAGCAAGCATATAACTTTCATGGAGTAGTCACAATGGTTCAAGATTATTAAGCGCAAAGAATAAAGTGTGCCATCAAGTTCGTGAGAGCTTTACTAACTAACTTTCTCAAAACATACAAACATTTTAATTTGGAAGAAAACAAGGCATATAGAATATGCATTGAAATAGCAAATGATACTAATATGTAGGTATGGTGGACACAGTTGGCAATATTTGTTTTGGGGAGTTGGAAGCACAGGTAGAGCACATATTCAGTGCAAGTGAAGGCTAGCAATAGAGAGGGAGCGACAAACGAGAGAGCAATAGCTGTCATAATCATGCTTGCAACAAAACAGGACTAACTATGGCATGAAAGTGATACAAGAACTCTGAGGCAAAATAAATCATCGAGGCTTACTGACTATTGATTAGTCATATGCATGCGTGAGCATGTGCCAAGTCGATTCATATGAACAGTCAGAGGAGGATACCATAATATCATACCAAAGTATGAATAAAACAATGCAAGCAAACATTCATATGACATGCTACAAACTATTAGCAAGCTGGAGCTAATCATAGACAAGCAAGAACTACTAAGCATCCATAATGACACACACCTCACACAAACAGGCTAAGCATGCTCACAATGATGAGTATATGTACAAAAATGAAACAAATAGAGTTCGTTACCAGCCTCTTACCACACCTCGAGTTGTCTTAATCTTCATTATTGCTCTTCACTTGTATGACTTGAATAATAACATGAAACGAAAATCCACTGAGGATGGCTGAACCCTTCAAAGAACTCACAAAACCAAAGAAGAACAACAAATATTTTTGGTGTTTCTATTTTTTTAGAAACAAGCAAACAAAGAAAAACCAAACAAAAGAAACAAAGCAAACCAAACAAAGTAAAATCTTTTTGGATTTTTCTTTTAAGGCAAACCAAAGAAAAGAAACAAAGAAACAAACCAAGAGAAACAATGAAAATATTTTTGGTATTTTTAGGTTTTTGAGAAAGAAGCAAAAAGAACCAAAAATAAAGAGAAACAATGGATATATGTAGCACCCTGAGAAAATCACTACTAGAAAATCGTTATGTTTATACTTATGCATCATCATAATGTCATCATGCATATGTGCATCTAAAAATATTTTTACTAAACCCTATTTTATTTCCTACAATATTCCTCGCCTATTCAAATTAAAGCTCTAGTCGTATCTGAATATTTTGTTTGCCTAAAAACTATTTACAAAAGTATTTTATAATAAAAATAAAATATAAATATTTTTACCGAGGGAGGCGACCCAGCCGTAGACCAAGCCACACCACCTTTGTCTTATTTTAAATTTAAGCAAACAATATTTTCTAGTCAATTATAAGACCGCAAAAGGGTTTATTTATTTTACTAAAATAAAAAAGGCAAGAGCCCCTAAATTTTGGCCCAAAACTAGCTCCTTCTAATCAACTTTGGGCTAGATAAATACTCCAATCCCCTTATCCTTCTCAAACCCTAGCTCCCGAATCTTTTTAGATGTACATCTAAAAATCCCCTCTGTTCTCGCAGCCATTCCTCTTGATTTTTCCTCCGAAGCTTCTTCCTCTTGGTCCACATGTCAAACGTTAGCCAAGAGTCAAATCTTTTGGCAATATGAGCTCGAGACCCCATCGGTGGTCTCCTTGTCTTATTCCTTGAGCTAGCAAAGCGATCCACTCTAATCCATCCCGAGCAACACCAAATCCATACGCACAACCCCATCCCCTCGATCCTTACGCCACCGCCTGCTCCTCTTATTCCTTGTTCGTGCACCAAATAGCAGCAGCCCACCACCAAATCGGCAGAATGGACAAAAATAACCCAAATTTAAAAGGATTTCACAAAATGACCCATCTGGAAAACTATTTCACTAGCACTAACCCTTTTTGTAGCGCCTAACAGCTAGGCGCTACACTCTACAGTGTAGCGCCTTTCAGCTAGGCGCTATGCCCCCTGCCAGCGTGGCACCGCTTGGCCCCGCCCTGGCCCCACCCCGCCGTGTGACGCCCAGGCGCTATGCCCAGGGTGTAGCGCCTATCTGCTAGGCTCTACACTTGCTACACCCTGAGACATAGTCTGTCGGGCGCAGCCCCCCTCCCCACCCCTCCCCATTCAGTCACAGGCAGAGAGAAGAACATATAGAGGAGGACGACGGTTCCTCCTTCCCTTCCTCTCAAATCCCCACCTCAAATCCAACAGATCTGAGGGATTTCACTGTGGATTAGCTCCCCCATCCCTCCCTCAAGGTAATCCCCTCCTTTCCCCTCTCTTTCATCCAATAAATCTTGCACATTAGCCTCAAACCCTAGATGTAGTTGGATTCATAATATGGACTATTTGTGCATGTTTTTAGTTACTTGGTAGTTATAAATTAGTTGTATTTGATGGGGAATGAAAGTGTGTTGTTGATTTGCATTGTATATGATGGTTGTATATGGATTTGTATGGATGTTTGAATAATATGCTATCATATTCTTTGTAGTTTATTGTATAAATTCAAACAATGGCCACATACCACACACACATTTTATTGATGTTTGGAATATATATGTAGGATGGTGTGGCTACTTGAGGATTACTATGATCATCAACACCGGGCATACTTGATGGCGGAGAAGCATATGGTAATAAAACCATGGTTGAACTTCTTTGCTTTTGTTTTTCTATTGATTCAATTGTGTTGGAAAAAGCATAATGTTCGATCTTGTATGTATGCAGAGGCTTCGTCCCCTCAAGATTCGGTCTCATGGCGCGTCTTCGAATGACATGCCGTACGACGAGCGGTACACCGAGTACATCAAGCGGCTAGGCCTTCTCCCTTTCATCACGCTTGTGAGCCGGTCGACGCCGAACCTCAACGCGGCTGCTATCACTGCACTTGTCGACCGGTGGAGGACGGAGACGCACACTTTCCACCTCCGGACCGGCGAGATCTCCTACTCTTCAGGATGTTTCCATGATCTTTGGACTTCCTATCGCGGGGGAGCCTCTCTGTATGAGCACAGATTCCGATGGGTGGCGCAATGCGATGGAGCTACTTATTGGCATGGCTCCTGAAGAACTTGAAGATAAGAGCAAAGATAGAGTCCCAGCAGGTGCGACATATGCGTGGATCGTGGAGAACTTTAGGCAATGCCCGAACCCCGCCGAGGTTGAGGTGATCGAGACACATGCTCGTGTGTACGTGTGGTATGTCCTTTCTAGGACTCTGTTTGCTGACAGCGGAGGTAGGACCGCTCAGTGGATGTGGCTCAAGGCACTAGCAAACTGGGATAGCAATATCAGCTGGGGTTCGGCGGCTCTTGCCTACTTGTACCGGCAGGTAATCACATGTGCACTCTACATTCATTTGTATATGTCATTGTCCACACATATGCTATACTGACCTTGTTTTTGTTCACTTGTAGTTGGACGATGCCTGTCGTAGGGCAAGCGAAAATGCCGGAATAGGTGGTGCTATGGTTCTTCTCTCGATATGGAGCTGGGAACGCTTACCAGTTGGTCGTCCCAAAGAGGTGGGCCACCATCCTTGGCCAGTGTATAATAGAAACCCTCTACGCCAGCCGACTTGGGCTTACAAGTGGGACGTGGTATCGGAGATGACAAGCGATGTTGATGCCATGTACCTCAAGTACACGAACGAGTTTGATGCGATTACGCCCGAGCAGGTAGATGTTTATCTATACATCACTATCCATAATATTTACTTCACGAGTCAAAATCGATACCAAACATGTTCTTGTGATATGTTGCAGGTGGAGTGGGAGCCTTATGGTTGTGGGGACGAGTTTGGTATTGCTCCCGGGTTTGATATTAACCCGAAGTGCTTGGAGGAACAATCTCTCTGGCTCATGTGCTGCCCATTGATTTGCAATTGGGCGGTTGAGTTTCATATGCCACAACGGGTGATGAGGCAGTTCGAGTTGTTTCAGTGCAACCCTCCCGTGTGGAAGGACACCGACAAGGAGCTTCATCGGTTAGTTAGCATGAGAACTTGTGCTCAATTGCTTTGGATGGTACTAACATGGTTCTTTGTTGTTGTTCAGGTTGGACAGAAAGAGGCAGAGGAAGATCAAGAATTGGGATCACCATCATAGGAGGCACGTCATGGAGTTCCTCATTTGTGTGGAGAATGCTCGACGAACGGAATGGAATAATGGAAGAGCACATTGCCTAGTTGCATTTAACAACTACATCCATTGGTTTCTTGGTAGTACCCGTGTCTCCATTTGCCCGCCGTCCTACGAGGAAGAAATATTGGAGGATCCAGTCCAGTTCGATGAACTTGCCTACACTCAGTACAAACGGCAGGTCAGGAAGGGGACCGACATCCCGCTTTCTTCCTCACTCAACTTTGCGGTAAAGTTATCGTTGCCTTCGGATTACTTTCCTTGCACTCTCATCTCTTTCTTGCCTAACATGTTCTTGTTCTTGACTCTGTAGATAACGGAGGTAAAGAAATATGCCGACGATGCCGAGGCGATTCTTTTTGCTGCCCCTAAGGGGAAAAAGGGAGAAGGCATGATACGAGACTTCCTTAAGGTATGGATGCGAGACTTCCTCAAGATAGGTATGTTCTTGTTTTGACTTATGTTGTTATTTGTTACAGCGCTCGGCCCAAAAGATGCGTCGCTTATCTAACGTGCTAGGTTGCCGCGATCCCGAGTACACAACCCCGTCCGGTTCTAGGTCCAAGTCGACTACTGATCCGTCGTCCCATCTTCAGGATGATGTTGAGGATGACACCACTTCGGCGATTCGTTCGGAAGATGAGGTATGGGACAACCTTACATGCATTTAGTGCTTTCTGTTTCCCATGCATTTCTCATAGCCATACAATCTTACATGTAGCTGCCTCATATGGAGAATGAGACTGAGGAGGAGTACCGGATTCGTTCCGCATACCAGCTGAAGCCAAGGAAACAGTTCAATCGCTGGACGCCGGACGACTTCCGTAACAAGGGAAAGGCCAATGTTGTCGAGGACGATCCGCCACGGAGGTCAAGAGCGACTAGGAGGACGAGAGGCCTACAGTATGATGATGAAGATGAGTCGCAAGAAGAGGAGGTGACAAAGAAGATACCTCCAAGGAGGGGCCGAGGCCCAAGGACGCGTGGACGGAAGTAGGTCATGTATGGCACAATGTTGATGATGATGCACTAGGTTGGAGACTATGTATGGATTGATGTATGACACTATGTTGATGTTGTTTAAGACTATGTTCATGTATTGTCACTACGTTGATGTTGTTTGAGACTATGTTGATGTATGACAATTTGTTGATGTTGTTTGAGATTATGTTGATGTTATTTGAGTATATGTGCAGTTTGAGTATATGTTGTTTGAAACTAGTATAACAAGTGTTGTTTGAGTACATGTTGTTTGAAACTAGGACAGTTCAGGAGTGTAGCGCCTGTCTGATAGGCGCTACACCTCAGAGCATAGCGCCGATCAGACAGGCGCTACACCCTGACTTAGAGATTCTTCCTGCTTGGGTCGAGCTGGGACTGAATGGGGAGGGGTGGGGAGGGGGGCTGCGCCCGACAGACTATGTCCCGACAGACTATGCCTGACATTAAAGTGTAGATAGGCGCTACACCCTGGGCATAGCGCCTGAGCGTTAGTCGCCCCAGGCATAGTACCTGGGCGTCACACGGCGGGGTGGGGCCAGGGCGGGGCCAAGCGGTGCCACGCTGGCAGGGGCATAACGCCTATAGTGTAGCGCCTAGCTGTTAGGCGCTACAAAAAGGGTTAGTCCAGTAAAATAGTTTTTCAGATGGATCATTTTGTGAAATCCTTTCAAATTTGGGTTATTTTTGTTCATTCTCCCCACCGAATCGCCGCACCTGCTCCCATCTCTGCAGCAACGGAGGGTCGCCACCACCAGATTCCCCGCTCCGCATCGCCAGCACCACAACGCCACGCCGCCACCTCATGTCGCCACTTCGTTTCGCATGCATACGCCAACAACAGTAAACGGGCAGCACCAGATCCCACCGCCAGCCAGCTTCGAGGCTTGCGCGCGCCAACCCCAGGCCTCGATTGTGCTTTTCCGGTCCTGCCGCCATGTCTCTTGCGCGCGTGACTGCGCACTGCCTTGCCCCTTCGTAGAATGCAAGAGCCACCTGACGTTTTTCACTCGTGCCCATGGCCACACGCCTGGCACCTGTTCGACGGTATGTCTGTATAAGCTCCAGATCCAGTTTCCTTTGTTCCAACATATGTTTGATATATCTCGCTGCCGAACCAGCGTTTATCTTATAGGTTTGTCTCTGTTTTTGTTGTGCTATCCGACTCTGACAAGTTCTACCTATTGGAGTCCGTCATCTCGTCTAGTTCCGATTTCCAACAATAAGTCAAAAACCATCTCTCCAACTCCGATCCGAACTGTGAGAGCCCAACCTTGTCCCTATTTCTTAATATGTCATATATTTTGTCACGCTTCATCATACATACGTGCATACATATTGTTGGTTTAGAGGTCTTATGCCGATTCACCTAAATTAAATATGGAAGCCATATGTGGGCTTTTCTGGTCTTATATTGGTCCCATTTAAATTTGTGCATCGAATCGGTGATATAATTTTGTTTTGTTAAGACAACATTTAAATTGCGGGTATCTAAACAACATGAACTTAATAATTGTCGGGACCCCGGTCCGCTTAATATGGGCCTAATTGTATCGCATGCTTGCCATGTCATACATTATACATGTATCATGCCCGATCTTCTGCCGTAGTATTAAATATTGCATCCGGTGTTTCTGCTAGTGCTTTGCCTCTTCACGGATTAGGCCGATGAGTTGATGCGAGTGTCGACCCGATCTTTGGATGAATCTTCGACAATATTTTCAGGCGAGCATCTCCCCCTTTCTACCTATCTTACTTTTATAGTATTTATTCCCTCCTGTTGATCTATTGCTATCTTTGTTGCGATGCTCTAGTTTTCATACCCGTGATATCCCTTGCAGCCTTATATTGCCTTGGACACATCCTATTACCTGTTGTTTGGTAGATAGTTGGACTTGCGCGTCGTAGTCGCTTGCTCAAGTGTTGTTGCGTGTCGTCCAGTACCACAGCTGTTGTAAGGCTGCCATATGCTTTATGTTGGAGGTGATCATGTATTTAATTACTGTATAATAACTAAAATTAAAAGTAGGTAAATGCAGAGGCACTGGTGGGTAATAGACAATATTTGGTTTTTAATCGCTCACTGGTGTCCCGTAGGACCCCGAGTTCTTGACACCTGTTCCGAGATCGAGCGCGCTAATCACAGGTGGGGTGTGTGGACACCCCCATCGATTTAGTAACTGATTTCAAAGTACTGTACCGGGGGCCACAAAGTAGTTTGGGGCTTTATTACTATCCTGTATTTATGCCATGCTTTACTGCTTTATTTACGATTGCGCGTGGAGCGCATGTACTGTTTAGGAACCCCGTGATACGTTTTCGCTGTATCGACAAGCCCAATCACACTTTTGGGTTCCCAGTCGTTTACAGCCGTCGACACAAACCCTGGGTCCGTCTCGGAGACCGGCCGACTTCGTTACGGGTAGCTTAGTGGGGTGGCCCCTTGTGCTTGCTTTGGGTCTGAGAAACGTCGTGTCCGAAACCCCGTCGACATACCATTGGGTGTATGTTTTGTGATCTTGTACCTACCTGATCTGACAACAAGGGTGTAGGTGCGTGTGGGAACTTTGGTGCACCCCTGCAGGGTTTAATCTTTTCGAGAAGCCGTGTCCGTGGTTATGGACGACTTGGAGCACAGTTCTCGATCATAGACAACTATAACTAAAGTTTACTGTTATAATATGACTTTTATCTGATATGACTAGTAAGTTGGATAACCACCATGCAAAGAATAAATAAAACTGCCAACTGTGTGAGTTCCTCGGTTGACTTCCTCGTTTGGTCTCGAGGGGGAAATACCAGGATGGGTATGCTTGGTGATAGTTTCAGGTTGGATCCGAATAGGTCTTTCTTATCCCTATCTGATAGCCGCCAGTTGTATTGAGTCTCTATAGGTTGTTTAGCGCATGCTCCGCTGCCGCTTCAGTCCACCATACCTATGTAGGCGAGGACCGCCAAATTCTAGCCTCGCCGTGTACTGGCCTCAGTACTGACCGCTCTCTTTTTCCTTTGCCCTTTGCCGGCACCCCTTTTGTTTTAGCAGGTTTTGAGATCGACGTCGTTAGCAGGGTTACCCTTTCGGCTTGGCCTGGGCAGGGTTATGGATGCCATTGGTTATTCTTCAGGACTCTTAGCCCAATTTGCGTCTTGTCCGTACTCGAGCGTTGTATTGTTTTCAAGGTGATTTGGATCTTTGTACTGTATATCTGTATTCTTGACTTATTGAGTCGTTGTTGTATATATCTGTTCTGTGGGTTCCATCGTGGACTATTGTGTAATGGTATTACTTCATTTTCCACCCGCACGAATGTGCCTGGTGGGCACCTTTGAATCGTTTCTATGCGGGTTTGGCAGGAATCGCTGAAACTTGCATAGAGCCGATTCTAAGGGTGTTACAATATACAAAGAACCGACCGAAAATGATATATATGAGTGTGATGTCGGTATACCTCCCCCCAAGCTTAGGGTTTTGTCCTAAGTGGGGCTCAATAGCGCGGATAGTAACCCCATGCTGGTGGGTCATCATAGGAATGATCATAGTCAGGCGCCTACGATGAAGAAGAAGACGCACCCCAATCAAATGAGGGCCGCTTGTATGAAGAATCTCCCAAGTTGGAGGGCTGAACCGAATTATCTTCGGCATCCTCTTCAACATTATCCTCTTGCTGGGAGAGTTCCCCCACATATGTGTCAACCTCCTCCTCCGTAAGTGACCATCCTTGCATGTTACCAAAGTTAAACAAAGCAGGTGTAGGCAAGTAAACTATTTTCTCAGTCCTATCCTTTCTCCGACCTTGCTGGTCAAAAGATAATTCATACGGTAAACTTCTCACATTAGCCCCCAAGGAAACAAAACCATGCTGAATCATGGATCCAATAACAAGCCTCTCTATGGGTAACTGAAAATCTGAATAATGAGGCTCCAAACCATGGAAAGCTAGCAACCTAGAAGCAATGAGACCTCCACAAATTCCACCCTTCTCACGGTTGGTGGTGAGACAGTGAGCTATCAGAGCACCCAAACTATAAGATCTATTCCTATTCAGAGCAACTGCAATAAAAGCTAGATCAAAAGAAGACAACTTTCTAGCTATCTTTCTAGCAAGAACACCCTTCGTAATGAAATATGCAAAGTATCTAATAGCTGGGAGATGAATGTTACGAATTTTACCACTTTCCTTCGAGAAGTCGAAACCTTGTCAAATCACAGCATATAAATCCATAAGTGACTTGGGCCTCTCCTTGATCTTCTCACAAGATCCCCGCTGAGGTACTCTAATTGCTGCATAGAAATCAGCAAAAGGCAGGTCGACAGGTATATTATATATTTTGTAATGGACCATGGGATTAGAAGTAGACCAAGTGGATTGGAAGTCCTGCACAAAGGCCATGGTTAGCTTAACATATTGGAATGGTTCACCTTCAACAAAGTGTTCCAGCCCTGCAT
The DNA here is from genome assembly GCA_916181665.1 of Avena sativa. Taxonomy (NCBI): domain Eukaryota; kingdom Viridiplantae; phylum Streptophyta; class Magnoliopsida; order Poales; family Poaceae; genus Avena; species Avena sativa. Next base: position 440,455,034 of record OV702294.1, read on the forward strand.
TTGTAACCATAGTTTGAAAATCTTGGAGGATCCCCGTAGCTCTCATAAATTCATGGCATGGATATATGGAAGGAAAAACTGCCTCCTCATGATGAACCTTCATTGGCTCATGCACCATCAAGTCATATTGGTTCAGTGGATAAGCACTCATCTTCCTTGCTGAAATTTTTAGACAACCATCAAACCAAGTGATTTCTAAGTTGATAAATGATGAGCAACTACTATAGGAACTTGCTAGAGGACTACACATGCATCAAAAAAAGTTTCTAAGTATATAACAAGCATTCAAGATCAAACAACCTGTCACCTATAGCAGCAAAATACTCAAGATACAATCTACCAATCACAAATCTAATTGGACAAGTGGAGGAGGCATATACCAAGGAGCAATCCCTCCAAAAATCAGCACTTGAGATGGGCTGAACAAGGAGATCGACAATCGTGATCAATAGTAGAAAGAACTTGAGCTTGAGCAAGTTTTCTGATGTTTTTCGGGAGAGAGAAAGAAGGTGGCTTTGAGGAGGCAGCCTGGAGGGGCCTAGGTGGGCCAGACCCCCCAGGCGCCGCCACCTGGTAGGCCGTGCTTACCAGGGGTGTGGTGGCCTGGGGTGGCCCCCTGGGTCACCTCAGGTGCCACTCTGCCCCTTTTTTCGAGGAAAAAATTATTTTGAATTTTTTGGGATTTTTCGAGAAACTTTATTTTTGCCAATTATCAGGGTATGAAAATTGATTTTCTCACAGAAACAGTTTTTTCACAAGAAGCAAAAGCAAACCAAAAGCCAAACTACAGGAGCTCTAAGAAACTAAAAAAGCAAACAACTAGCAAAACTAAAACTAGAGCAAAGACTAGGAAGGAGAAAGGAAAAAGAAAGCAAGTATAACCACATTGGAAACATTATTTTGTTCATTAAAATCCTTTTGTTAACAAAGTTGATCAAGTCTTGTTACCAAAACAATCTTATATGAAACAAAACTTTGCATCCCACAAGGTGATTATGTTACCTCATACTTGATAGCAATGGTCCCAATCATAATAGTTTCAAAATTTTCTTGTGAAATGGGACAATATATTTCTCCAACCTTGATGCTCTCAGTATTTTCAATGGAATTCAGGCAATAGCTTTTAACAACCTTCTTGGGGAAATAGACAGTGTGCTCTTTGTCATTAATATTGAATGTTACTTTTACTTGATTACAATTTATGACAGCACCTGTAGTATTAATAAAAGGTCTCCCAAGAATAATAGACATATTATCATATTCAGGCATTTCAAGCACAACAAAATTAGTTAAAACCATGCAATTATGAGCAACTTGAACAGGAACATCCTCACATATACCAATAGGAATAGTAGTTGACTTATCAACCATTTGCAAAGATATCTCAGTTGGTATCAACTTTTCTAGCTGGTGTCTCTTGTAGAGAGAAAAAGGCATAACACTAACTCCGGCTCCCAAATCACATAAAGCAGTTCTAACATAATTATTCTTAATAGAGCAAGGAATAGTTGGTATACCTGGATCACCAAGTTTCTTTGGAACCTTACCATTGAAGGAGTAATTAGCAAGTAGAGTAGAAATCTCCTTATTAGGAATCTTCCTTTTATTAGAGACAATAACCTTCATATACTTTGAATAAGGAGGCAACTTAATAGCATCAGTCAAAGGAATTTGCAAAAATAAGGGTTTCATCCACTCACAAAACTTGTTGTAGTGTTCTTCCTCCTTTGACTTGTGTTTCTTACCTGGAAAAGGCATAGGTTTTTGCACCCAAGGTTCTCTCTCTTTACCATGTTTATTAGCAATAAAATCTTCCTTTGTGTACCTAGTGTTCTTAGTGTGCTTCTCAGGTTCTTCCTCACCTTCCTCCTTATCAGGAGACTCATTTTTATCATTACCACTCCAAGTGTCAGCATCAGAGACATATATACTATTGGGATCTACAGCAGGTTCAAGTGGTTCCTCAACTATCTTATGTTTGTTTTTCTTTCTCTTACGGGGACTACCACTATCTTCACCTTGTTGGGAATCCTGCTCTATTCTTTTAGGGTGTCCTTCAAGATATAAAGGATCTTGAGTAGCTATACCACTCCTAGTTCTAATTCCATAAGCATGTTTATCTCCTGAAGCATTAACTAACATATCTTTTTGTACCTTAGCAAGTTGATCAAGTTGGGTTTGGTCCATTTGAAAGTGTTTACAAAGCATCTTAATATCATTAGAAGTTCTTTCCACAATATCTTTCAACTCATGGATAGCTCTAGAGTTTTCCAATAAATGATTCTGAACTTGTTTATTAAAATGACTTTGTTTAACAATAAAAATGTCAAGTTCCTCTAAGCATTGATCAGGAGGCTTACCATAAGGAATATCACCTTCATCAAAGTTTTGGAGGGAGTGTACCTCAATAGTAGATGAGTGGGGAATTGGCTTACATAATTCTTCTATAGGAGGTAGATTCTTCACATCTTCAGCTCTAATACCTTTCTCCTTTAGACACTTCTTAGCTTCCTTCATCACTTCATCATTTAATGCAATAACTCCCCTCTTCTTTGTTGTTGGTGCTGGAACTGGTCCAGGAACAACTGGTTCAGGAGTAATAGGCTTAGGTGCATTCAGCTCAGTTGAAGTCCAATCATCATAATTCTTGCTTATCTTGGTCATTAATTCTTCAGCATCTGTAGGAGTCCTTTTCCTGAAAACACAACTAGCAAAGCTATCTAGGTATGTTCTAGAAACATCAGTTAGTCCATTATAATAAATATCAAGAAGCTCATTCTTAGGTAATGGACATCCAGGATGTGCATGAATCAAGGCACAGAACCTTGTCCATAACTCAGGCAATTTCTCTTCTTCTCCCTGTTTAAAATCAAAAAGTCTCTGCAAAGCAGCATGTCTAGCACTGGGAGGAAAATATTTCTGGAAGAAAGAAGCAATCAAGAAATCATGGCTATCAATGGAACCAAGAGGTAATCTATAAAACCAAGCCCTAGCTTCTCCTTTTAGTGAAAAAGGGAATATCTTAGTAACAAAGTACTTGCGCATTTTAAAATCATCAGAGAACAAAGCACTCATAGTAGAAAGCTCATTCATATGAGCCACACCACTCTTATTTTCAGTCCCACAAAAAGGTTCTTTCTCAACAATATCTAAATAAGATAAATCAAGAGAGAAATCATAATCTTCATCTTTAATATCTATGGGAGAGGTGGCAAACTTAGGATCAGATGACATCTTAGGCATAATAGTACGTCTAGCAAGGAGACTCTTAATAGCACTAGTACCATGTGTGTTTCGACACTCTTCAACAAAATCATCAGTGAACTCTATGTAACTATCATTAATATCATAACTCTCACTAGCCTCAGGTGAGATAACAGGTGTAAAAGTGGATTCACTAGGAGTTTCGGTATTTCCTAGACTAGACATAGTAGCATCTAGAAAAGGACCTCATGAACCACTCGCATCAAACACAGTAGAAGTAACATCATGAGCATCAAAAGCAGTTTCAGACTTAGCAGTAGTAGCAATGTGTGTAGCATGTGTATGTGGTGGTGGTGTGACAAGCTTACTTATAACAGACGGTGAATCAAGAGCAGCAGAGGTGTTTAGGACTGTACCTCTTCTTGTAGTGGATGGTAAAATAGGAAACTTTCCATCATGAGACTTCCCCATGATGAAAAGAGTAGCAGTGAACAATAATAGATCCAAGTGAACTTACAAATAAAGCTATGCTCCCCGACAACGGCGCCAGAAAATAGTCTTGATGACCCACAAGTATAGTGGATCGCAACAGTCTTCGCGGGTAGTATTACCCAATTTATTGATTCGACACAAGGGGAGCCAAAGAATACTTGCAAGCCTTAACAACTGAGTTGTCAGTTCAGCTGCACCTGGAAATAGTTCTTGCTCATAGAAGTTTATCAGTAGGAACAGTTTGGTAGTAGCAACAGTGATTGTGAAACAGTAGCAGTAGTAATAGTAACGTTAACAGTAGGATTCGAGTGCGGTAGGCATAGGGATGGATGGACGGGCGTTGCATGGACGAGTCTAAACATGTAACTTCAAGATCTAGGGCATTACAGATAAATAATAACAAGCATCCAAGTACTAAACAATCCTAGGCATGTGCTCCAAATATAGTCATACGTGCTCGCAATGAGAACTTGCACAACATCTTCTGTCCAGCCAGCCCGTGGCAGCGGGGCCTCTAGGGAACTACTGGCAATTAAGGTTCTCCTTTTAATAGAGCACCAGAGCAAACCATTAACACTTCATGAACACAAGTGATCCTCACATCAAAACCATCCCCTCTAGTTATCCCAATTATTGTCACTTTGGGGCCTTTGGATCCGGACAATGATATGTGTACACAACTTGCAGATAAGATCACAAACAATACTATCATAATTATTCAATAATAAGTTCAGATTTGAGATCATGGCACTCGGGCTCTACTAACAAACATTAAGCACAACAAGTTGCAACAAAGTCAAATAGCACTAATAGAGATACTAGGCACTATGCCCTAACAGATCTTATTCGATTAGATGATAGAACTCATCCAATCCCTACCATCCCCAAGCCTACAACGGGGGATTACTCACTCATGGATGAGGGAAACATCGGTGGTTGATGGAGATGCGTTGGTGATGACGATGGCGATGATCCTCTCCAAATTCCCATCCCAGCAGGGTGCCAGAACAGAGTTTCTGGATCCGAATCTTGGTTTCTAGTGGCGGCGGCGGAGTGGAACTCTTTCTGGAAAACTATCGACCCCCCTTAGTTTTTAGGTCAGAAGTCAACTTATAGGCACAAAGGGAGGCCGAGGAGGTGCCTGGGCAGGCTGCACCCCCTCCAGGTGCGGGGTCAGGTGGGCACGCGCCTGGGGTGGGTCTGGGCCCCCCCAGGCCTCCCCTCCGTCTCTTCTTATGGCTTCGTGGATCTTCTGGTGAAATATAATTTTTGGCATATTTTCCGGGATTTTTCCTGATAGTTCATTTTCTGCACAAAAAACAAGACACCAACGTAATTCTGCTAAAAACAGCGTCAGTCCGTGTTAGTTGTATCCAAATCACACAAGTTTAGAGAAGAAAAAATAGCAGAGTGTTCGATAAAGTAGATACGTTTTGGACGTATCAGGGGATTTTGGTATTCAATAAGAACACAGACAATGATGAGCCCCTTATTGTTGACACCAGATTTTCCTACAACTCCATGTCCCATTTTACACATAGGCCATCGAAAGATCAACCCCTTCAAATTATACACGCGATGCTTCTCCCCCACACTCACGTTTGAAATGGATAACCCATGATGCCATAGCAGCAGGAGTTTCAGAGCTTCTGTTGCAGCGGAATAGGAGGAAGCCATGCATTCTTTCAAGAATCTCCAACCCCGCTTTTACCTTCTCTTTCTATTCTATAAAAGGGTGAACATCTAATATAGTCCCGGTTGCCTTTCTATGAAGGCGAGCAGGCCATTTATGTGTTGAAATTTGGATGTTAAGGAAGTCATATTTTGCAATAGCACCTTCGAGAAGCTGGGCTTAGGGTGCGCCTCTTGCAGTAGTTTCACTTACTCAATTGGTTGGCTTCCCTTAGCTCAGACTGGTGTCACCACGGCCACCTCTCCTAGGACCAGAATGATTATCCCTGCTCGATGGGTCTACATTCATCCCTGAATGTTATCGGGTACTCTTCACTTCCCCGCCATTCTTGTAACCGTCACCTATAATCTACGTAGGTGTGTCCGCACCCACTGGAGTGGATGAGAAATAAACATTTTTTTCTCGGAGCAACCCCTAGGTTCTAGACCTAGGAGTTCACTTTCCCGTATGAGCAATGGGTACATATATAAGTTAGTGGAGGAGTCAAAGGGTCACCACTACTGAGGATCTCCCCTTATCTTAGAAGGGTCGTCTGAGGGTTTGCCTGTTGGGAATATGCCCTAGGGGCAATCATGTATGATGATATTTCCCATTGTATTCATAAAGATATTAATTTGTCCTTATATAAACATCTGATGTGTATCATTGAATATGTGATTCAGTTGTGGAACTATACATTCATATTGTTTGTACTAAATGTCCTTGGTCATTGAGGTTGTGCTGGACACAAAACTTAGCCCAATGTGAAAGTCGGCTGATGACTCGGTTCCACTTGTCATGGGCATGGTGATGCTATTCCGACTTATACAGATTTGGCTAAAGAGTTTAGCGAGTCGGATTGACCCATATTGAGATACAATGAAGAAGTTGTCATTTGTATATCTCAAATGTAATCCTTAGACCTAAGGTTGTTACACAGTCCGAGTTGAGGATCACCGACTTAGGTTCTGTCAAACGCTGATCTCTAACTGGGCAGTTATAAAGGAAGAGTTCGGGTCGAATGAGAATCAAGCTGTGTGATGTGAATAACCAAGATGGGATTTTGCCTCTCCACTTGGAGAGATATTCTCTGGTCCCTCTCGGATGATATGATTCAGAAAGAATGGCCATGCATGACTCAGTTAAGTGTTAACCAAGGCGATCGACTAAGAGTTAGTCAGATGAATCACTTATCTCGGATCGAGAAGAGAGTCAGACTATTTAAGGGATGGTAATTTAAGGAAAAGCAAGTCGTTATGACTCTTTGGTACTTAGGAGTCGGCACGTTCTACTAGGAGACGCTACCGAATGATCGATTGAGAGTCGGACTCCAATCGTGTCCAAGTAGCCATGAGCCTACGGGGTCACACACTTAAGAGCGGGAGCAAGTTCGGATTGGATCTGAACCGGAAATCTGGTTGGGTTGGACCCGAGCCAGATTTTGGACTGAGTCAGTGAGTCAGACTCACATTGACTAATATTATATGGGATTTAGTGAATGGGCCACAAGTGAGTGGAGCCCACTTTCACTCCCTATATATAGTGGGGCCCAGAATCCCAGGAGGGTTAATAGTTAGGTCATTCCATGCGTTGGAAACCCTAGCTCCACAGCAGTCTTGCCGCCATACTGGACCTAGCAGTCCACCGTCGGCGCTCCTCCTCGTACATGTGGACACCAGCAGAGGCGCTGCATGATCAACGCTTGGACAATCGTGATTGGATCAAGATCGTGAGGACTGCACTGCATCAACAGACGTGCTTCATCAATTTCGCAACTGCGTGTCTAGTGGTAATCCTCGTGGACTTCTACCTCATCTAGATCTTGGAATCACCACGTTAGAGGAAAAAGTTTTGTTTTATATCTACGTGGCCCAACAGTGGTATCAAAGCGATAGCTTCTAGTTTTAGGCTCGAGATCTCGCATATGTGATATGCGGTTGACTATAGATTCGATCTATATGCTATTTTGGTGGTCGATCTATGAGATAGATCAGTTTTGTACGAGGTTGATTGTAACATCCTAGCATTAGAGCTTAGAAATAAGCTGAACACAGATGTGTGCATTGCATTCATGCATAAAAAATCCGAATAATTTTCGTGCCTTTGAACAAAACTTGTCAAAGTGATTGAAGCTCTCTTAACTTGATGGAATTGACGTAGATCATCAAGTTGACTGCGATAAGTTTCAATATGACCTTTGCTAAAACCTTATTTTGGGTAAGGGAGATTTGATCTAAGGGTAGATCAAATGTAATAAAATTAAACCCTAATATATTACTTAATGGTTTATATTTGATCCTTAAGTAATCATATCCTAGTATTCATTACACAACTCATGAATACCAAGTTATAAACATAACTTAAGTAATAGGAATGTAACAACTAAATCTTGATCTATCTTAATCTTATCTACTTATACCATGAGTATCATGGTAATACCTAACCTTAACTCTTTAATGAGATTGAGTAGGAAAGAAACCAAGTTAAGATCATTCACCATATATCTTTCTTTCCATATCAATCCTTATGGAATCCTATCTCAATATCTATTGTTCATCAATATTGTGTAATCAACTATTGATTCACAAATTCTTAAACTATCAATTCTTGATCTATCAACTCTTGTCCTTATTATAGCATTCACTTAAGGCCTATAAAGAAAGAAGTAAGAAGAGGTAAATAATAATGCTAGTATTAGATATCATCTATAGGATAGGAGTGATTAAAGGAAATTAAATCAATATGATAATTGATGGAGTTAACTCACTCCTGAATGGATAGAAGAGTTATATGGAATATATATTTGTATGGTAACAAAGAGGATTACAAGGATGATATTGAATATAGTTACCAAGGAGAAATCCTATTGGATTAAGTAGGCATAGTCATAGAGTAATATCTCATAGTCAGGTAGAGATACTAAGAAGATGATTATAATACGACTGTAATGTTGTATGGATGAAAGCCTTGATTAGCCAACTGGAAACGTAAGCCATAAATGATCAAAGGATTCTAATGATCATGCTTTTGTCACCAAGATCGAATGCTTATATCATGTATAAGTGACATTGGTGGATAGAACATGATTGAACCCTAGTATAGATATGTTATTATAGGTTAGCCATGACAAGTCACCATGGTATAATGAGAAGTTTGAGTATAAGATATTGGAGTTAATGTAGAAGTATTATTCCTCTTAAAGGATAGTAAGCACTTGAGGTGAAGTAGGATTTGATGTATACATCTCTTGGAGTAATGTCAGTGGTGGATGATGAAGGAAGAGTATAAATGGAATTAGAAGTAACTACTCATTGGATTGGAGGTTATCAGCAGTAGAGTAGTTGACATAACCAAGTATGGATATGAGAAGATTATGAAAAGCTTTAATGTCAAGCTCATTGGATTTATAAATGGATTAAGAAGAATAAAAGGTGGATAAGAATATTTCTGTAAAGCAAAGCTCATCATGTTAGCACATGATGAAGGATATAAAGAAGTAATATATCTAGGAAAGGAATTCCTTAATTAGAAGTTCAGGATTGTAAATTATAGAAGATTGGAATTCTTGGTGAACACTAAACCCTAAATCTATAATCAATCTTAACATCCATGCCATCTGTTGGATAAATCATTTTATAGGAATATTTTCCTATAGCAGATCACTTAAGCACATCTCTGTTATTTCCAATTTTCATCCATCATTCTCATAGGTACTTAGGAACTATCTTTAGCAATTCTTTCTCATAAGTTAGCCTAGAAAACAATCCCATTATTTTACTTTAAATGGTGATATCATTCATGATCATAAACATAAATATAATATGTCTTCACCATTCACCTTTATTCACAATTATAAAAGGATATAAAAATATTAAAACTCCCATAAATTCATGGTAGACATTTATAATCTCAAACCTTTAACCCTTATGTTAGTAATAATAAAATATTTACATTGCTATTTCCTAAATTATGAGAATAATATTAACCATATTAAGTACTCAAAACTTTATGTATCAAATAATAATGAAGGATCAATATATATAAAAGTTTCTTTAATATTATAAATCAATAAGAATCAAAACATCAATTTTATAAGATCCTAAACAAATCCTAAAACCTAAGACCCTAATTTCTACTTATTCTATTTGATATAATAACCTTCATATGATTATGAATATGAAAGTATATAAAAAGGTAAATAAATAAAATATATTATAAAAAATATTAATACCAGAATCTTAAGTATATTTCGATAAACTTACAATTTTCTAAATAAGAATTCCTAGAAAGTTAAAACAAATGAAGAAATACAAAGCTAGGAAAGAAAACAGAAATAAAAATGGGTAAAAGGAATGGAGTAGCAGTCAGCAATGGCCCACAGCCCACTTCCTCACAGAACTAACCGTCCTTCGCGTGAAGCAGCAGCCTCCAGCCGCTCACTTCGCTGCAGCCCACTCTGTCCCAGGCCCAAATAACCCTTCATCGTCGTCTTCCCCAGCGAGCCAAGTAGCTACGTGGAGAGCACCGATGCCGTCCGCCGTCGTCTCTACGATTCCCGCCGCCGTCCTGGTCATCGTGCGAGGATAAGAACGACACGACGACACCCTTATACTCCTGTATCTCTGAATCCCCAAATCCCTCACTCTCTCGCTCTATGCCGCATGCGTGTAGATGCTCGGGAAACCCTAGCAGTGGGTGCCTCGCCGTCACCAACGAACCATAGCTCCCTTGGCTCTTCCAGGACCACCTTCGTGCTCCTGATGGTCGTCTAGGTAGCTTGCCCTAGCTGGCTTAGGTTGGGGTGGTCTCGCGCAGCCGAATCGAGAGCCCATCTCCGACGCCGGCCACCGTTGTCGCCATTGATTCCGGTCGAGACTCGACTCACCAACCCCTCCACAAGCATCCTGGTAAGCCACTGAGCGTCCCAGTGCCCTTACCTTCCTCAATTGCTTGCGAAATGGTACTCCCGACGTGCGCCGCCCGTAGCCGCTGCATACACTCGCTGTCGTTGTATTTCCGATAACCAAAAACTAGCGGCGCCGCCCCTATCTTGCTCGCCTCACTTCACTGGTTCGAACTAGCACGCACGCGTCCGCTCCCGCACCCTCTGTCGCCGTTCTGAATGTGATTCCGGCGAAACTCTGGTGAGCCCGCGTGGCAGCCAACGTGGCCACGGGCCCACTTGTTCATATCTGGCTAGGTTAGTTTGGGGTATAAAAAGATTACAGGTTCGTGATGATCTCATCGTGGCATCACGCCTGCGTCATCTTTTACCAGGTCCACTGTTGACTAGTCCATTGTCCATGTGGCATCCAACATGGTACTGACCCCACTAGTCAGTGACCTTGGGTAGGTTTAGCTTAGGTACAAAACGTGTTTTCTGTTTAGGAATTAGATAAAATATTATAATATCAAATATAAATATTTTCAGAAATTAAATAAAATCATTAAATCTTGTTTATTTAATAACTTTTGTTTTGTAATTCAGAAAAATGTGTATAATATATGAAAATTTGTAGAAAAATAAAATCTATAACTTAAAACTATTATCAAATATTATTATGTTAACAATTTAAATAATTATTATTTAATAAAGAATTTATAAGTAATAAAACTTTGATAATTCAGATTTTAATAATGGTAAATGTTAAAAATATAAATGAAATACCAAAAATCTTAGAAAAATAAGAACTATAATTCAAATCTATGATCATACATTATTATTTCACTTAATTAAATATTTGTTATTTATTTAGTATTTATAAAGTAATAAATCTTATAAAAATCATATATTATTGTTTATAAATCACAAAAATAAATGTAATATATCAAAATAATCACAAAAATAATATCTACATGTTAAAAATTTAATATTCCAATTTTGAGTTAAATAAAAAAGTTAAACACTTTAATAACTTGAATTTAAACCTATTTCTTTAGTTAAAAATTCATATAAAGGTAAATAAAAATTACTAATATTTCTGAAATTAGCCAATTGAGTCTAATAAATAGTATTAGTCTTCAATATTGATAATATGAAATCAAAATGGTTCAAAATTTTAAATGCAATTTTATTGAATTATCCTTCAACCATAAGTGTAGATTATTTTATAAAAGAATTCTTATTTAATATAAAATCTCCAAGAATAATTTGTAATGAGATAAAACCTATTCCTTTACTTAAACCACAAGTTTTTAAACAAATCAAAACCCTATAGTGAACCATAAGTAGTTAAGTAATGTCATTTCCCTGATTACCAATTATAACCACTGATTCATAAAAAGATAAATGATTATATTCTGTTATAAAAGCAAGAAACCTCTACACCAAGAAAAAGTATAACCATTCTTAAGTGACTTTAAGGAAACATTATAAAGTACACAAGGTACAAATAAAATAAGCAATATTCTCTAAGTCCATCTATGTCTTTAAAGTTAACTTTAGTCTACAAGACTTTATGTATAAGGCTAAATACCTTATTATGTGTTTTATAGTTAACTTTGGTCTATTATAATTAGCATCTTAATACCAAACTAACCAAGTTAAAAATCAAGATAAATAAGTCTCAAATACTACAAATATCATTATTCAAATAAAGCAATTCTTTCTTACTCAAAGACTATAACTTGAAAGAACACCTAATAAGGTTAACTTAAAATTTAAATACTTTCCCTTAGCTAAGTAAGATTTTCTTCAAAAGTTATTATTTTAAGGTACATTATAAAGCAAGACATAAGCATTTCTATGAACAAACCTTATATACATAGTCTACAGATACATTTCCCACTTGAGCATTCTATTATTATGTGTGCTTTATTATACTTACGTGTTGTTTCACACACACTCACAAGCCTTAAAAAGAAGCACAAGTATGAAACGTATCTAAAAGGACAACACATTCTAAAGTTACCATTTCCAGTTTCCAAACCCTAGAGCAACGTTATCCCCGGGATTCGAGTTTATGAAATTGCATTACATTACTTATGCATAATAGCATCTTGCTTCTTTAAACATTAGTCCTTACCGGACCAATGATGCTGATTTCAGATATTGGATCTTATATTGTCTTGAAGACCGTGAGTGCATAATCTTGCAATCACAAAAGGCAAGTTCACACTTGCTCATGTCCTTTGATTATTTTATGTAAAGTATTTTGCAAATCTAGTGTTGTCATCAACTGCATTTGAAAAAGGTTGGAAAACACTATTTTCATAATAAATGATTATAGGTTATTTACCATGAGGTAATAACCTAATATGAAAGTTCCGGTGGTAAAGGAACATATTATCTAGGACCTAATAACCAATGTCGCCAGTGATTCTAGCGCCGTATATTTGCGTTAACCATGAGATTTGGAATGGGACGGAGAAGTCAGCTGTATCCTTTTCCTCTCGTATGGAGGCAAGATGACCTTTACGTGACGTTGTGATTCCTTGTGCGGATCCAACATATGGGTGGGCACCCTTACGCCCCACACTTTTGGTGTCTAGATTATCTATGGATGGTGTTTAGTGGATGGAACATTTAATATGACACTTGCCAGGGCAACACCAGGTCATAGAGTCTTAGGGAACTCATCAGGGTTTTAGCCTGCCCGAAAGGGGGCTTAATGGAGGTGAGCCGGCCTCGAAGGATCGTGCAGACATATGAGGTCGCGGAGAGGGCAATTATTGGCTTGGGTCTTAGACTGGGCCCCATACCAAGGAAGTATGGACAAGGTCATGACTTGGTTGTGCAACAAGGCTAAGGTCTCTCATGGGTAAAGTAACGCACCTCTGCAGAGTGTAAGAACTGTAACTTGTTACTCCCTGTTCCGGGAAGGAGCTACGAATGCGGCGGGAAAGGAAATCCATGAAAGTTCTGGTAAACCCGTGAAGGCTGACGGACACATCTTTTCAGAATAAAAGCAACCTTTAAAGAAATGTTTACGAAAACTTGCATTACCTACGACCTACGGTCTGTGGCTGTATATATAGTGCATCAAACACTCCTTTTCTAGTGAACTTGCTGAGTACGATCGTACTCAACGTATCTTCTTAACCCTTGCTAGGTTCTAAAGCCAGTATAGACGATGTCTACATCAAGTTATGCTTCAGGAATCATCATCAGAATCTAAAGTTCTTCAATGAAGTCAAGAAAGTCAACCTATACATCAAATCAAGTGAAGACGAAGTTACTGATTAGATAGGAATATAATCTCTAGCCATAGAACCTATTTCTGTAGCGTATTGCAATAGTAGCAATGCTAGACCATTAATTAAAATACTAGTCTTACTAATATGATAATTTTCGAGTTGTTTATTTCTGATTCTTCTTTAAGAAGTTTCTTTCTCTCTCTTTAACCTAGAGTGTTCTCTGGATCTTGTGTAAAGAGTTGAGCTGTAACCTATAGTCATGTCTTGGACCTGCTGTGTTTCTGTTGTACCACTCTGAGGGATGTAATACTAGTGAACGATGTTTCATTGGTGTTATGTCAACGAGTATAGTGTACTACATCATGCAGTGGTATGCTGGGTCACCGCATTGATTGGATGAAATGTACTCGGAGAATGGTAGATCTGATTTCTATGATCATGCTGCTAAGGTCGTGGAATGACATACCCCTACCGGTCGGTTTCCGCCATCGGGGTAGATAGTGACACGCAAATCCAGATGCGGTTATCGAATATCAAAGGAGTTTGATCGAATCGGAACAATGGTCGGGACCACCGGCTTCGCCCTGTCGTAGCGTCTTAGATGTCGTTGCGAGTTTCACAACGCCGATAGATATCATATCTATGCATAACTTGTTTTTGCAGGAAGTTGTGAATGATTTGGTTCATGTGCATATGATGTATGTGTGTAATCCATACGTGATCTGCGAATCACGGTTTGTCAGCCGGCTGGAGCCTAGGTGCTGTCATTTTATTATATAATGACCTAGGTGTCGGATTGTCTATGTAATTTACTTTACTAAGCTAGTGTATCTATTTGGAGAACCCGAATGGCATGCAAGTCAATGTACATGTCGGCAACATGGAGTAAGACGACAAGTGACAAGAGTTGGCACGAGTCAGGTTACATGCTTTGTAGAGATGGAGATCGCCATGAAGAGAGCCATACCATTTCACATTATAATTGCTTTATTTTGTGTTATTGATATGTCTCTATTTTACCTCTGTTAGATAGTCGGTAAAATTTAATCCCTCAAATAAGGTCTAGTCGTTTTTCCTGCCAGTGTTTGCACCATCACAAGTCGGACATTTTTGGTAGTGGGCTCATAAAATTGAGGTGCTGCCAATTCTTTCCAACTAGGTGGGTTTGAGTCATACTCTTACAACAGAAACACTCGATAAGCTAGACGGGTCTATCACAAAGGTTCTGGGACTCGGGGAAAAGTCGGATGGGAGCCGGGGTATGTGATACCACCTGATCAACAAGATTCGTATGAGATGTGATTGACAAGGAATTGTCTACCTAGATCACTCGGCGGCTAGCGGTGATGCTAAAGCTCACTAGCCGACTTGCTTATTTAGGATCCTAAATCACTAAGTAACCATCGGAGGGATGTTGGTTCTAGTGGGAGCATAAATATTAAAGTGTTTAATATGCTTGCTCTTTTATGAATACATGTCTTGAGTGTTTTTCATATTTTTTGTTGTAGATCATGGCACCAAGTAACAGTCACACTCAGATATCCGGTTTTGCTTTGAGAACCATTCTTGAGAAAGATAAACTGAACGACACTAATTTTACCAACTAGTATCGAAATTTGAGAATTGTTCTCAAGGAAGAAAATAAAGACCATGTCCTAGACAACCCACTCCCAGATGAGCCGGATGAGAATGCGAGTGTTGCTGCCACCAATGCCTACTGTCAGACTAAGGATGAGTCCTCGGATATTAGCTGTCTGATGCTTGCTCACATGGAACCAGACTTACAGAAGCGGTTTGAGAATGTTGAGGCCTACGATATGATTGAAAGCCTCAAAAGTATGTTCTAGGCTCAGGCTAAGACTGAGAGGTATCAAGTCTCTCAGGCTTTGCTAAGTTGCAAGCTTAAAGATGGTGATCCACTGATTCCGCATCTGATCAAGATGGTTGGTTACGTGCAGTATCTAGGAGAGGCTTGGCTACCCCATTAGCGAAGAGTTCGCTACGAATATAATTCTGAACTCTCTTCCTAGTGCGTATGGTCAGTTCATTTCGAACTACCACATGAATGGTATGGATAAGAAGCTCACTGAATTGCATGGGATGATCAAGCAGGCAGAGAAGGATCTCAAGAAGGGCGCCAGTCAAGTGTTGATGGTGTAGAATAAGGCTAAGTTCAAGAAGAGTTCTTGGACTAAGATGAAGGCTAAGTTGGGAGGAAAGCAGGCTCAGGACCCGGTCCCAAGTGCTTCCTCAGGGACTAAGCCATCTCCTTCAGCCGGATCCACTTGCTTCTATTGCAAGGCGAATGGCCACTAGAAGAGGAACTGCAACAAGTATTTGGCCGACAAAGCCAATAGTGGAGGTATGACTTCCGACTCAGGTACACTTGTTTGCAATGTTATAGACATCTATCAAGATGATGCACCTAATAGTTCTCGGGTATATGATACCAGATCAGTTATTCACATCTGCAACTTGTTACAGGGACTGGTAAGAACTAGGAGCGTAGCAAGATGCGAGGTTGATATTCGAGTCGACAACAAAGCGAGAGTCGCTGTGTTGGAAGTCGGCACAATATAACTTCATTTACCTTCCGGATTCATTATGGAACTGAATAATTGTTATTATGTTCCAGTGCTCAGTCAAAACATTATTTCTGCTTCATGTTTGATGAGGCAAGGCTATGAGTCAAATATTAAGAATAATGGTTGTTCTTTATATTTGAATGATATGTTTCACGGCTTTGCACCCATTCAGGATGGGTTATTTATTTTGAATCTTGATGGTGAGTCGGTTTATAACATAAATGTTAAACGGTTGAAACCAAATAATCTGAATATGACTTACTTTTGGCACTATCGTCTTGGTCATATAAGTTGGAAACGCATGAAGAAGCTCCATGAGATGGAATTCTAACTTCGTTCGACTTAGAGTCATTCAATACATGCGAATCTTGCCTACTCGACAAAATGACTAGGACACATTTTGCAAAGAGTTGCGAAAGGGCATCCGAGTTGTTGGGACTAGTACATAGTGATGTATGTGGACCAATGAGGACGACAACCAGGGGTGGTTATGAGTACTTCATTACCTTCACTAATGATTTGAGTCAATATGGATATATCTACTTGATGAAACATAAGTCAGAAGCCTTTGAAGTTTTCAAAGAATTCTAGAACAAAGTACAGAATCAACTCGGCAAGAAAATAAAGTTTCTTCGGTTGGACCGAGGAGGTGAGTAGAGCCATGAGTTTGATGACCATATGAAAGGTTGCGGAATAGTTCCACAACTTACTCCACCGGGAACGCCGCAGAGGAACGGTGTGTCGGAAAGGAGGAATCATACCTTGTTGGACATGGTACAACCGATGATGAGTCAGACAGATCTGCCTTTATTTTTTTGGGGTTATTGTCTAGAAACAGTGGTGTTCACACTAAATAGAGTGCCATCAAAGTCAGTAGAGAAGACACCGCATGAGATATGGACAGACGAAAAGCCGAGTTTGTATTTTCTTAATATTTGGGGTTGTGAAGCATTTGTCAAGCGACTTCAGTCGGACCAGCTTACGGCCAAGTCGGATAAGTGTATTTTCGTGGGATATCCAAGGGAAACCTAGGGTTACTACTTCTACAACCGAGCATAGGGCAAAGTGTTTGTTGCTCGGAATGGTGTCTTCCTAGAGAAAGAGTTTCTCAGTTGGGGAGTCAGTGGGAGCACAATGCATCTCAAAGAAATTCGAGAGGAACCGGCTAGTAGCGAGTTGGCAAAAACCTTGGAGGTTGAGCCAGTCGTGGTAGCTAAGCTAGCATCAGCACCTGCACTACTAAGATCGGCAAGATTACGAAGTGTTCATGATGTATTATTGTTAGACAGTGATGAGCCGGCAAATTATTCGGAAGAGATGGTGGGATCTGATTCCAAATCATGGCTTGGAGCCATGAGATCCGAGTTAAAGTCCATGGATTAAAATCAAGTTTGGAACTTGGTTGATCTGCCAGATGGTGCAAGACCCATAGAGTGCAAATGAGTTTTTAAGAAGAAAACTGATATGGATGGAAACGTTTCCGTCTATAAAGCACGTCTTGTCACGAAGGGGTTCTGACAAGTTCAAGGAGTTGATTACGATGAGCCATTCTTGCCCGTAGCAATGCTTAAATCAGTTCAGATCATGTTAGCTATAGTAGCCTATTTTAACTATGAGATATGGCAGATGGATGTCAAAATGGATTTCCTTAATGGAAATTTAAATGAGGACGTGTATATGATACAACCCGAGGGTTTTGTCGATCCGGCTAACGCTGACAAGTTTTATAAACTTCAGAAATCCATTTATGGATTGAAGCAAACATCTTGGAGTTGGCATATTCGCTTTGATGAGGTAGTCATATCGTTTGGATTCATCAAGAATGATCATGATTCTTGTTTATACAATAAGTTTAGTGGGAACAAGGTAAACTTTCTAATATTATATGTGGATGACATATTACTGATTGGAAATGATGTCCAGATGTTGCAAGAAACCAAGGAATCATTGGAAAGGAGTTTCTCAATTAAAGACTTGGGTGAGGCAACATATATTCTTGGAATCCGGATATATAGAGATAGATCAAGACGGCTCATTGGATTGAGTCAGAGTACTTATTTGGACAAAGTGTTGAAGAAGTTCAACATGGAATCGTCTAAGAAGGGGTTCTTACCGATGTCCCATGGTGTAAAACTTAGCAAGACTCAGTGTCCTTCGACAAGTGATGAGCAAAGTCGGATGAGTGCGATTCCATATGCTTCTGAAGTCGGATCCATCATGTATGCCATGATTTGTACTCGGCCATATGTTTCCTATGCTCTATGTGTTGTTTGCAGATACTAGGCTGATCCTAGAGAAATCCACTGGACATCGGCTAAAAATATCCTAAAGTACTTGAGAAGGACTAAGGATATGTTTTTGGTTTATGGAGGTGAAGATGAAATCAGTGTAAAGGGTTACACGGATGCGAGTTACCTTACCGACTCTGATGATTCTTGTTCACAATCCGGGTATGTGTTTTTGATAATCGGAGGGGCTGTGAGCTGGAAGAGTCCGAAGCAAGAGACTGTGTCTGCATCTACAACAGAGGCTGAGTATATTGCCGCCTCGGAGGCAGCAAAAGAAGCTGTTTGGATGAGGAATTTCCTCATGGATCTTGGTTTGGTTCAGGGCTCGTCCAATCCGTTAGACGTTTATTGTGACAACAATGGTTCTATTGCATAGCCAAGGAACCTAGATAACACCAGAAGAACAAGCACATACTCATGCGGTATCACCTGATTTGCTAGTTCGTGGACCAGGGTGATATCAAGTTATGCAAGGTACACACCGATGCAAATATTGTGGATCCGTTGACAAAGCCATTACCATAGTCGAAGCATGAGGCGCACCTGAGGGCTATGGGCATTATATGCCTAGACATGTGATGTCGGAATATTGACTCTAGTGCAAGTGGGAGACTGCTAGAAATATGCCCTAGAGGAAATCATGTATGATGATATTTCCCATTGTATTCATAAACATATTAAGTTGTCCTTATATAAACATCTGATGTGTATCATTAAATATGTGATTCAGTTGTGGAACTATACATTCATGTTGTTTGCACTAAATGTCCTTGGCCATTGGGGTTGTGTTGGACACAACTTAGACCAATGTGAAAGTCGGCCGATGACTCGGTTCCACTTATCAAGGGCATGGTGATGCTATTCCGACTTACACAGATTCGACTAAAGAGTTTAGCGAGTCGGATTGACCCATATTGAGGTACAGTGAACAAGTTGTCATTTGTATATCTCAATCAATGTAATCCTTAGACCTGAGGTTTTTGCATAGTCCGAGTTGAGAATCACCGACTTAGGTTCTGTCAAACGCTGATCCATAACTGGGCAATTAAGGCAGAGTTCGGGTCGACTGAGAATCAAGCTGCGTGATGTGAATAACCAAGATGGGATTTTGCCCCTCCACTTGGAGAGATATTCTCTCGGCCCTCTCAGATGATATGATTTGGAAAGCATGGCCATGCACGACTTGGTTAAGTGTTAACCAACGCGACCGACTAAGAGTTAGTCGGATGATTCACTTATTTTAGATCAAGAAGAGAGTTGGACTATTTAAGGGATGCCAATTATTCGCCTATAGTCTGACATTGTATATCGTGAGGAAAAAGGGACTCGGATGTAAGTTGCATTGGAAAGGAAAGTCATCATGACTCTTTGGTACTTGGGAGTCAGCACGTTCTGCTAGAAGCCGCTACCGACTGATCGAGTCAGAGTCGGACTCCAATCGTGTCCAAGTAGCCATGAGCCTGCGGGGTCACACACTTAAGAGCGGGAGCAAGTTCAGATTGTATCTGAACCGAAAATCTGGTTGGGTTGGACCCGAGCCAGATTTTGGACTGAGTTAGTGAGTCAGACTCAAATTGACTAATATTATATGGGCTTTAGTGAATGGGCCAGAAGTGAGTGGAGCCCACTTTCACTCCCTATATAGTGGGGCGCAGAATCCCAGGAGGGTTAACGTTAGGTCATTCCATGCATTGGAAACCCTAGCTCCACATCAGTCCTGCCGCCGTACTGGACCTAGCAGTCCATCGCTGGCGCTCCTCCTCGTACATGTGGACACCGACAGAGGCGCTGGATGATCAGCACTTGGACGATCATGATTGGATCAAGGTCACGAGGACTGCACTGCATTCAATAGACATGCTTCATCAATTCCACAACTGCGCGTCTAATGGTAATCCTCGTGGCCTTCTACCTCAGCTAGATCTTGGGATCACCACGTTAGAGGAATTTTTTTTGTTTTATCTCTACGTGTCCCAACATCGCCACGGTTCATTGTTGTGCTTACACACTAGGCTACGTTTCTATGAAAGCTCCATGGGACCACCTATCACTAGTCTTCGGCTGGAGGGGTTTATTGCACAAAAATGTCGGGACACGGGCTCCCGTAGAGGAAAGCCCAACGAATGTCAGATGCAAATCCCTGCACCTCATTAATATTATATTGGCATACTCCTAAAAAAGAGCATACCCCGTTGAATACGGAAGTGAGTTACAACAAGGCCATTTCCTTCCACCTTATCACGGAGTTGTGCATGGACGTTACTACTCATACAACTCCCAGCCAGCAAGCAGTTAACTTTCCTCTAGAAGTCACGGAAGTGTGGATATATCGACGGAAGGTTTTTATTCCTTTGAAATCCGCCCTAAACATTCTAAATATGGACGGAAATTGGTCTTCATTTTTTCCAGGGTGCTCCAGATCACATTTAAGATCTAGGAAATATGATAGGGAGTCTGTGGTATTCCCCTGGAACTGCAAGATGGCCTCTATCGTATTTTTGAGAGCCCCTTGTTGCCGCGTCAAGGGGCTGACATAGAGAGACCTAATTAGTGCCAGCCAAAACTCAGAATTAGCCCTAATTTCAGTAACCAACTCTGTTTTCACGGTCTAAAAAGAAAAGCCTTGAGCACTTGCAGTAGCTCTGCCCGCCTATTTCCTTCGAAGCTTGCCTCTACAGACTGTCTTGCAACTTTCCACCGCATGTAGGATCCCTCCACCTCGATACACAAACATAATTTTTAGGAGTTTCCCCTGTTTTCCACCATCCAGTCGGCGGCTACTCTAGGATGGATCGAGGTTTAGTCCATCAGAGGGGGCTTGCCTCCTTTCTTCTGGTTCTATAGCTAAGGAAGGACCATCGGGTGGTGTTTATGGTAAAGGGGATATCTCCAAGAGGAGCCCCATACTTTCGAAGTGCCCCACACATGGTGGTGGTTCTGCCATCTGGCTCTGGGCTATAGGGAATTTCGATTATCTCTCTGACCCTTTATTCCTTGTCACCATCGCAATAAGAACAATGAGACGCGTCGTCATTGATGACTGGGTTCCTGCATTCAACAATAGGGTTATTGCAGTACTTATAGCAGCAAATATTTATTAGAAAGTTCGTCCCAAGGAAGCTTCGCAAATGGAAACAACATAGCCCCGTAGCCACATTATTAGTGTGACCATGTCCGCACCCAAAATAGTGTTTCAAAATAGTCTACTCTATAGGTTGGTAGGATAACTATGACTGAGAGAGGTTTAAATTAACTAATAATAAAGAACTAAACAAGAACAAGGTAAATAAATACTGAAAGTAAACAAGGGGTTGTTGATGTAGAATTGACTAGAGTAAAGGCGGTGTCTAGGCTTTCAATTTCACTAGCACTAGAGGGGCAACTATGTAGCCATGTATTATAATTACACAAGATACATCTTTAGATAAATAAATGATTCCCAATGATTCCGAGTTGTCATACGTGTGTACTACATAGAGCCTCGTGTTGTTGTCACTCACACAAGTCAATAACACACTCCAGATCAAAGGATCACATGAACTTATCTATCTCTCCCTTGTCACTAGAGGAGAGAGTAACATAATAGATCAAGCCACAAAGTCTAGGGTTGCATACTAGATCATACCTTAACCTAGAACTGAATCATCTACTCAAACATAGATCAATAATAACACAAAGGATAATACATGGAGGTCATCATCATGTTCAATCTTACAAATACTAATTTCACATCCAAAAATTCTCCAAATTTTGAAATGTGAAAAATAAACAAACAAAATAAATAATTGTTGAAATTTAGGGTGAAAAGAAACTTTTTGCTTCTAAATGGAAACATAAAAACCCTACTTGAACAAAATTTGAATGAAAAGACAAAAAACAAATTTCCAAACAAATCAAATGCATTTATGCATGGAAAGAATCTTGAATTCAAACACTTGGAAATTTAAACCAAAACCCTAAAACCCTAACACTGTGTTTGAATGTAGGAAATTTAGCTCGGAATTGAATTAGACTGGAGATTCCAAATCCTAGATGGAAAGGAAATGGACTGCAATTCCATTTCTGTTGTTTGTATGTGCGTGGAATTTCTTGTTAGAATCAAAGGGAATCACCCATTTCCAATTCCTATTTGGATGTAGGAAACATGGAATTGTCAATTTTTAACAGTAAGCGTATACACACTACTACATATGTATATTTCAATGTAGTATCTACAACATATATATATTTCAATGTAATATCTACAACATATGTATATTTCAATGTATATATTACTTTTCACATATAGTAGCATCAAATATTCTCCGAATAAAGTCACAACAGCACCACACGTACAATAATTTTTAAGTACTTACGGAAAGCATGACATGGAATAATTTTCAAGTGGCAACATCAATTACAACATGGATAGAAATTGTCTCTAACAAAATAGCACAAGTTGGTAGTTCATGTCCTTCATAGAACGGATACATAAAGCATAACTAGACAGTTCACAAACAGATCATACTACTTCATTCCAACAACCGCACATGATAGGAACCATCAAGGCAAGGTCAAGATCCATCGCTTCCTAAAGTTCTCGGGGAGCGCCATGAGAGCATCAAACAAGCGCTCATTGATGATAAACTTTCTGTAAGCTCTCAGCAAGTCATCTTCCTCCAAATCTGGTACCTTTTTTAGTGCATCAAGGATTTCAGATGGTGGAGTCACCTTTGGCATAGGAAGTGGCTCGGTTGTCTTCAAAGCATCATCAAAAGAACATCTCATTTCTCCCATCATGCACAATATAGCATCCCCGGTGCGTTGCCTCTTCTGGGGCACATCAATAGATTCTTCACCAGCCGGTGTGTTCTGTTATTGAAGACACTCACTTGCTGTCCTTGCACCTACACCAAGTGCATCGTCTTTTGAATATATGGTTTGGATATCATCCCAATTATTCACTACCTTGTTTCTGTAGGCACGTGCATCCTTATTAGCCTACAAAATACACACAAATATTAGAGATGATATAGTGAAGTTGTAGAGGTAAGAACAAAATAAAATATGTAGGGTTACATACCTCCACATATAGAGACCACACTTCGTCACTTTCAACCGATACCATGTTCTTGTCCCAATCCCATCCAAATCCACTTTGAGCAAGCATCTTGGTAATGATTTCATAATGCTTGTTAATGTTTTAATTCTTCCAACAATGTTGTCCTTGGTGATGTCAGTATCACATTTATCCTTCACATGCTTAATGCAAGCATTGTATACATGTGGCTTCCAACCATTTTGAGCATGGTCACCATTGTTGTGATGCTCAACAAGCACCGCCAATAGTGCCGTGTCCATCTCAGGAGTCCATGAAAGGTAATTCCTACTACCTCCTTTCTTTGATTTTGGTTCAGCCATGCTTATACAAGTGCATAAAAGTAAGGACAAAATATGTAGGTAAAACATATATATTAATTTCAGGAAGATGCATATACAAAATATTACGCCATCACATAGCTAGCACAAAAAGGGGCACCATAAGCTAGCTATCTACTCCACCACCACTTATCTACTCCATCTCTAGGTTTCCATGCGCCACAACATACTCGGCATACATCTCATTAGCAAATTGTTGCCTATAGTTAGACCATGCAACAGTTTGTCCGACACTTCTAATTAAAGTAGCATCATCAGGTTCAGGAGTCATAGCTGCTAGTTCAGCGTCGACTTCCTCCAGCAACAAATTATCTCTCACATGTTGCCTATCCCGTGCATAGTTGTGCAAAATACAACATGCATTAATAAGCCGAATCTGTAAAAAAATAGTCTTTCCGAGCCGGCGAGGAAGAAGAGAAGAAGCAGAGGGACTTACCTGTGCCACCGTCGCCGCCGCCCTCCACTCGCGCGGCGTCGCCCTGCTGGAGTCGCGCGGTGTCGCCCTGCTGGAGTCGACCGCTCGACCTGAGCCTTTTCGAGCCTTTCCGAGGGCGCCCGCTCGGAAACGAGCAACGAGATTTTACATGCGCCTCGGGCCGGTGTGGAATTCGGTCCACCTTTCCAGGGTCCATTTCCTTAGCCATCCAAACTAATGAATTTGGCTGGCCCATTTCCAAAAAGGGCAATTCCAAGCCCCAATTCTTACATCCAAACACAGCATAATGGAATAAATCATCTCCAAGATCACCCTAACACTATGGATTTGTCCCATATAAAAATTCAGCAACAAACATTTCTAAATGATCAAAAAATGATAAAAAAATATTATAAAACCATGGAAATTGGTTTCATTCAATTTGAAGCCATGGATAAAAACTTATGAATTTAATAAGATTAAAGAAAAGTAATTTCCAAAGCTAATAAAGCTCCTAACAAAAATCAACATCAAATTATGAGCAAAGTAATCCTAAAGGATTTGAAAAGATAAACAAATATTAAATAAAACTATACAAATTGGAATCACCAATTTTGGAACTATAAATAAAAAGATAAGAATTTTATAAGATAAAGAAAGAATTAAATAAATAATAAATATTTAAAAGACAATTTAAATTTTGAATTAAATCCATAAGGAAATGGAATAAAAGTTTACTTAATAATATAAAGGAATAAAAGATTATTTGAATAAAATTATATGGGTTTAAATCATATTCAAATTTATTTAATTAAAGACAAAATGCCTAACTTAAATAAATAGTAATCATAAGAGAATATTTGAAATAAATCAAAGTGGACTATTTAATACACTATTAAATAGCATAAACCTACAGAAAAGGTTTTGCAAATTTTTTTGTTTAAATTGAAGCTTGAAACAAATGAATTGAATGAAAACGGAAATCATAAATGGAAAAAGAAAAAGGAATCAGCAGAAAAAAATGGAAAAGATCCAACCCAGCTAACCCTACCCAGCACCCCAGCCCAGTAGGCCCAACACCAGCCCACCCGGGCCACTCTCTCCCCTCCCCCAGATCTTTTCTCACTCGCACCCGCACTTGCACCCCCACTGACTAACCGGCCCACCGCCACGTCACGTCGTCGTTTCCACCTACGATGAACTCGCCCCCCTCTGACTATTTCCTCCGCGTTTCAATTCGAATCAATACGAGTTATTCTGCGAATTAAATTCCCATGCGATCATGCTCGTTTAACCGCCTCCCCCTCCTCTCTATTTCCCCTCATTCTCCCACACCTGAACGCCACCGGGTTGCCCTCAATTCGAGCCACAACATCACTGCCTCCAATGAGCCTCCGCGACGATTCCCACGAGCCCCTACCTCCCCCTGCCCCATGGCTCACACGAACTTGATCCCCAGCCTCGTGCGCACCTACCGGTGGTCTCCGCTTGCTCGCGCGCGCCTAGAGCGTCGGCTCTATCTTTGCCCGTGCGTCACCGATGACCCCCGCAACTCTGGTGAGCCCTAGCACCTGAACCCGTGCGCGCCTCGACCTCTGACTCATACCATCTTGATCACCCTTGTCCTGCGCGTCTCCTAATGCTTGCCGTTCACTCGCGCATTATCTGTAGGCTCGCCCCTGATGACAACCATGCATGCCCGATGGTAACAGCGACTCCGACGAGCAATCCACGACAACTCCGTGCACCCCTTCGTCGTCCACTACCACCTTGAGCATCTACCCACCATGACAAAACCGGTGAGCCCCTGCTTTCCCTTCCTTGCTTCCTGTATTCGCCGGAATTCCACCTCCCGAGCGCCGCCGCCGCACGCCGCCAGGCCGCGCCGCCTATCTTAGGTCATCGCTCTGTAGATCGTTGGATGTTGATCTGGTGGCTAGGATAGAATGACCTAACGAAGCGGTATCTATCAATCTGTGCCGTGCGATGTTAATTAGATCCGACGGTCCGTGTTGCACGATCCTGCCGAAGCGGTATCGTCCAATAAGAACAAGACACGTGGCCAGACTCTGGAATAAAAACTAGAAAATGATCTATTAGATGTTTGAATTTGTAAAATCTATAACTTTTGATCTGTATGTCCAAAAATTGCCAATTTTATATGAATGGATTCAAAAAAGGCAAACTCTACAACTGTGGCCTTATGTTAGTAATTTGCTGCTGAAAAATTAGGCGTTTTTGCAGAAACATTATTAGGACTAATTTGGATATAAAAATTGTTTTAAAAATGATTTTTGAGTGAAACCTTTTGCAAATGGTTTGTTTTGAACCTACTAACCATAAACACTAACTTTTGGATTTAAAAATAAATTTTGTTAACACTAGAAAATTCTTACTTTGAATAAAAGCATTTCTAGCAAAACAAAAATGATTTAAATAACCAAATTTCACTAACTTGGTCCCAATGATTTTGCCAAATTTATAAATGACCAGTAGGTGTTTTGAAATATTTAGAACCTTGTTAGAAAAACACTTTTTCAATAAAACAACCTTTTTGGATGCTTTCATGCATTTCTTGTTTTATTTGTTTTGTGTTATTTGTTTGAATGCTAGTTTTGAATTTGTGTCTTGCTTGATTGATTTATAGTGAATTTTGAAGAGTGTGAAAATTGCAAGATCAAGGTGTGTACCTAGATTATCTACTAAGAAGTCAAGTGGTGCTTCATATATTTTTTCCTATTATTTTGACTATGCATTAGTGAAATTTTGAGTAGGACTTGCATGGAAATTTTGTAAGTATAACCTATACCATGGGAAATCCTATATGTAGTCTTAGTAGAATTATCCTAAGTTAGGAAACTTCCCATGTTATCATGCTTAGCCTAGTTAGTAGCAAACAAGGGTGGATTATTCATGCTATGAAATATTTCTAAGTCTATGACTTATGTTTTTGTTTAATAAAACAACTATGTGAATGAATCACCTAGGTGGAATGGTGAGAATGGTTTGTGTTGAGTGGTTAAACAAGGACCATGTTGATGGCTTACCTTGTGTATCACACTTGTGGAAAGCCACCCAAGAACAAAGAGATTTGAGATGTTAAGTGTTGAGAAGCTTCTAGTGCAGCCACATGGCATATGGGCTCTGCCTTGATCATATAAGTTGCAATAACTTAGCCTAATGGACAGATGGTGGTAGGGGTGATAGGATGGAACGCGTCCATTTGGTCTAAGGGAAAGCTTCTGAAATATCTCATCTCGATGCATGTCGAGTCTTGTGGGGAAAGTGCACCACCTCTCGAGAGGGTAAAACCTAAGTACTTAGCCGTGTCCCCGGCAATGGACAATTTGAGCAACAAGACATTAAAGCTATCAAGGATCTCCTCATCCCAATTTCTAAGTTAAAAACTTGTGGTTGAACAAGGGTTAAAGGTTCACCAATGTCTATTGGCAGTTCCTTGGGTGTTTTTGACAAACAAAACTTGGTGTTTTCAACTAATAAGGAAAACCTTATTTTGAGAAAAGCAAGCCTAAGATACACTTAGCCAAATTCATATAGATGTTAGATACCACTACTCTACCATAGTATCACTTGCCAATACAATTCAAATGTATTGACCCTTGTGGCTGTAACTTATTATGTTGCAGGTTTGTTTGATGTTAGTGAAGTTTATTGAGTAGGCATTACAAGTCTACAACCAACATGATTGCCTGTGGCATATGAAGATGAAGGACTCCATGCTATATAGTTATATCTGCTGCATTGTAATGAGATATCCAAATGAGCTATGTAAGATGTAATGAAGTATTTTATTCCTGGTTATAAGTTGTAATATGACCTTTGTTTCTTGATATTACATCTTGAACTGTGGATGCTAGCTATTCGATCCAGGGACTAGCATTGTAAACACAGGGATCTCTACCTTATCAGGTTGGGACCTCTACAGATGGTTGTAACATCCCAAAACTATTAATCTTGGATCATCAAACTCTAATCATCAAAATTAGGGTTAACAAAAACTTTTCCAACTAAAGATATGAAAGCATACATATGTGTATGCATTACAATTTGGATTCTTTTGAATTGCCTTGGTTGTGTGTTTCTTTGCTTGTAAAATGATTCTTAGGTGAAATAAACATCATCTAAACAATCCCCACACTTTTCCCAAAGATAAACAAATCAAAACAAACAAATTAAGTGAATGGTCAAATTGGCCAAATTAACTCCCATGCCTACTTTGGCTATCCCTAACTTTCATAACTTAATAGAAACTTGTTTGGATCTTTGCACCCCTTGATAGTACTCATAATAAGGTACCAAGGCCCACCCTGTGATCATCCAAAAACATTTGAATGCATAGTTGAAAATAGAATCTGTTTCATATGGGAAGATCCCACTATTTCAAAAACCACTCAAACAAGCTCAATATTCAAAACCCAAGCATCCACAGACTCACCAGCACATGCCTAGCACACCCACCAAAAATATTTTCAAAATTCAAAACTTGAGTTCATGCGGCCATTTCATCAAACAGGTTGCAGATGCAAACCAAACAAAATCAAAACACTATGTTGAGCAGTGTTTTGGGCCTAACTTGTTCCCTCTCTAGACACCACTAGCCTTAGTAGATCATCTAACAACCTTAGCTAATCACTAGCACCACTGTAAGCAGGCAATGGTGAGCAGGCCGAGAGCACCATTGCCACCCCATAGTCGACAGCAAGCTACGAGCAACACTAGGCTCGCCAACCTTGTCTGGGAGCAAGCTAGCACCCCATCGCCACTCCCTGTCCCAGCCGCGAGCAATGCCAGCCACTGGACCACATGCCTAGGCCATGCCAACCTTCTCTGCAACCATGCCGAGAGCACGCCCCGTGCTCCACGCTCGACCAGCACCCATAGACCACACGCGGGTGAATGCGTGATCACCACCGTCCCAGCAACCCCGCAGACACGCCCGTTCGTCGTTGCGCGGACCATGCGCGCTGTGCGTCGTCAAAACTTCCGTTGGACCAGCGCAGAGCACCGCATCATTCCGACCAATCAGCACCGCCCCACGCCTTGCCACCACGCCGTTGAGCTTTGCCAGGGAGCACAGCACCGCCCCTACCGTCGCCCACGCTGATAGCCCTCTGTACCGTCGACCACGACGAGCTCAGCTTGCGCCCGTCGGTCCCCTCTCGCCACTATAAATAGAGGCATCCCCCGCTCGAATTATTCACAACATTCTACTCCCCTCTCACCCAGAACCACCCCACCTCATTTCCGAAGCAAGGCGAGCAGCACATCGCCGGAATTTCACCGTAGCCCGCCGCTGCTGGAGAAGAAGCAAGCCATCGATTGGAGCCGCCCCAGGAGAAGCTGTCGGTGCCAGGAGAATCGCCGTCGTCGACTTTGTTGTTCCCCCGCATCGCCGTCGTCACTGGAGCCCCGGTATGCCCCCTATGCACCCCCACCGATCCGCTAGGGTTCGAGCTCGCCGGTGACCTGTTCATCGTCGACGACGACCCTCAGCCGTCGATCTTCATTCTAATCCAACACACCACATCCCCCCGTACCGCTTTGCGTTTAAAGAGTCACTGACCAGTAGACCCCCCTGTCAGTTGCGCCCCGCGCTGCGGAGTGACACTGGGCCGGCCCAATAACCCTTCCCGCGCAGCCCACTCGTTTGAATTTAGATTTTCTATTTTCATTCAAACTCAGTTCTGTACCTAGTTTTAAAAATCAACCCAGCTCGATTCAGTGAACCAAATTGAATGAAACAAATTTTGTTAGAAAGGTTTTGAAATGCTTAATCCAAGCCCGTTGGATTCAAATCATTTGGATCTGTAGATCAACCTTGGTAAAAATAACAAGGCAGAAGCTTTTATGATTCAAACATTTTTCAAATTTTAACCATAATAGCTTTTGAGTTGATTCCAACTCTCAAAAATCACATTTGATCATACCTTTCAGAATATATAAAAACATATGGGTTTACTTACAGAAATAATGTCCAAGTAATAAAAGAATGCCACATAGGCATTTCTAGTCACTTTATTTATTTAAAATAAAAGGGTTAAACCTTATTAAATTGTGACACCACTTTAAATCACATTCCCATGTACTGAAATATGTGGTGATGACATGTGTCCACATGATCCCATGTTTGGTTTGGAGAATATTAAATCTTAAGTAGTTTTTCGATGAGTAGAAATTATTTTTCTAAAAATAAAATAAATGGGACAAATGCTTTAGTCTTGTAATATTAGTGGTGATGCTAGATCATCTATAGTAACCTTTTGTGTGATGATTGAAAGTAGTTAAGTATTGTTTGGTGATTGTGTACCTCGTATTTATTCTTAGACGCTAGTACCGACCAAGGATACAAGGAGGAAGGAGGATACTACGAAGAAGAAACCGAGGAGAACTTCAACCACTACTCTGCACAAGGCAAGCCTAATACTACTAGTTGATTAAGCAATCCAATACTTGCAAGCTATTAACTTAGCAAGCTTATATTGAGACTGATGCAAGCAAATACTTGCTTGTTACCATGCCAATTAGATGCCTTAAGCATATGTGATCATACCCACTTGATAACCCAACCCTAGTTTTACTTGCAAGCTTTATACTTTATTTCTTTATCAAAGCTTTCTTTAGAGTTTATTTAAGTGACTTGTAGATTCTAGGAAGATAATTGAAGGTTGCATAAAGAGCATTAAATTTGGCCTAAGCTAGATAATCTTGATGTCATCCTAAGGCATGAGATTGAACTTAGTTAAACTCCACTTGCTCACCATACCTCATTAGTACTTACCCCCACTTGTAGATGCTAGTGCTAAGCATAAAACTTGATCAACTTTAGATGGGAATACTTTGTGAAAAATGTTTACGAAAACCTTAGAATGATGAGTCATTCTACTGAGATGTTTTGACATGTGTTTCCAACCACCAGATGATTTTGGTGATGAAAATGTTGAGGCATGAGCCTTAGCCCTTTATAAAACTGATGGTTGTCTGGATGCGATACCGTTCCAATTTTACCGTACAACCACAATACCTAAAAATTGGGTAGGGCTTGACTGGAAACTTATATACCTTAGTATGGGTTCCCTCACGGCCAAGTTCTGAGCTGAGGCTACCTTGTGAAGATTGTCCACCTGTGCAGTACCCAAGATGACAGTTGGTCATGGTTGGGAGGCCAAACTCACAGGAGAGGTGCTTATACTAGGGCGTGTAATTGAAAGGTTAGGATTGATTATCCGCATACTGAGTATGGTGAATTCAGGATTTGTTCCTGACGGATGTATCGAATGTTGTGGTGAAAGTGTACAATCTCTGCAGAGTGTCAAACTATTCGAATAGCCGCGTCCGAGGTTATGGACAATTGGAGTGGCCATACTGTTCCCCCGTCAGATGTTTTCAAAACGACTTGTGAAATGAATTGAGAACTTGACTTGAGCATAACAGAGTTGTGATATGAAATACAAGTTCCCACTTAGGTGTTATAAAATTTCAACTAGCTTTCTCTTGCTTTTGAACTTAGTAGAGGTAAATCTGGATTTTTGCAAAACAACCCTAGAGCTTAGTGTCCTATTACAAAAACCCTCTTCACTTGTTAGTATTAGTTTGCAAGTACTTAAAGGGTACTCATGGCTTTGTCCCTAGCTATTCCCGTGGCCAGTACCAGGATGATGGACCCCAGGAAGGTTACGACAACTAGGATCATCTCCCATCGTCAGCATTGCCTGTGACCCCGAAGATGGAGCTTCGCCTACGCTACCTTTATTATTACGTATTTCCTCTGCTTGAGTTGTATTAAGAACTGGATCATGAGATCCTTATTTGTGTAAGACCTTATGTATGGTTTGTAATGGATGATGTACTGTGGTATCCAATTCTGTTATGTCTCGCAAAAATGGTAATCCTAGGATTGCGATGTATGGCATAACAGGCATCTGGGATTAAAAATCTGGGTGTTGGCAAGTTGGTATCAGAGCCATCCTGACCATAGGATACCCTATTTAGACTGGACGTTTGAATCAAAAAATTAGTTTCAAAACCAAAGAAAGCAAATATTTACAAAAACTTATTCCCATTCTTATCACTTTGATTCTTTCATGAAAATTCATGTTCCTCAAAAACTCTTGCAAAATACATAAAATTTGACACACTGGATCACTCTACTAACTTACTCATCCTATATTCTTATAGATGGACGTGAAGTACAACAAGTTTTATCAGTTGGGGAATGGAGGAGACCTTATCTTTGAGAGGGATTTGGACCAGCTTTCAGAACTTCTGGAGCGTCCGCACCCCGAGTTCTTCGGAGCTCAGCTCAATGATCAAGGAGGAGAAGATCTGCAGTGGCTAATTGTTGCAAGTCTCCGAGGAAAGATTGAAACTCCCACTGCCGAGGGAATCCAGTTCACCATAAGAGAGAACAACTGGCTCGATGGACTTGCGAGGGCCATGCAGGAAGCTCTTGCCCATCTGTGTGGGCAGAGTATCAACCAGATCAAGGGAACCCACTTTGAGTTTTGTCCCAGGCGTGATGCTAATGGACAGCCACTGGAAGCCCCATACCACCACGAGATGAAGACCCAATTGGACCACCTCAGCTTCATGATGTATGATCGTCAACAGGAATTGGACAATTGCCGTGACTAGTCCAACCACAAGTCCGCCATCATCAAGATGAAGGATCAGACCATTGCCATGCTAGCAAAGAATCGCAAGTCTCGCCGCCGTCAGCTCGACAAGAAGGAGCGCAACATTGCCCATCTTCGCCACCGTATCTCGGATTTGGAGGAGACCATCCACGAGAGAGACATGCAGTTGGAGGAAAGGGATAATGCCGGAGAAGATCTTCGTGGAGACCCCTACTCTTATCTCAGCGATGATGATGATTTTCTGGAGGATCAGGCTATGGACTTCTTCACCGATGAGGATGACTTCGCCTTCATCAATGACGATGAGGATGATGAGGATGACAACTACACCGACTCCAAGGAGTAGTAGCACTTGAGCACTAGCGTAGGGAGTTGTATTCGGTACCACTGTATCGTAGTTTCCAGAATGGTTCTTAAAACCATCTGTTTACCTTTGTTGTGGCGTGTGTTTGTATCTTGTGCTATGAATGAATGAATGAAAAGCAAGTTGCTAGAAAAATCTGTGTCAAACTTTAAAAACTTTTCAAAGTCCCGAAACCTTAGAAATTTCCCTCTTTTCTCATGATCTATCGCAATCTTCAGATGCCACGCAGAGGAAGTGGTTCATCCCCGGACGCGATGTTGCAGATCCTGCAAATGTTGGTTTCTGACCGCGAAGCTGAAAGAGCAGAACATCAAGCCAACCTAGCCACCCTTCAGCAGATAGCTCAGCTGGCCCACAACAATCAAGGCCAAGGAAATCAGGACAACCATGGATCTAAGCTCAAGAATTTCCAGAATACCAACCCACCTGTTTTCACTAAGTTGGAAGATCCCTTAGATGCAGACGATTGGCTACAAACCTTGGAAAACAACCTGGAAGTCGCCGGAGTGGAAGCTAACGAGAAAGTTCTGTTCGCCACCCACTATCTAGCCGGAGATGCAAGAGCATGGTGGAACAGTGTTCGTGCAATGACCGGAGGACAAATGATGGCCTGGGAGGAATTCAAGGTCAAGTTCAGCAGAACCCATGTGCCACCGGGTTTGATCAAGAGAATGAGAGATGAGTTCAGAGAACTGAAGAAAGGAAGGATGACCGTAGTGGAATACCATGACAAATTTTTGTCATTAGCTAGGTATGCCCCGGATGAGATCGACACTGAAGCCAAGAAGAAAGAGAGATTAATGAATGGTCTGCACGATGAG
The DNA here is from genome assembly GCA_916181665.1 of Avena sativa. Classification (NCBI taxonomy): domain Eukaryota; kingdom Viridiplantae; phylum Streptophyta; class Magnoliopsida; order Poales; family Poaceae; genus Avena; species Avena sativa. Next base: position 440,489,083 of record OV702294.1, read on the forward strand.
ATGCAGACTGTGTTAGTCAATATCCCCTTTGCTGATATTGAAGCCCTTGTCGACTCTGCTATCCAGATGGAAGGAAAGATCAACCAAGCCAATGAGAACCGCAAGCGTCACATGATGCATCAGCCAGGAACCCATCAGACCCCAAAGTATCGCCCTAACCCATCTCCAGGATTTGCCCCGAGAACCAACAGAACCCCGATGAACCATCCTACCTATCCCAACTGTGGAAACCCAAGGCCCGGAGGAAATCACAACAACCCCAACAACTCTAACCATTTCAACCGTGCACAACCCAAGTTCAACAACAACAATGCTACCGCCAACACCAACATTGCCCCGAGGACTGGAAGCAATGCTGTGCCTGTTGCAGCAAAGGACAAGTCGCAAGTGACTTGTTATGACTGTGGAAATAAGGGTCACTACTCCAACGAGTGCCCCAAGAAGAATGCCGCCGCCCCCAATGCAAATGCCCCAGCTCAGCAGCAACGTCGTGTTCAGCCTGGAAGAAGGTTTGCCCCAGGGAATTCGCTCAACCGCAACGGCCGTATTTTTCTCATGCATGCTGAAGAAGCCCAGGAAGTGCCAGACGTTGTGCTGGGTATGTTTTCTGTTAATTCAGTACTTGCTAGAGTGTTGTTTGATTCTGGTGCATCGCACTCATTTGTCACCGAAGAATTTGCATGCACTAGTAAGATTTAACCAACCAAACTGAAGCATGTTATGATTGTTCAAATCCCCGGTTCAACCACCAAAGCTAGGCAAATTTGCAAAGCCGTCCCTATCTGAATCCATGGCATAGATTTTTATGCTAATCTGATAGTACTCGGAACTAAAGGTTTGGAAGTAGTATTAGGAATGGATTGGATGTCCAAACATAAAGGATTGATTGACTGTGACAAGAAAGCCATAACCATGACTAGTACAGCCGGAATATCAGTCGAGCATATATCTGAAACCTACCACGTCAATTCAAGTGCAACAAGAGTATAGCCCAACCTACCATTGACCAAGTCCGGATAGTCTATGAATACACCGATGTATTTCTAGATGTTTTGCCCGGTATGCCCCTAGATCGGGATATCGAGTTTATCATTGAACTAATCCCTGGAACAGGACCCATAGCCCAGAGACCATATAATATGAACCCATCTGAACTAGCAGAACTGAAGAAGCAACTAGATGCCATGCTGAACAAGTGCGTCACCATGGAGATCACCTATCTTGTTCGTGGACAAGAAGGATGGAGGTAACCGTTTGTGTACGGATTATCGGAAGTTGAATGATGTCACTATCAAGAACAAGTACCCATTGCCCAAGATAGAAGATTTGTTTGATCAGTTGACCGGTGCCAAAGTGTTTTCTAAGATTGATCTTAGACAGGCTATCATCAACTCAAGATTCGCGCAGAGGATATTCCAAGACTGCCTTTACCACGAGATATGGATTATACGAGTATACTGTCATGTCTTTTGGATTAACCAATGCCCCCGCTTATTTCATGAATCTCATGAATAAGATTTTTATGGACTTCCTGGATAAGTTTGTCATTGTTTTCATTGATGACATTCTAATTTATTCCAAATCAGAAGAAGAACATGAGCTACACCTAAGGACCATTCTTGGAACCCTTAGAGAGCATCAGCTGTATGCCAAGTTTAGCAAATGTGAATTCTGGTTACAGGAGGTAGGATTCCTCGGCCACATTGTATTAGCCGGAGGAATTGCCGTTGACCCTGCAAAAGTGAAAGATGTCAAAGATTGGCAAGCCCCAACCACTCAAACCCAAGTTCGTGCATTTCTCGGATTGGCGGGATACTATCACAAGTTCGTAGAAAGATTCTCGAGTATTGCCAGACCCATGACCCAATTGCTAAAGAAGTACAAGAAGTTTGAATGGACTGACAAATCTGAAGCGAGTTTTCAAGAACTCAAGAGGAGATTGATTTTAGCCCCCATCTTAATCATGCCGGATATCACGAAGCCCTTCGATGTGTATTGTGATGCATCCAAGATCGGTCTCGGATGTGTGCTAATGCAAGAGGGCAAAGTAATATCTTATCTATCCCGACAAATGAAACAACATGAGCAAAATTACCCAACCCATGACCTCGAACTCGCAGCCGTAGTTCTAGCCCTAAAGACATGGAGGCATTACCTGATGGGAAATTGTTGTGAGATTTATTCGGATCACAAGAGCCTGAAGTATATATTCACTCAGAAGGATCTGAATATGAGACAGAGAAGATGGATTTAGCTAATCAAGGATTACGATCTGGACATTCACTATCACCCTGGTAAAGCCAATGTGGTAGAAGATGCCCTTAGCAGACTGCCGTGCCGCTTGAACTCCATGATTTTGAAGGAGCAACCAAGCTTGCACAAAGAGATGTAAGATTTTCGAATGGAATTAGTGAATGAAGGATTTTTGGCTAGCATAGAACTTCAACCCACTTTGATCAGCCAGATCAAAGAGGCGCAGAAAGGAAATGCTAGTATTGACGGAATCAAGCGTCGTATCGGTACATGCAAAGTACCCGGCTTCACCGAAGACGAAGAATGAGTTCTGTGGTACAAAGGACGCCTTTTTGTACCAGCAGATTCTTAGTTGAAAGAAGTAATTCTAAAGGAAGCTCATGATACTCTTTATTCTATCCACCCCGGAGGAACGAAGATGTATCAAGACTTGAAAGAACAATTTTGGTGGCATAAGATGAAGAGAGAAATCGGAAGCTATATCTCCAAGTGTGATATATGTCAGCGTGTCAAGGCAGGACATCAAAGACCTGCTGGATTGTTGCAACCATTGCAGATTCCGGAATGGAAATGGGATTCCGTTGGAATGGACTTTATCACCGGATTGCCTACTTCTAGTAGGGGAAATGACTCTATCTGGGTCACAGTGGACCGATTGTCCAAAGTCGCCCATTTCTTACCAGTCAAGACAACATATCAGAGTTTGAAGCTAGCGGAGTTATACATCGCTAGAATCGTTAGTTTGCATGGAGTCCCCAAGAACATCGTATAGGATCGAGGAACTCGGTTTACCTCGAGATTCTGGAAGAAAGTCCAAGAAGGTTTAGGAACCCGCCTCGATTTCAGCACCGCGTATCACCCTCAGACCGATGTGCAAACGGAGCGAGTAAATCAAATACTCGAAGATATGCTGAGAGCATGTGTGTTAGAATATGGATCTAAGTGGGAAGACTGTCTGCCGTTTGCAGAATTTTCATACAACAACATTTATCAAGCTAGTTTGCAAATGGCCCCATTTGAATTCATGTATGGAAGGAAGTGTCGCACCCCTTTTTACTGGTTGGAAGTAGGAGATAGTCAAAATTTTGGACCCGACATCCTACGAGAAGTAGAAGAGAAAGTTCACAAGATTCGTGAGCACCTCAAGACAGCCCAGTCAAGGCAGAAGAGTTACGCCGACAAGAGACGTCGAGACGTCGCCTTCAACATAGGAGATTTTGTGTATCTGAAACTGTCGCCATTGAAAGGAATACAGCGTTTCCAACTGAAGGGAAAGTTAGCCCCCAGATATATCATCCCCTTCAAGATTCTGAACCGTCGAGGAGAAGTGTCGTATCAATTGGAACTACCCGAAGATATGTCAGCCGTGCACAATGTGTTCCATATCTCATTACTTCGCAAGTGCCTCGAAGTTCCAGAGAAGACTGAAGTGTTCAAGAATATCGATCATCAGACCATAGAAATCAACGATGATCTGACCTATCCCGAAGTACCCATCCATATTTTGGAAGAAGCTTTCAGAACTACCAGAACCCGAAGCATCAAGTTTCTCAAGATTCAGTGGAGCAACCAGACAGAAGAGGAAGCTACCTGGGAGCGCGAAGATCACATCATGACGGAGTTTCCCGATCTCTTCAAATCCTAGGTAATCTTTTCGTCCTTTTTCAAATCTCGGGACGATTTTGTTTAAGGGGGGAACGTTTGTAACATCCCAAAAATATTAATCTTGGATCATCAAACTCTAATCATGAAAATTAGGGTTAACAAAAACTTTTCCAACTAAAGATATGAAAGCATACATATGTGTATGCATTACAATTTGGATTCATTTGAATTGCCTTGGTTGTGTGTTTCTTTGCTTGTAAAATGATTCTTAGGTGAAATAAACATCATCTAAAGAATCCCCACACTTTTCCCAAACACAAACAAATCAAAACAAACAAATTAAGTGAATGGTCAAATTGGCCAAATTAACTCCCAAGCCTACTTTGGCTATCCCTAACTTTCATAACTTAATAGAAACTTGTTTGGATCTTTGCACCCCTTGATAGTACTCATAATAAGGTACCAAGGCCCACCTTGTGATCATCCAAAAACATTTGAATGCATAGTTGAAAATTGAATCTGTTTCATATGGGAAGATCCCACTATTTCAAAAACCACTCAAACAAGCTCAATTTTCAAAAGCCAAGCATCCACAGACTCACCAGCACATGCCTAGCACACCCACCAAAAATATTTTCAAAATTCAAAACTTGAGTTCATGTGGCCATTTCATCTAACAGGTTGCAGATGCAAATCGAACAAAATCAAAACACTATGTTGAGCAGTGTTTTGGGCCTAACTTGTTCCCTCTCTGGATACCACTAGCCTTAGTAGATCATCTAACAACCTTAGCTAATCACTAGCACCACTGTAAGCAGATAATGGTGAGCAGGCCGAGAGCACCATTGCCACCCCATAGTCGACAACAAGCTACGAGCAACACTAGCCTCGCCAACCTTGTCTGGGAGCAAGCTAGCACCCCACCGCCACTCCCTGTCCCAGCCGCGAGCAATGCCAGCCACTGGACCACATGCCTAGTCCATGCCAACCTTCTCTCCAACCATGCCGAGAGCGCGCCCCGTGCGCCAAGCTCGACCAGCACCCACAGACCGCGCGCCGCCCTCGCCGCGTGCACGCGTGATCACCACCGTCCCAGCAAGCCCACTGACACGCCCGTTCGCCGCCGCGCGGACCACGCGCGCTGTGCCCCATCAAAACTTCCGTCGGACCAGCGCAGAGCACCGCAGCATTCCAACAAATCAGCACCGCCCCACGCCTCACCACCATGTCGTTGAGCTTCGCCAGGGAGCACAGCATCGCCCCCTATCGTCGCCCACACCGATAGCCCTCTATACCGTCGACCACGACGAGCTCAGCTTGCGCTCGTCGGTCCCCTCTCGCCACTATAAATAGAGGCATCCCCTGCTCGAATTCTTCACACCATTCTACTCCCCTCTCACCCATAACCATCCCACCTCATTCCCAGAGCAAGGCGAGCAGCGCGTCGCCGAAATTTCACCGGAGCCCGCCGCTGCTGGAGAAGAAGGAAGCCATCGATTGGAGCCGCCCCAGGAGAAGCTGCCGGTGCCAGGAGAATCGCCGTTGTCGACTTCGTCGTTCTCCTGCCTCGCCGTCGTCACTAGAGCCCCGGTATTCCCCCTATGCACCCCCACCGAGCCGCTAGGGTTCGAGCTCGCCGGTGACCTATTCATCGTCGACGACGACCCTCAGCCGTCGATCTTCATTCTAATCCAATGCACCACATCGCCCCGTACCACTTCGCGTTTAAAGAGTCACTAACTAGTAGACCCCCCTGTCAGTTGCGCCCCGCGCTGCGGAATGACACTGGGCCGGCCCAATAACCCTTCCCGCGCAGCCCACTCGTTTGAATTTAGATTTTCTATTTTCATTCAAACTCAGTTCTGTACCTAGTTTCAAAAATCAACCCAGCTCGATTCAGTGAACCAAATTGAATGAAACCAATTTTTCTAGAAAGGTTTTGAAATGCTTAATCCAAGCCCATTGGATTCAAATCATTTGGATCTGTAGATTAACCTTGGTAAAAATAACAAGGCAGAAGCTTTTCTGCATTCAAACATTTTTCAAATTTTAACCATAATAGCTTTTGAGTTGAATCCAACTCTCAAAAATCACATTTGATCATACCTTTCAGAATATATAAAAACATATGGGTTTACTTACAAAAATAATGTCCAAGTAATAAAAGAATGCCACATAGGCATTTCTATTCACTTATTTAAAATAAAAGTGTTAAACCTTATTAAATTGTGACACCACTTTAAATCACATTCCCATGTACTGAAATATGTGGTGATGACATGTGTCCACATGATCCCATGTTTGGTTTGGAGAATATTATATCTTAAGTAGTTTTTCAGTGAGTAGAAATTACTTTTCTAAAAATAAAATAAATGGAACAAATGCTTTAGTCTTGTAATATTAGTGGTGATGCTAGATCATCTATAGTAACCTTTTGTGTGATGATTGAAAGTAGTTAAGTATTGTTTGGTGATTGTGTACCTCGTATTTATTCATAGAAGCTAGTACCGACCAAGGATACGAGGAGGAAGGAGGATACTACGAAGAAGAAGCCGAGGAGAACTTCAACCACTGCTCTGCACAAGGCAAGCCTAATACTACTAGTTGATTAAGCAAGCCAATACTAGCAAGCCATTAACTTAGCAAGCTTATACTGAGACTGATGCAAGCAAATACTTGCTTGTTACCATGCCAATTAGATGCCTTAAGCATATGTGATCATACCCACTTGATAACCCAATCCTAGTTTTACTTGCAAGCTTTATACTTTATTTCTTTATCAAAGCTTTCTTTAGAGTTTATTTAAGTGACTTGTAGATTCTAGGAAGATAATTGAAGGTTGCATAAAGAGCATTAAATTTGGCCTAAGCTAGATAATCTTGATGTCATCCTAAGGCATGAGATTGAACTTAGTGAAACTCCACTTGCTTACCATCCCTCATTAGTACTTACCCCCACTTGTAGATGCTAGTGCTAAGCATAAAACTTGATCAACTTTAGATGGGAATACTTGGTGAAAAATGGTTACGAAAACCTTAGAATGATGAGTCATTCTACTGAGATGTTTTGACATGTGTTTCCAAACACCAGATGATTTTGGTGATGAAAATGTTGAGGCATGAGCCTTAGACCTTTATAAAACTGATGGTTGTCTGGATGCGATACCTTTCCAATTTTACTGTACAACCACAATACCCGAGAATTGGGTAGGGCTTGATTGGAACTTATATACCTTAGTATGGTTCCCTCACGGCCAAGGTCTGAGCTGAGGCTACCTTGTGAAGATTTTCCACCTGTGCAGTACCCAAGATGACAGTTGGTCATGGTTGGGAGGCCAAACTCACAGGAGAGGTGCTTATACTAGGGCGTGTAAATGAAAGGTTAGGATTGATTATCCGCATACTGAGTATGGTGAATTTAGGATTTGTTCCTGACGGATGTATCGAATGTTGTGGTGAAAGTGTACAATCTCTGCAGAGTGTCAAACTATTCGAATAGACGCGTCCGCGATTATGGACAATTGGAGTGGCCATACTGTTCCCCCGTCAGATGTTTTCAAAATGACTTTTGAAATGAATTGAGAACTTTACTTGACCACAACAGAGTTGTGATATGAAATACAACTTCCCACTTAGGTGTTATAAAATTTCAACTAGCTTTCTCTTGCTTCTGAACTTAGTAGAGGTAAATCTGGCTTTTTGCAAAACAAGCCTAGAGCTTAGTGTCCTATTACAAAAACCCACTTCACTTGTTAGTATTAGTTTGCGAGTACTTAAAGAGTACTCATGGCTTTGTCCCTGGCTATTCCCGTGGCCAGAATATGAAGAGGAGTACCAGGATGATGGACCCCAGGAAGGTTACGACAACTAGGATCATCTCCCATCATCAGCATTGCCTGTGACCCCGAAGAGGGAGCTTCGCCTACGCTACCTTTATTATTACGTATTTCCGCTGCTTGAGTTGTATTAAGAACTAGATCATGAGATCCTTATTTGTGTAAGACCTTATGTATGGTTTGTAATGGATGATGTACTGTGGTATCCAATTCTGTTATGTCTCGCAAAAATGGTAATCCTGGGATTGCGATGTATGGCATAACAGGCATCTGGGATTAAAAATCTGCGTGTTGACAATGGTATCAAAGCACTGTGTTGCCTGTAGGATTGTAACCCTAGGATTGGACAAAACCCTTTAGAAAAATAAGAGTTGTATTTGTTCAAACTTATTTACAAACAATCTTGTGAACTGTTTCCTCAACATTTTGATTTGATTCTACGTCTCATTCTTTTCTACTTGATGGATACAGCCTCTAACATGAGAAAAGACTTCACCATCACCAATGACTTCAACTTCAGTTTTCACCAAGGACTTCAACTTGGACATCATTAAGGACTACAAGTGAGACAATAATAATACTCAAGACTTGGAGACTAAGGAAACACAAGTTAGGAGAAACCATTATCACCTTTGAGCCTTGTGATCAAGATGCAAGAATTTCCCCCAAGGATGCCATGATCTTGTTCATGAAGTAACCACTAAGAAGATGGAATGATCTCAAGTGAACCCTATAGTTGTACCACCATACTAGTGTTTAGTTAAATCGATTTATTGATCACACCAACTTATGTGGTGTAGCAAAAATATTTTGTTGCCTAAAAATATGCTTGAAATCTTGTTGTTTGAGTGGAATGCATGATTGTGATTGCCTGCACATTGCTTTGTGTGAATTGTTGTGTTGTGAGTAGAATTCTTGATCTAGAAATTGTTTGCCTAATCTAATCCCAATCCAACCCAAACAGATGACTTCTCCAAGAGACCACAACTCCAACATCAAGGATGGTAACAACAATCAAGAGATGCACATGAGAGAACATCTACTAGCAACCCAAGCCCAGTTGATTCAAGTGACAAGCCAGTTTTTAGCCAACAACATTGAGTTAGACCCAACCATGCTAAAGTTCTTGGAAACCCAATCTTAATTTTTGCAAAGGATGACCAATCAGATGATCAACATGAGAAGCAACCTTTCCCAAAGTGATTGTGACAACAATGATATCAAGGATGATATTATAGAAGGAACTCAAGCCTGCAAAATATGTGGAGACATAGGACACACTTATAAAGAGCACATTGACCAATGCCCTAATTGTGAAGAGAAACATCCAACTAGACAATGCCCCACGTCTCAAGTTTCTTGTTTCCTATGTGAAGGAAATGATCATGTTCCTATCCAATGCCCCATCTACCCTATAGTTCAACAGATAAAACAAGATGGAATGCATCAAGTGTTTGGAAACCTCCATGAAGGAACAACTTCCACCAAGAATGATGAAGACAAAGTTAAATCTCAGTATGCACCTCCATACATTGTGACCCACTATGGTGGACAAAACAGGAAACATGGACGTTATCCTAGGAATCGTTCAAAGAACCAAGGAAGTTTTCCCACATTTGTGGTGAAATATGAAGAACATGAACTAAGAGCCCTCCTAGCTTTGGAGAGACCCAAGAAGAAGAAGGATATTAGCCAAGTGATGTGCCACAAATGCAAAGAGCTAGGCCATTATGCATCACATTGTCCAGAAAAGGAGAAAGACATGACAAGCAAACCCATGAGAGACATCAACCTTGTCACACGTTTCAAATGTGGAAACGAAGGACACTATGCAAACAACTATCCAAAGAAGTTACATCAAGATCTCAAGTAAGCCAAGATGTAATCTAGTTAAATATGTTTTAAGGGTGGTAGTACCCTAGTTGTCTTGAAGCCAACTTGTAACCTCTAGCCTTCCTGAATCTCAGGACGAGATTTATTTTAAGTGTGGTAGTCTGTCACATCCCAAAATTCTCCAAATTTTGAAATGTGAAAAATAAACAAACAAAATAAACAATTGTTGAAATTTAGGGTGAAAAGAAACTTTTTGATTCTAAATGGAAACATAAAAACCCTACTTGAACCAAATATGAATGAAAAGACAAAAAACAAATTTCTAAACAAATCAAATGCATTTATGCATGGAAATAATCTTGAATTCAAACACTTGGAAAAGTTAAACCAAAACCCTAAAACCCTAACGGAAGAAATCATCTCCAACATCACCCTAAGACTATGGATTTGTCCCATATAAAAATTCAGCAACAAACATTTCTAAATGATCAAAAATGATAAACAAAATATTATAAAACCATGGAAATTGGTTTCATTCAATTTGAAGGTATGGATAAAAACTTATGAATTCAATAAGATTAAAGAAAAGTAATTTCCAAAGCTAATAAAGCTCCTAACAAAAATCAACACCAAATTGTGAGCAAAGTAATCCTAAAGGATTTGAAAAGATAAACAAATATTAAATAAAATTATACAAATTGGAATCACCAATTTTGGAACTATAAATAAAAAGATAAGAATTTTATAAGATAAAGAAAGAATTAAATAAATAATAAATATTTAAAAGACAATTTAAATTTTGAATTAAATCCATAAGGAAATGGAATAAAAGTTTACTTAATAATATAAAGGAATAAAAGATTATTTGAATAAAATTATATGGGTTTAAATCATATTCAAATTTATTTAATTAAAGACAAAATGCCTAACTTAAATAAATATTAATCATAAGAGAATATTTGAAATAAATCAAAGTGGACTATTTAACACACTATTAAATAGCATAAACCTACAGAAAAGGTTTTGAATTTTTTTTAATTTAAATTGAAGCTTGAAACAAATGAATTGAATGAAAACAGAAATCAGAAATGGAAAAAGAAAAAGGAATCAGAAGAAAAAAATGGAAAAGATCCAACCCAGCACCCCAGCCCAGTAGGCCCAACACCAGCCCACCCGGGCCACTCTCTCCCCCTCCCCCAGATCTTTTATCACTCGCACCCGCACTCTCACCCCACTGACTAACCGACCCACCGCCATGTCACGTCGTCGCTTCCACCTGCGATGAACTCGCCCCCCTCTAACTGTTTCCTCCGCGATTCAATTCAAATCAATATGAGTTATTCTGCGAATTAAATTCCCCTACAATCACGCTCGTTTAACCACCTCCCGCTCCTATCTGTTTCCCCTCATTCTCCCACACCTGAACGCCACCGGGTTGCCCTCAATTCGAGCCACAACGTCACTGCCTCCGACGAGCCTCCGTGATGATTCCGGCGAGCCCCTACCTCCCCCTGCCCCATGGCTCACACGAACTTGATCCCGAGCCTCGTGCGCACCTACGGGTGGTCTCCGCTTGCTCGCGCGCGCCCCAGAGCGTCAGCTCTGTCTTCGCCCGTGCGTCACCGACGACCCCCGCAACTCCGGTGAGCCATAGCGCCCGAACCCATGCGCGCCACGACCTCTGACTCATACCATCTTGATAACCCTTGTCCTGCGCGTCTCCTAATGCTCACCATTCACTCGCGCATGATCTGTAGGCTCGCCCCGACGACAGCCGTGCGTGCCCAACAGTAACAGCGACTCCGGCGAGCAATCCACGACAACTCCGTGCGCCCCTTCGCCGTCCACTACCACCTTGAGAATCTACTATCCACGACAAAACCGGTGAGCCCCTACTTTCCCTTCCTTGCTTCCAGTATTCGCCGGAACGCCACCACCCGAGCGCCGCCGCGTGTCGCCAGGCCACGCCGCCCATCTTAGGTCATCGCTCTGTAGACCGTTGGATGTTGATTTGGTGGATAGGATAGAATGACTTAACGAAGCGGTATCTATCAATCTGTGTCGAGTGATGTTAATTAGATCTGACGGTCCGCATTTCACGTTCCTGCCGAAGTGGTATCTTCCAATAAGAACAAGACACGTGGCCAGACTCTGGATTAAAAACAAGAAAATGATCTATTAGATGTTTGAATTTGTAAAATCTATAACTTTTTGATATGTATGTCCAAAAATTGAAATTTTTTATATCAGTGGATTCATAAAAAGGTAAACTTTGCAACTGTGGCCTTATTTTAGTAATTTTCTGCTTAAAAATTAGGTGTTTTTACAGAAACATTATTAGGACTAATTTGGATATAAAAATTGTTTTAAATATGATTTTTGAGTGAAACCTTTTGCAAATGGTTTGTTTTGAACCTAGTGACCATAAACACTAACTTTTGGATTTAAAAATATATTTTGTTAACACGAGAAAATTATTACTTTGAATAAAAGCATTTCTAGCAAAACAAAAATGATTTAAATAACCAAATTTCACTAACTTGGTTCCAATGATTTTGCCACATTTATAAATGACCAGTAGGTGTTTTAAAATATTTAGAACCTTGTTAGAAAACACTTTTTCAATAAAACAACCTTTTTGCATGCTTGCATGCATTTCTTGTTTTATTTGTTTTGTGTTATTTGTTTGAATGCTAGTTTTGAATTTGTGCCTTGCTTGATTGATTTGTAGTGAATTTTGAAGAGTGTGACAATTGCAAGATCAAGGAGTGTACCTAGATTTTATACTAAAAAGGCAAGTGGTGCTTCATATATTTTGTCCTATTATTTTTACTATGCATTAGTGAAATTTTGAGTAGGACTTGCATGGAAATTTTCTAAGTATAACCTATGCCATGGGAAATCCTATATGTTGTCTTAGTAGAATTATCCTAAGTTAGGAAACTTCCCATGTTATCATGCTTAGCCTAGCTAGTAGCAAACAAGGGTGGATTATTCATGCTATGAAATATTTCTAAGTCTATGACTTGTGTTTTTGTTTAATAAAACAACTATGTGAATGAATCACCTGGGTGGAATGGTGAGAATGGTTTGTGTTGAGTGGTTACACAAGGCCCATGTTGATGGCTTACCTTGTGTATCACACTTGTGGAAAGCCACCTAGGAACAAAGATATTTGAGATGTTAAGTGTTGAGAAGCTTCTAGTGCAACCACATGGCATATGGGCTCTGCCTTGATCATATAAGTTGCAATAACTTAGCATGATGGACAGATGGTGGTAGGGGTGATAGGATAGAACGCGTCCATTTGGTCTAAGGGAAAGATTTTGAAAGATCTCATCTCGATGCATGTCGAGTCTTGTGGGAAAAGTGCACCACCTCTCGAGAGGGTAAAACCTAAGTACTTAGCCGTGTCCCCGGCAATGGACAATTTGAGCAACAAGACATTGAAGCTATCAAGGATCTCCTCATCCCAATTTCTAAGTTAAAAACTTGTGGTTGAACAAGGGTTAAAGGTTCACCAATGTCTATTGGCAGTTCCTTGGGTGTTTTTGACAAACAAAAACTTAGTGTTTTCAACTAATAAGGAAAACCTTATTTTGAGAAAATCAAGCCTAAGCTACACTTAGCCAAATTCATATAGATGTTAGATACCACTACTCTACCATAGTATCACTTGCCAATACAATTCAAATGTATTGACCCTTGTGGCTGTAACTTATTATGTTGCAGGTTTGTTTGATGTTAGTGAAGTTTATTGAGTAGGCATTACAAGTCTACAACCAACATGATTGCCTGTGGCATATGAAGATGAAGGACTCCATGCTATATAGTTATATCTGCTGCATTGTAATGAGATATCCAAATGAGCTATGTAAGATGTAATGAAGTATTTTATTCCTGGTTATAAGTTGTAATATGACCTTTGTTTCTTGATATTACATCTTGAACTGTGGATGCTAGCTATTCGATCCAGGGACTAGCATTGTAAACATAGGGATCTCTACCTTATCAGGTTGGGACCTCTATAATAAATACAATAGAGAGGGAGATGGAGGAGTTGATGGAGATGGAGATGGAGATGGAGATGGAGCCGGTGCTTGATGTGTGGTTGTGGTGATGGCCTCCTTCTCCTGTTCCTATTGCTTGAATGGTGTGGAGGTATAGATGGAGATCTGGACCTTGGAGGTGTGGCGGCTATGGAGATAGCACGACGACAGGGCTCCATCGTGGATGTCTATGGATAGGGGTGCTTCTCCCTGTACTCATCAGCTCTTTATATAGGTCTAGGGGAGCCTCTCCTAGCCCCTCCCACGTTGCCTATGACCTAAGAAAGGCCTAGGAACAAATGGGGAAAGATTCTGTGAAGAAACACGTTTAGAAAGGCCTTTTCCTTGTGTCCAGACCCACGGTATGGGCAGGCAGTATGACCGGACCCGCCCATACCAGAGATCGTTAAACCTTCTATACCCTTTCATATTTTGGCCGCTATTTCTTCATACGAAGTGCGATTTGGTTGTTCTCCGGCTCGTTGGATTCATATGGACGAGGGATACAACACCATGGCCTTGGATATTCATTTGGAGTTGATGGAAAATTCTATTTTTCGCCACTCAAATAGATAAGTTTGGTGCCTACAGCTCCTTCATATTGCATCTTCTTAACTCCTCTTGCATTGTTGTATCCATAATCCCTCACAACACCTACACACAAGTCAAAGACAATAAAAGGTAATAAAATGATAATAAAAACTAATAGTTGTGCAACACTCATATGAAAATGGATGAGAACTAATAATCATTCATAATAGGCATAGTTGTAGCTAGATATAACATGATATGAGTGACAATATGAATAATCATCATATTTGCACTCATCAACATCCCCAAGCTAAACGTTGCTCGTCCTCGAGCAAGAAAGTTGATAAAATGATGCCATCATCTAGCTTACCAAAGAAATATCGATGCCTTTGTATCCTTATTTTCCTGAAAGTTAAAAGTACGATGTAACATAACCATACATGGAAACACAAGCTAAGTTATGTTTGAAAGATCGGTATAAGCGACTAGAGGGGGGGGGGGTGAATAGGCGGTACTGATACATCCAAAACGTATCTACTTTCTCGAACACTTTTCTATTGTTTCTTCTCTAAACTTGTGTGATTTGGATACAAATAACACAGACTGACACTGTTTTCAGCAGAATTACCTTGGTGTCTTGTTTTTATGCAGAAAATGAACTATCAGGAAAAATCCCGAAAAATATGCCAAAAATTATATTTCACCAGAATATCCACGGAGCTAGAAGAAGAGACGGAGGGGAGGCCTGGGGGGCCCAGACCCACCCCAAGCGCGGGCCCACCTGACCCCATGCTTGGTGGGGGTGCTTCCACCCCAGGCAGCTCCTCCGCCTCCCTCTGCACCTATAAGTTGCCTTTCGACCTAAAAATTGAGGGGGGTTCTATAGTTTTCCAGAAAGAGTTCATCACCAACGCATCTCCATCAACCACCGATGTTTCCCTCATCCAGGAGTGAGTAATCCCCCGCGGTAAGCTTGGGGATGGTAGGGATTGGATGATTTCTAACATGTAATCGAATAAGATCTGTTAGGGCATAGTGCCTAGTATCTCTATTAGTGCTATTTGAATTTCTTGCAACTTGTTGTGCTTAATGCTTGTCACTAGGGCCCGAGTGCCATGATCTCAGATCTGAACTTATTATTGAATCATTATGATAGTATTGTTTGTGATCTTATCTACAAGTTGTGTGAACATATCATTGTCCAGATCCAAAGGCCCCAAAGTGACAATAATTGGGACAACCGGAGGGGATGGCTGTGGTTTGAGGATCACATGTGTTCACAGAGTGTTAATGCTTTGCTCCGGTGCTCTATTAAAAGGAGCACCTTAATTACCAGTAGTTCCCTACAGGCCCCGCTGCCACGGGCTGGCTGGACAGAAGATGTTGTGCAAGTTCTCATTGCGAGCATGTATGACTATATTTGGAGCACATGCCTAGGATTGTTTAGTACTTGGATGCTTGTTATTACTTATTTGCAATGCCCTAGATCTTGAAGTTACATGTTTAGACTCGTCCATGCAACGCCCGTCCATTCATCCCCATGCCTACCGCACTCGAATCCTACTGTTACTGTTACTGTTACTATTGCTACTTTTTCACTGCTGCTGTTGCTGTTGCTACTACAAACTAT
Organism: Avena sativa; assembly: GCA_916181665.1. Classification (NCBI taxonomy): domain Eukaryota; kingdom Viridiplantae; phylum Streptophyta; class Magnoliopsida; order Poales; family Poaceae; genus Avena; species Avena sativa. The sequence continues at coordinate 440,504,819 of OV702294.1, forward strand.
TGTTACTGATAAACTTCTGTGAGCAAGAACTATTTTGTAGGTGCAGCTGAACTGACAACTCAGTTGTTAAGCCTTGCAAGTATTCTTTGGATCCCCTTGTGTCGAATCAATAAATTGGGTAATACTACCCGCAAAGACTGTTGCAATCCCCTATACTTGTGGGTCATCAAGAGTATTTTCTGGCGCCGTTGCCGGGAAGCATAGCTTTATTTGTAAGTTCACTTGGATCTACTATTGTTCACTGCTACTCCTTTCATCATGGGGAAGTGTCGTGATGGAAAGTTCCCTATTTTACCATCCACAACAAGAAGAGGTATAGTCCTAAACACCTCTGTTGCTCTTGATTCACCGTCTGTTATAAGTAAGCTTGTCACACCACCACCACATACACATGCTACACACACTGCTACTACTGCTGAGTCTGAAACTGCTTTTGATGCTCATGATGTTACTTCTACTGTGCTTGATGCGAGTGGTTCATTAGGTCCTTTTCTGGATGCTACTATGGCTAGTCTAGGAAACACTGAAACTCCTAGTGAAGACACTGTTACACTGGTTAGCTCACCTGAGGCTAGTGATAGTTATGATATTAATGATGGTTACATTGAGTTCACTGATGATTTTGTTGAAGAGTGCCGAAACACACATAGTACTAGTGCTATTAAGAGTCTCCTTTCTATACGAACTATCATGCCTAAGTTGTCCTCTGATCCTAAGTTTGCCACTTCTCCCATAGATATTAAAGATGAATATTATGATTTCTCTTATTTAGATATTGTTGAAAAAGAAATTTTTGTGGTACTGAAAATGAGAGTGTTGTGGCTCATATGAATGAGTTTTCTACTATGAGTGCTTTGTTGTCTGATGATTTTAAGATGCGCATGTACTTTGTTACTAAGATCTTCCCTTTTTCACTAAAAGGAGAAGCTAGGGCTAGGTTTAATAGATTACCTCCTGGTTCCATTGATTGCCCTGATTGCTTGATTGCTTCTTTCTTCTAGAAATATTTTCCTCCTAGTGCTAGACATGCTGCTTTGTAGAGACTTTTTGATTTTAAACAGGGAGAAGAAGAGAAATTGTCTGAGTCATGGACAAGGTTCTGTGCCTTGATTCATGCACATCCTGGATGTCCATTACCTAAGAATGAGCTTCTTGATATTTATTATAATGGACTAACTGATGATTCTAGGACATACCTAAATAGCTTTGCTAATTGTGTTTTCAGGAAAAGAACTCCTACAGATGCTGAAGATTGAATGGCTAAGATAAGCAAGAATTATGATGATTGGACTTCAACTGAGATGAATACACCTGAGCCTATTACTCCTGAACCAGTTGTTCCTGAACCAGTTCCAGCACCAACAACAAAGAAGAGGGGAGTTATTGCATTAAATGATGAAGTGATGAAGGAAGCTAAGAAGTGTCTAAAGGAGAAAGGTATTAGAGATGAAGATGTGAAGAATCTACCTCCTATAGAAGAATTATGTAAGCCAATTCCCCACTCATCTACTATTGAGGTACACTCTCTCCAACACTTCGATGAAGGTGATATTCCCTATGGTAAGCCTCCTGATCAATGCTTAGAGGAACTTGACACATTTATTGTTAAACAAGGTAATTTTAATAAACAAGTTCAGAATCATTTATTGGAAAACTCTAGAGCTATCCATGAGTTGAAAGATATTGTGGAAAGAACTTCTAATGATATTAAAATGCTTTGTAAACACTTTAAAATGGTTCAAACCCAACTTGATCAACTTTCTAAGGTACAAAAAGATATGCTAGTTAATGCTTCAGGAGATAAACATGCTTATGGAATTAGAACTAGGAATGGTATAGCTACTCAAGATCCTTTATATCCTGAAGGACACCCTAAAAGAATAGATAAGGATTCCCAACAAGGTGAAGATAGTGGTAGTCCTCGTAAGAGAAAGAAAAAGAAACATAAGATAGTTGAGGAACCACTTGAACCTTCTATAGATCCTAATAGTATATATGTCTCTGATGCTAAAACTGAGAGTGGTAATGATAAAAATGATGCTCCTGATAAGGAGGAAGGTGAGGAAGAACCTGAGAAGCACACTAAGAACACTAGGTACACAAAGGAAGATTTTATTGCTAATAAACATGGTAAAGAGAGAGAACCTTGGGTGCAGAAATGTAACATCCCAGCATTAGAGCTTAGAAATAAGCTGAACCCAGATGTGTGCATTGCATTTATGCATAGAAAATCCGAATAATTTTCGTGCTTTTAAATAAAACTTGTCAAAGTGATTGAAGCTTCTCTTAACTTGATGGAATTGAAGTAGATCATCAAGTTAACTGCGATAAGTTTCAATATGACCTTTGCTAAAACCTTATTTGGTTAAACATGATTTGGTCTAAGGGTAGACCAGATATAATAAATGTCACTCACAATACAATGCTTAAATGATTCATATATGATCCTTAAGGGATCATATCATACTATTCATCATACCAACCTATGAATACTAAGTTAAGATTACCACTAGAATAATAAAAATGCAATGATTAGTGCTGACCTATCTTATTTTTATCTATTCCTACTATGAGTATCATAGTAATACCTAACCTTGAACTCTTAAATGAGTTGGAGTTGGAAAGAGACTAAGTCAGGATCATCCACCATATATCTTTCTTTCCATATCAATCTTTATGGAACCTATCTTAATATCTGTTGTTCATCAATTTGAGTAATCAACCATTGATTCACAAATTCTTTAACTATCAATCTTTGATCTACTATTTCTTGATCTTATCATAACATCTACTTAAATCTTTTAAAGAGGGCATAGTCCATAAATAACCTTAATCCAATATGAGATACTAAGAAGATAATTTCAAGATAATGGAAAATTAGGATAGATAAAGCCTTGCTTAGCCAACTAAGAACTTAATCAATAAATGATTAAAGGATTATAATGGTAATGTTTTAGCCACCTATATTGAATGCTTATATGTAGTATAAATAATAATGGTGGGCAGAACATGGTTGGAACCTTAGTAGAGATAAGTTATCCTAGAGTAGCCATTACAAACCACATAAATTTAATTTAGGGTTGGAGTGTGAGTTATTGGAATAAAGTGAATATAGGATGATATTATTCAGTTAAAGCTAGTATAACATAGAGTTATAGAAGTGCTGTTATTCATCTTAAAGGATAGTCAACTTTAGAGAAAGGTAATTGGATGCATATAAAACTAATAGAGATACATTAGTGATGGAAGATTAAGGAAGATTGTGTGTGAAGTTGAAGGAACTACTGGTTGGATGGAAGTTTATCAACAGTAGAATAGTAATAATAGTAATACAACCAAGCAAGGATATGAGAAAATTATGAAATACTTTTGTATCAAACTCATTGGATTCATCCATAAGCTTAGAAGAATGATATATGAATAAGAAGGTTTTAATAAGTAAGCCCATCATACTAACCATGATGATGGATATGAAAGAAGTATTATATCTAGGAAAGGAATTCCTTAATTAGAGATCCAAGATTGTGAAATATAATTATATATTATAAATCATTCACCTATTTTAATCTTGTTAAGCAATCAACTCTAAATCTCAAATCAAACATAATATCCATCTCATACTTTTGATCCATCATCTGATGACTATAACACTTTATAGAAATATTTCCCTATAGCAAATTACATAAGCACATCTCTGTTTATTCCAACCATCATAACTATATGTGCTTAAGTATATCTTTATCAATTCATTTCCATAAAATATTCTAATTAAAACCTTCCTTTATGAAAGGTGATGTCATCAAATATCACAAACAGAAAACAATATGCTTAGTTATTAATTCTTTACTCATATCCAAAAAGCAATCTAAGTATATTAAAAACCCTAAACTCCAGGGTAAATATTTATTATTCAAAACCTTAAATTTCTTTGTTTATCACAATAGAAAATATACATTTAATTTTCTAAATTAATGGGAATAGTAATAACCATATCAATGTATTTTATGTTTCATGCATCAAATAATGATCCAGGATCATTATAAATATAAAATTTATATTCAAACTATAAGAAAATTAGAGTTAAGTTTATAAACAAATAAGAATGTATCATTCAAGAAATCCCTAACTAAAATAGGAGAGAAAAATAATAAGAAAAGCTTATATAAAATATTAACAAGGGGGTTCACATTAAGTAACTAAAATAAATACAAAAGATGATATAATAAAATTTCACAAATGAGACTAAGTATATTTTAGTATTGTTGTAAATATCTAGCAAACAAATCATACAAAGAAAGGTTCAAAATATAAATCGAATTCAAATATGAATAAGAAAATAGAAAATAGAAAAAGGATAAAACAAATAAAAATACTACCTTGCCGTGGCCCAACAACCCTATACCAATCTGCCGCCCCTGAGTAACCCACAACAGCCTAGTAACCAGCCCAGATTCTTTTTTGTCTGTGACTGACAAGTGGGGTCAGGAGAGGACTGCGGGTTGAGCTGAAGAAATTGCCAGGGGGTTATCCGCAAAAGTTGCATCGTCGTCATCGTCACGCACACAGGCAGCTCGTTGGTGGAGCTCGCCGCCACTCGATGCCGTCGTTGTCGTCAGCCTTGTGCCAAGATACTCGCCGTCATTCTAGGAATGGATAAGAAGGCCACCGCGACGCCTTGCCTCAAAACTTATCCCCAATTCCTCCTTATCCTCGCAGATGCAGACGGAACCGAAACCCTAGCTCACCGGAGCCACTCCTCGCCGTCGAACCATGTCTTCCCACACCATTTTGAGCAGCCATGGAGAAGAGCCGTCCTCCATAGATCCTCTGGGTAGAATCTTGCATCAAGGGGAGCACAGGAGCAGGTGAATTTGGCCGTTCCCCTTCGCAGAAGTTCGTCGGAATCCTCGTCGGGGAGCTCATTTCTAACCGTGCCTGTCTTCACCGACCACTCAATCATCATCAGGGTGAGTTCCTGAACCTTCCAGCATCCTTGAATCGTCTGATCTTGTTGTAAATCGCCATTTCACCGTAAGCCACCGTCGGCCACTGTCAGAGCTCGTCGGAGCTGAAGCTCCGATGACTATTTCTGAGCGGCGCTGCCATTATTAGGTTCAGTAGGTTGCGCTGATTTTAACTAGGTCTATTTCGCTTGCTGGGGTGCAGTAGATCGTCGCCGGCGACCAACCTCTGGCGGTGGTGGTGATGCTGACGCCATTGTTACGTCATGATCGCACCACGTCAGCTGGTTTGACTGGTCGTTGTCCGGCGTGGAAAGTGACGTGGCCTAGGGTCCAGGTGTCATCGACTAAGAGTAAAAAGAAGGTCAGTAATAAATGGATTTTCTTCACATAGCGTGTTGAGGTGGTCATTGGCCCACTAGTTAGTGACTGGGGCTAGCTCTTGGTACGGTATAAAAAGTATTTTCTGTTGAGAGTTAAATAAAATGTTATAATTCAATTAATAATATTACAGAAATCAAATAAACGATTAAATCTTGTTTAATTAATAACTTTTGATTTAAAATTCAGAAAAATATGTATAATATATAAAAATTTGTAGAAAACTAAAATCTACAACTTAAACTTATTAGCAAATATTCTTATGATAATTATTTAAATAAATATTATTTAATAAAGTTTTTATAAGTAATAAAACTTTGATAATTCATATTTTTATAATGATAAATGTTAATAATATAAATAAAATACCAAAAATCTAAGAAAAATAAAAAATTATTATTTGAAACCATAATCATGTACTATTATTCCACTTAATTAAATATTTGTTATTTATTAAGTCCTTATAAAATAATAAGTATTACATAAATCATATCTTATTATTTTTAAATCACAAAAATAAGTGTAATATACCAAAATGTTCACAAGAATAATACCTATATGATAAAAATATAATATTCCACTTTTGTGTTAAATAAAAAGTTAAACACTTTAAATAACTAAAATTTAAACTTATTTACTTCATTAATAATTCATATAAGGATAAATAAAACTTATTAATATTCCTAAAATAAGTAAATTAATTTTAATAAATAGTATTAATCTTAAAAAATTTAATAAAATGAAGCTTCAATAATTTAAAACATTATAAATACCTTTTATTTAAATTATCTTCAACCTTAAATAAAGATTTTATCCTAAAAAGATTCCCATTTATAATACAAACCTTAAAGAACAACTTATGAATACACCAAACCTTTTCTATCTATATTAACTACCAAATTGCAAAAACTACCACAACATTATATAAACCCATAAGTAGTTAAGTAATAGTATGTTTAGGTTATAAACTATACTCACTTATCTATAAAAGATAAATGATATTACTCCATAGTAAAATCAAGAAAACATTATCCAAGTAAAAAGAATGACCTTTCTTAAGTAACCTAAAGGAAACATTTCAGATACACTAGATACAAATGTTATAAGTATTATACTCTCAAAATCATCTTTGTTTGTAAAGTTAACTTTAGTCTACAGAATCTTAATACAACACTATAAGCATTACTATATGTTTTATAGTTAACTTTGGTCTAAAGTAGTTAAATTATAAAGCAACTCAAGCCAAACCATTTGAGCAAACAAATAACATCAACCACCACTAACTATCTACAAAGTTTGTTTAGACCTTAGAAGAGAAACCTTTTCTTCGATGGTTATCCTTTTTGCCACATTAAATAAGAACTCTTGTATAAGTAATCCTAACTAGTATGTCATAAGTATGTATACTTTACTCCTACATATGTGTTGTTTATAACCACTCATAAACTCTAATAAAAGTACAACTATGAAACTTATCTAAAAGGACCACACATTCCAAAGTAACCATTTTCAGAATCCAAACCCTAGGACAATGTTATCCCCGGGATTTGCACTTAGAACGTGCATCACATTACTTATGCATAAAAGCATATTGCTTCTTTAAACATTAGTCCTTACCAGACCAATGATGCTGATTTCAGATTTTGGATCTTATACACTGACTTGAAGACCGTGAGTGCATAATCTTGCAATCACAAAAGGCAAGTTCACACTTGCTCATGTCCTTTGATTATTTTCTGTAAAGTATTTTGCAAATCCATTGTTGTTATCACCTGCATTTGAAAAAGGTTAGCAAACACTATTTTCATAATAATATGATTATAGGTTAATTACCATGAGGTAATAACCCACTATGAAAGTTCCGGTGGTAAAGGAACATATTATCTAGGACTTAACAACCAATGTCGCCAGTGATTCTTGCGCCGTATATCACGCGTTAACCATGAGATTTGGAATGGGACGGAGAAGTCAGTTGTATCTTCTTCCTCTCGCATGTAGCCCGATGTGCAGGTCGTGGATGTTATCACTCGTAGCGTGCATATTAATTGGTAATTCGTAGAGGATATGAAGCATATGGGTGGGAACCCTCAACATCCCACGATAGTTCTAGCATCTAACGGTTTGTACAAACCATTGCCGTAATTCAATATGTGGGCATGGTGTACACCAAGGAGACATGCGAGGTCGCGAAGGGGGAAGTGGTTGGCTTGGATCATCTTCTGGGCCCCACACCATAGGAAGTGTGGACGGGAAAGATCGCCCGGTTGTGCAACAAGGATTTGATCTCTCATGGGTAAAGTGACGCACCTCTGCAGAGTGTAAGAACTGTAACTTGTTACTCCCTGTTCCGGAAAGGAGCTACGACCGCGGCGGGAAAGGAACTCCATGAAAGTTCTGTTAAACCCATGAAGGCTGACGGACATAGCTTTTCAGAATAAAAGCAACCTTTGAAGAAATGTTTATAAAAACTTGCATTGCCTACGACCTACGGTCTGTGGCTGTAGTTATAGTGCATCAAACACTCCTTTTCTAGTGAATTTGCTGAGTACGCTCGTACTCAAAGTATCTACTTAACCCTTGCTAGATTCTGAAGCCATTAAAACGATGTCTACATCAAGTTATGCTTCGGGACTTATCATGCTCAGCTAAAGCTTTTCGATGAAGACAAGGAAGACAACATATACCTCAACTCAAGTGAAGACGAAGTTATTGATTAGATAGGAATATAATCTCTAGCCAAAGAACCTATTTCTATAGTGCGTTGCAATAGCAGCAATGCCAACCTCTTATCCAGAATACTAGACGCAATAGTATAATTGTTCTTGCGTTATTTATCTTTGATTCTTTTCCGTAAGAAGTTCTTTCTCTCTCTTTAACCTAGAGTGTTCTCTGGATCTTATGTAAAGAGTGAATTGTAACCTCTAGCCATGTATTGGACCTCTTGTGTTTCTGTTGTGCCATTCTGAGGGATGTAATACTAGTGAATGGTGTTTCATTGGTGTTATATCAACGACTATAGTATACTACATCATGCAGTGGTATGCTGGGTCACCGCAAGAAACCTATGCCTTTTCCAGGTAAGAAACATAAGTCAAAGGAGGAAGAACACTACAACAAGTTTTGTGAGTGGATGAAACCTTTATTCTTGCAAATTCCTTTGACTGATGCTATTAAGTTGCCTCCTTATTCAAAGTATATGAAGGATATTGTCTCTAATAAAAGGAAGATTCCTAATGAGGAGATTTCTACTTTGCTTGCTAATTACTCCTTAAATGGTAAGGTTCCAAAGAAACTTGGTGATCCAGGTATACAAACTATTCCTTGCTCCATTAAGAATAATTATGTTAGAACTGCTTTATGTGATTTGGGAGCTGGAGTTAGTGTTATGCCTTTTTCTCTCTATAAGAGACTACAGCTAGAAAAGTTGATACCAACTGATATATCTTTGCAAATGGCTGATAAGTCAACTAATATTCATGTTGGTATATGTGAGGATGTTCCTGTTCAAGTTGCTCATAGTTGCATGGTCTTAACTGATTTTGTTGTGCTTGAAATGCATGAAGATGATAAATGTCTATTATTCTTGGGAGACCTTTTCTTAATACTGCAGGTGCTGTCATCAATTGCAATCAAGGAAAAGTAACATTCAATATTAATAACAAAGAGCACACTGTCTATTTCCTCAAGAAGGGTGTTAAGAGCTATTGCCTAAATTCCATTGAAAATATTGAGAGCATCAAGGTTGGAGAAATATATTGTCCCATTCCACAAGAACATTTTGAAACTATTATGATTGGGACCATTGCTATCAAGTATGAGGTAATGTAATCACCTTGTGGAATGCAAAGTTTTGCTTCATATAAGATTGTTTTGGTAACAAGACTTGATCAACCTTGTTAACAAAAGGATTTGAATGAACAAAATAATGTTTCCACTGTGGTTATACTTGCTTTCTTTTTCCTTTCTCCTTCCTAGTTTTTGTTTTATCTTTAGTTTTGCTAGTTGTTTGCTTGTTTGAGTTTCTTAGGGCTGCTATAGTTTGGCTTTTGGTTTGCTTTTGCTTCTTATGAAAAAACTGTTTCTGCGAGAAAATCAATTTTCATACCCTAAAAATTGGCCAAAAATAAAGTTTCCCGAAAAATCCCAGAAAATTAAAAATAAATTTTCCTCAAAAAAAAGGGGCAGAGTGGCACCTGAGGTGACCCAGAGGGCCACCCCATGCCACCAGACCCCTGGTAGGCGCGACCTACCAGGTGGCGTCGCCTAGGGCGGTTTGGCACACCTGGGCCCCTCCAGGCTGCCTCCTCAAAGCCATCTTCTTTCTCTCTCCCGAAAAACACCAGAAAACTTGCTCAAGCTCGAGTTCTTGCTGTTCTTGTTCACGATTTTCGATCTCCTTGTTCATCCCATCTCAAGTGCTGATTTTTGGAGGGTTTGCTCCTTGGTATGTGCCTCCTCCACTTGTCCAATTAGATTTGTGATTGGTAGATTGTATCTTGAGTATTTTTCTTCTATAGGTGACAAGTTTCTTGATCTTGCATGCTTGTTCTATGCTTAGAAACTTTGTTTTGATGCATGTGTAGTCCTGTAGCAAGTTCCTATAGTAGTTGCTCATCATTTATCAACTTAGAAATCACTTGGTTTCATGGTTGTTTAAATTTTTTAGAATAGGGAAGTCATGGACCACCACACCTTTGGTGACATATTTGAGAGTGATGCACCTAGAAGGGCAAGGCTTCCAAGGTCATCCACCAGTATCAGGCCCTCATACAATGAGGATCTCATCACTCCGTGATTTGGTGACGAGGGAGATGAGGGGGATGCGCATCCCTCCGCCTTTCCTTGCCAAACCTTCTTGCGGGCTGCTGGGATTCTTGATGATTTTATGACCTTGGTTCGGAGGGCTGGTCTAACAAGTCTTATGCAGGATGAGAGCGTGCAATATGCTACACTCACTAAAACATTTGTGGAGAGCATCTCCTTCACTAACAGCTTGTTCCATCCAGATGTTTCTTTCAAAGTTTATAGCAAGTCTTACCATATGACTTTGAAGAAATTTTGCAAGGCCCTGGGACTTGGTACAGCTGGGTCATCAAAGAAGATTCAAGCTCTACCCGCTGATTTGTTGGAGCTTTACCGAGGAATAACCAATGATGATGACCGTAGAGCTCAGCGAGGGAAGATAAAGAACATTCAACTTCCAGCCATCAGGTACTTTTCCTACTATCTTGTCACCAGTGTTCTTGGTAGGGAGAACACTAGTAATATTTCCAACTATCAATTGGCCTTCTTAGCTGCTACGCTCAACAATGAGGACAAGTATAATCTTGGTTCTCTCATTGCTCGTCGTTTAGCTGCTAAGGGACCCATTTATGGGGGAATTATTGCTACTCGTATTGCTGCTACCTTGGGCATTGCTATTGTTCCACATGATACAGTTTTGGCCCCTTAGAGGCTTGATCTTGCTTCCATGAAGGTGCACCACTTTGTCACCACTAGCTCTACTCTTGATAACTTGGTTTATAGAATGTTGTTTATTGACGGGTAAGAGAGAGAGATCCCTCTACCCCAAACCACTTTGCTCAGTATTTCTCAGGGACCTTGGTCACGCTCGAAGGCGGAGATGGATGACGAGTTGCGCTCTTTGAATTTCCATGGGCGCTATCAGGAGGAAGCGCCCTCATATGACCCAACGATACATTACACAGGGGAGTCCTCGAGCTCATACCAGAGGGAGCTTCCTCGACATACTACGAAGGTGCATCTACTTGGGCACCATGGGATTGAGCCCCACTTAGGCCAAAAGCCTAAGCTTGGGGGAGGTATACCGACATCACACTCATATATATATATATATATCATGTTCGGTCGGTTCTTTGTATATCCATTGTTTCGCTTTCTTTTTGGTTCTTGTTGCTTCTTTCTCAAAAACCCAAAAATACCAAAAATATTTTAATTGTTTCTCTTGGTTTGTTTCTTTGCTTTGGTTTGCCTTAAAATAAAAATCCAAAAAGATTTTGCTTTGTTTGCTTCTTGTTTGGTTTGATTTTCTTTGTTTGCTTGTTTTAAAAAAAAATCGAAAACACCAAAAGTATTTGTTGTTCTTCTTTGGTTTTGTGAGTTCTTTGCAGGGTTCAGCCATCCTTAGTGGATTTTGGTTTCATGTTAATTATTCAAGTCACACAAGTGAAGGGCAATAATGAAGATTAAGACAACTCTAGGTGTGGTAAGAGGCTGGTAACGAACTCTATTTGTTTCATTTTTGTACATATACCCATCATTGTGAGCATGCTTAGCCTGTTTGTGTAAGGTGTATGTCATTATGGATGCTTAGTAGTTCTTGATTGTCTATGATTAGCTCCAGCTTGCTAATAGTTGGTAGCATGTCATATGAATGTTTTATTCATACTTTGGTATGATATTGTGGTATCCTCCTCTGACTGTTCATGTCAATCGACTTGGCACATGCTCACGCATGCATATGACTAATCAATAGTCAGTAAGCCTCGACGATTTATTTTGCCTCAGAGTTCTTGTATCACTTTCATGCCATAGTTAGTCCTGGTTTGTTGCAAGCATGATTATGAAAGTTATTGCTCTCTCATTTGTCGCTCCCTCTCTATTGCTAGCCTTCACTTGCACTGAGTATGTGCTCTACCTATGCTTCCAACTCCCTAAACCCAATATTGCCAGCTGTGTCCACCATACCTACCTATTAGCATCATATGCTATTTCAGTGCATATTCCATATGCCATGTTTTCTTCCAAACAAAATGTTCGTCTGTTTTGAGTAAGTTAGTTAGTAAAGCTCTCACGAACTTGATGGCACACTTTATTCCTTGCGCTTAATAATTCTGAACCATTGTGACTAGTCCATGAAAGTTATATGCTTGCTAATTATATATTGGGAGTCAGCAGAACCGTGCTGTCACGGGGAACGCTTTCAACACCTGTTGGATATCTCATCCAGTTGATTCCTTGTTCTTTTGTTTACGGATGTCGACGTTGTGAAATAAAAGGGGAGGTTGTGAGTTCATGGAGTTTATACATGGTGGAAACTTCCAGCATCACCATAATGAGCATCTATGAAGCGTCCTCAATAAAAATCTATGCATATGGTAAATAAAAAGATTGCTGAGATGCTCATTGTCTGCTTGCCTTGTCATTTTGGTTATGGGAAAGCTCTTGTACCATGTGCAAGGGGTACCCCGTTGGAGGTTCTCGATGATATGCATGTATTTACAATGACAAGAACTTTTAGGTGACCAAAGTTGAGTGGCATGCGGAGCGACCCTCGTACTCAATGGACTTGGGATTTCCAGTCTATGGTCTATCAAGCATATGATTCAGAGTGGACCTCACTTTCATCTTAACCACATGAAGATTCCTATGATAGGGGCAATGAGAGCTCAAAGCTAATGAGTACCTTCCTTTCAGCATTGGGAAGCCTTTCAAACATTCACAAAACCATTTTCAAAAATTTGTTGAGTCACCACTTATTCTATGAGCGCCTTCTTGAGAGCATAGTTGTCATTCTTGTGTTTATTCCAAAACTTGCTTAATTATGTCATGAATTTGATGCTTGTATCTCTGTTATCTTTATCTCTAGTCTTTATGTGAACTTCAGATGTGCCTTGGCATTTATATTGTGCTCTTCAAAACAAAGGCAAGCGAGATACCACTCTATCATACGTTACTCTGAGCATTGCAATGTTGCTTATGTTTATGTTTCATGCTACTTATTATTATTGAGTTGGTTTCTCTTCATAGATTGCAATGACTATTGAGTAGACTTAGTTGCATACTTCTTATTATGAATGGTTTAAGCATATACTCCTGTGCTGAGAATATATACATCATATGAAGCAAAGTGTTCGTGAAAGTTCTTTTATCGCACTCAGTTTTCAACTGAATTGCTTGAGGACAAGAAACAAGCTAAGCTTGGGGGGAGTTGATACGTCCAAAACGTATCAACTTTCTCGAACACTTTGCTATTGTTTCTTCTCTAATTTTGTGTGATTTGGATACAACTAACACGGACTGACGCTGTTTTCAGTAGAATTACCTTGGTGTCTTGTTTTTGTGCAGAAAATGAACTATCGGGAAAAATCCCGGAAAATATGCCAAAAATTAAATTTCACCAGAAGATCCACGGATCCATAAGAAGAGACGGAGGGGAGGCCTGGGGGGCCCAGACCCACCCCAGCCGCGGCCCCCCTGACCCCGCGCCTGGTGGGGGTGCTGCCACCCCAAGCAGCTCCTCGGCCTCCCTCTCCGCCTATAAGTTTCCTTTCAACCTAAAACCGAGGGGGGTTTGATAGTTTTCCAGAAAGAGTTCCGCTCCACCGCCGCCACTGGAAACCAAGATTCGTATCCAGAAACTCTGTTCTGGCACCCTGTCGGGACAGGGAATTTGGAGAGGATCATCACCATCGTCATCACCAATGCATCTCCATCACCAACGCATCTCCATCAACCACCAACGTAATCCCCCGCTATAGGATTGGGGATGGTAGGGATTGGATGAGTTCTATCATGTAATCGAATAAGATCTATTAGGGCATAGTGCCTAGTATCTCTATTAGTGTTATTTGACTTTGTTGCAACTTGTTGTGCTTAATGCTTGTCACTAGGGCCCGAGTGCCATGATCTCAGATCTGAACTTATTATTGAATCATTATGATAGTATTGTTTGTGATCTTATCTACAAGTTGTGTACACATATCATTGTCCGGATCCAAAGGCCCCAAAGTGACAATAATTGGGACAACCGGAGGGGATGTCTGTGGTGTGAGGATCACATGTGTTCACGAAGTGTTAATGCTTTGCTCCGGTGCTCTATTAAAAGGAGCACCTTAATTGCCAGTAGTTCCCTAGAGGCCCCGCTGCCACGGGCTGGCTGGACAGAAGATGTTGTGCAAGTTCTCATTGCGAGCACGTATGACTATATTTGGAGCACATGCCTAGGATTGTTTAGTACTTGGATGCTTGTTATTATTTATCTTCAATGCCCTAGATCTTAAAGTTACATGTTTAGACTCGTCCATGCAACGCCCGTCCATCCATCCCTATGCCTACCGCACTCGAATCCTACTATTACCGTTACTGTTACTATTGCTATTGTTTCACTGTGTCACATCCCAAATTTTAGATTTGGTAATGCATAGCATACATTTCATTGCATCATGATCATCATTGCAAAAATTCAGTTTGAAAAGGTTTTGGCAAAACAATTCAATTGCAATTGCATTTAGACACCTACACCTAAATGCTCGGTTTTACCATGCTTCTGTTAAAAATAGTACATTTTAGTTGTTTGGAAGGCACAGGTGTATAGAGGGTTCCGTCACGAACCCGTAGCACTTTGAATCGCCTAAATCGAAGCTTCACAGCAACTTTTATACCGATCTGAATTTTTAGCTTGTTTTAGACAGATTCTGACAGATAAGTTCAGTTAACAAATCAACAGGAAAAAGTAAAAGAAAAAAAAGATAAAAGGGCGAGCCAGCGCAGCCAGCCCGCCGCGGCCCAGCCGGGGACTGCCAGGCCCACAGCGGGCAGCAGCAGCCCGCAGCAGCAGCAGCCCGCGCCAGCAGCAGCACAACACGCGCGGCGGATAGTAGGCGCCGCCGCCGCTTGCCAGTCCCGCTGATGAGCGGGCCCGCGCTGTCAGCCACCGCGCGTCACTGACGCGTGGGCCCCACGCGTCAGCGTGTTCTTCTCCAACTCGTAGACAACTCCGATTCCTCCGGAATCAGGCCGTTTTCGAACTGATTTTCTCCGGAATTTTTGCCTATATCAATCCCCGCGTTCTCCTCTTCCAAACCCCCCAAAAATCACCATCTACCCCACCGCCATCGCCGAGCAATTCCTCGTCGGAGTTCGGGACCGCCGCCCGCGACCTCCCCTCGCTCCGCTCGCCCGCTGGGAGCCCCCGCCGGCCACCCCTGACCCGTTTCCCCTTCTTTCCGCAGGCCACCGACGCCACCGGAGCTCGCCGCCTCGCCACCGCGCCGCCCGCGCTCCAGCCACGAGCCGCCGCCGCCCGCGGACGCGCTGACCCGCGCCGCCACCACGACGAGCTCCGTCGCCTCGCCCCCGACGCCATCGTACCGCTCGCCGCCGTCGCCCCGACCATCGCTGCCGCCGACTGCTCCGGTGAGCCCCCTCGCGCGCCTCCCCGGCCCTCAATCTGGAATCCAACGGTCCAGATGGACCGTGGACCACGGGTTGACCACTGACTGGTCAGCGCTGCGCCACGTCAGCGTAGACCAGTCAACCGGCGTTTGACTATTTATTTTAATTTGAATTATTTTGGCAGAATTTAGATGGAACTTGTAAAATCCATAGAAAATAATCTACTGGGCCAAAAATTGCAAATAAAATATGTATGGATTCAGTGATTCGCGTAGAATATTGCTGTACAGTTATTTTATGCTTTTGCAGCAAGGATTTGTCTTGGTTAATTAAATGGGTTAATGTACTTTTTAGAGTATTAAATTCATAGTAAAAGTTATACAACTCCAAAAATTGCAAATAAGATGTCCCTGGAATCAGTAGAACAAGAGGAGTCTTACAGTGAATTAAAAAAGGTAGACTTATAGTAAATTTGAACAATCTATAAAAAGGCTTACTGGAGTATTTTCATTACCCAGGGAATTATATAAATCCTTTTTGAGTGATTCCAGTTGGTAATGGTTCTATTTTAGGTTGCCTACGCAGTGGATATTTTTCCAAGATTTTACAAACAGTTTATTAGCAGGGGCTAAATATTTGGGTTCTAGCTCAATTGTTTGGGCATTTAAAATTGCATGCTTTGTTTTCTATGCACTTAAAATGTTTTCCATGCATGCATACAGTAGGTATACTGAATAAGAATATATGAAGCTACTGTAGCAATGTTCAACTTGTCATGCATGCATCTTGCATTGTCATTGTTTGTATATGATTGTGTTTGGTCTGTTTATGTGATTGCAATTGTATCGTGTAGATTGTGACGAGTGCAACGCTTTCTCGTGTGTGGATTGTTCGTTCGACCGCTACAGCCAAGGCAAGTAGAGGCTACTTTGTTCATGATGTTGTCCTACTATTTTCAATGCATTGTCGTGTATTTTGTAGATGCATGTGTAGGATCGCTATGCTATGTCCTATTATGTGGTAGGGATTTCCTGTTGATGAGCCACCGTTGGTAGATGTGCTTAGCCGTGCGAACAAGGGCTGGGTTACATCACTTGAAAGTTGTTTCTAAAGTATTGTTTGTGAAAACTAAAAACAACTTAATCAATGAATCTCCTGGGTGTGATGGGATTGATATTTATTGGTGGTATCATTGCGGAAAGGCACCCAGGTATCAAGAGAAAATGATTGACTTCTTTATTTGGTAGATTACGTGTACAACCATGAGCCAATAATGAAATGGGCGGTTGGTTAGACTCAGTAGTTTGTGGTAACTCGAACCCACGTATCCAGAGATGTAGAATTTTGGTAGGTTGGACCGGTGCGTGTCGGGTTTGGGGAGCTACTTCCCGAACGGTCCCATCTTGGACTTCTCCCTATCATCACCCAATATGAGAGTGGTGGTACGAGCTGGGCTGGCCAAGTCACATGGGTAAAGTCTAATAACCCCTGTAGGGTTTATAAACTAATCGATTAGCCGTGTCCCCAGTTATGGACATCTGAGTTGCTTGATATTGATTTCATGACATGTTTCTCGCTCATTCTAATTTCCTAATTGCTTTAATGTTGATGGGTTAACTTAATTGGGATCTTTTCAAAGAAAGTCAAAAACTGTTAAGAAAGTAGGACAAAGATATTTGCAAATGCATGCTAGCCACAGCTCCACCTGCCAGATATGCATGTAGATGTTAGCTCTATTGTCTCCTTTAATAGCTCTACTTGCCATACATTCCATGTATTGACCCTTCAGGGCTGCTACATTTCATGTTGCAGGATATTCCGATTCTGAGTGATCAATTTAGGCCACGGTACTCCACTCGGCACTTGTCCACTTGCGGGCAATTTGAAGAATGGAGGATTTATTCTATTTATGTTGCTACTTGAATAAGTTGAGCTAGCCTTGAGCTAAGCCTTTATTGTAATAATGATACTCTGGATCTTCGTTATTTATGATACATGGATATTTTGCTATGTTATTCATCTTATTCTATTGTGATCCAATGAACCAATCCAGGGATTGGCATGTCACATAGAAGCTACGGTCTTTTTTGAACCGTAGTGTTACAAGATGGTATCAGAGCCCGTGTGTCGACTGTAGGATCGTGAACTAGGTTTGGAATAGGAAGCCATAGAATTATTAAAGCTTATATTAACTCTGTCTTTCATCTTATGCCTTTCACTCTTGTAAATCTTTACCATATGCTATTCTCACACTTTCCTCTTTTAATTGATAGATGGGAGAAGTCAGGACTGAGTATGCAACGATGGAGTCACCAAGGCCCTTTGCAAGACAGTTGGCACAACTCCGCAGTCATTGGGATTGCCACTGCCCATGTTCAAGGGAAGAAGGCTATACACCTATGGATATGGCAAGGACGCCTGGGAGATCACCACTTTCATCTTCAGGGATGCCGCCTTGCCAAACCCCGTGCATCTGATCTACACCAAGACATACTGCAACTGGGGACTTGGAATAAACTTGGCCTTGCATGAAGACTTGTCACGCTAGTGACATCTTTTTCGACACCTGCTGCCAGAAGACTCACCCTACCGTGACTACGGAAGGCGTGATGAGAATGGGAACATGCCGCCCCGTCGGAGGCACATAGAGGATATGGAAAGGGAGAATGGAGCTCTAGCAGAGAAAGTGATGATGGTAAAGGAGATAGCAGATTTCGCCAGCAACGGTATGGTGGTCCAGGGACATGAGATTGAGACCTTGCATGAAGCTGTGGATGTTCTGAATAATACGCTGATAGGCATGGACGCAACCATAGCCCAGCTTAATGGGACCGTGCAGGAAAACAATCAAGCCATACAACAGCTGCAAGGGACCGTCCAGGAAAGGGACCAGACTATTGCTGATATGGCAGCCCAGATTGCCGCTCTCCAAGCACAGTTGAATCCACCCCCTGATGACAACAATAATGATGATGATGACAGTGGGGATGATGATGATGATGATGAGGACGAGGATGATGATGATGGAGACGATGATGGTTAGGGAGATGAAGTTGTTGCAGCTGCAGCAGAGGATGAAGAAGAAGAAGAGGAGGATCCAGAAGAGGTGGAATTTGAGGTTTCAAGTGATGACTCAGGAGAGGTGTATACTCCGCCGCCATGGTTGGTTCGTGGACAGAAGCGCCAATGCATGAGTGCCAGGACCTACCGCAACCTCTTCATGAAGTAGATAGATGCCCACCAATTAGTCTTCGTTAGGATACATCGTTATATTAAGTCTCGATCAATGTAAAACTTATTTACTGTTAGTTTAAAAGTGTTTAGTTGCTCCTATGTGTAGTCCAAAGTTCCAGGATTATTTGTGCGAATTTTATAGAAGAGTTATGACAAGTTTTGGTTGATATCCGAGTTTTTCCTGATGCAGTTTTTCTGCTGACCCAGCTGTACTGCACGATTTTTCATATTTAATTGGTAACTGGAAAAAATCTAAAAAATAGGGTTTGGTTATAAACTCTCTGTAAAGTATACACAAAAATCAGAAAAAATTCCTGACGAGTTTAAGTCAGGTAGAAAAATTCGTGAACACTGCTGGACTGTTCTGGCAGATTCCTGTTTTAATGCTTTGTTGGCCAATCTATGTTGATAACTGTTGCCAACGCTTCTAAAACTATTTCAGTAGATATATACTGCTAGGATAACCCCTGGAACATTGCTGGATCATTTGTTTTCTGATGTGTTGCTTGCTTGACATTGTCTGTGAATGCCTTACTGTTGTTTGAACATAATGCATGGGTAGAATCCTGTTTTCGTAATTGATCCTTTCTAAACTTACCTGTGCTGAACCGCAGATGCCTCCCCCCGTCAACCTAATGAGTTGGAGCAGCTCATGGCGGCTCAGGCATAGCTGACCCAGGTGATGACCCAGTTCATGGAAGCTCAGAACAACAACAACAACAACAACAACAATGGGAACAACCAGACCCAGAGAGATGCACTTACAAGGTTCCTGAGGCTAAGGCCAGCGAAGTTTTCTACTGCAACAGAGCCGATGGTTGCTCTCGACTGGTTGCATTTAGTGAATAAGGATCTGGTAACTGTTGGGTGCATAGATGCTGAGAAGGTGAGATTTGCCGCTCACCTACTGGAGGGACCAACCGCTTCGTGGTGGGACACTTTTTAGATCACCCACCCGCTGGAAACTGTGACTTGGGCAATGTTTGAGGAAGGTTTCAGGACCAACCACGTATCTTCAGGAGTTCTGAGCCTAAAGAGGAAGGAATTTTGCAACTTGCGCCAAACCAACTGCACCGTGGCTGAGTATATTGAGGAGTTCAATAACCTATCTCGTTATGCCCATGAGGATGTTGACACCGATGCCAAAAGGAGAGAGAGGTTCCTGGATGGCCTCAGTGATGAGCTTTCAGTGCAGCTGCTAGTGGTTTATTATCCTACTTTCCAGGAGCTTATGGACAAGGCCAGAATCTTGGAAGGGAAGCACAAGCAGGTGGAAAACCGCAAGAGAAAGAGCAACAATCACCACTCTGGCTCTCACCACAAGTCTCGCCTTCTTATGATGGATATTCCAAGCATGGTGGAAGTGACCATGGGCGCCATGGAATCCCTGACCGCCACAGCCATGGAAGCGATGGACATCGCCATGAGAGCCACAAGAGCAACCCCCACAGCCACAAGGGAGGACACACTCACCATTCTAGAGGACACAATGGACATGACCGCAACCGTGATCGCAACTTTGTGAAGAAGGACCTGAGTGAGGTGACATGCTTCAAGTGTGGCCAGAAGGGACATTATGCAGATAACTGTCCGGAGAAGAAGGTACTGAAGCCAGGCAACAACCAGAAGTCCACAATGAACCACATGAATGTGGAGGAGATCCCAGATGAGCCTGAGCTTGTGGTTGGTAAGTTTCCAATCAACACTCACCCCGCACTTATACTTTTTGATACTGGTGGATCGCATTCATTCATATCAAGGGCATTTGTGGATAAGTATAAGATACCCATGGAGTCTCTGAAAGGGTCTATTAGAGTAAGCTTGCATAAGTATCTGTATAAGATTGCCTTGAGTAGAGAAGTGGTTGAAGTTTTCCTCGGCTTCTTCCTCGTAGTATCCTCCTTCCTCCTCGTATCCTTGGTCGGTACTAGCGTCTATAAATAAATTGAGGTACACAATCACCAAACAATACTTAACTATTTTCAATCATCACACAAAGGTGCACTATAGATGATCTAGCATCATCACTAACATTACAAGATTAAAGCTTTTGTCTTATTTATTTTATTTTTAGAAAATTAATTTCTACTCATTGAAAAACTAATTAAGATTTAATATTCTCCAACTCAAACATGGGATCATGTTGACACATGTCATCACCACATATTTCAGTATATGGGAATGTGATTTAAAGTGGCGTCACAATTTAATAAGGTTTAACCCTTTTATTTTAAATAATTAAAGTGCCTAGAAATGCCTATGTGGCATTCTTTTATTACTTGAACATTATTTATGTAAGTAAACCCATATGTTTTTATATATTCTGAAAGGTATGATCAAATGTGATTTTTGAGAGTTGGGATCAACTCAAAAGCTATACTGGTTGAATTTTAAAAAATGTTTGAATGCATAAAAGCTTCTGACTTATTAATTTTTACCAAGGTTGATCTACAGATCCAAATGACTTGAATCCAACGGGCTTGGATTAAGCATTTCAGTACCTTTCTAACAAAATTGGTTTCATGCAATTTGGTTCACTGAATCGAGTTGGGTTGATTTTTGAAACTAGGTATAGAACTGAGTTTGAATTAAAATAGAAAAATCTAAATTCAAATGGTTGGGCTGCGCGAGAAAGGTTAATGGGCCGGCCCAGTTTCACTCCGCAGCGCGGGGCTCAGCTGACAGGGGGGTTCCACCAGTCAGTGGCTCATAACACGCGAAGCGGTACGGGGCGATGTGGTTTGTTGGATTAGAAGTGAGATCAATGGCTGAGGGTCCTCGTCGACGATGAACATGTCACCGACAAGCTTGAACCCTAGCGACTCAGTGGGGGTGCATAGGGTGCATACCAGGGCTCCAGCAACGACGGAGAGGCGGGCAAACGAACGAGTGGTCGAAGACAAGCTCAAGGATGGTCGAGGGAGCTCTGGGGGTGGTCGAAATCAACGGCTCCCTTCTTCTCCAGAGGCGGCCTGCTCCGACGCAATTCCGGCGAACTGCTGCTCCTCGTGCTCTGGCGAGAGGGTGGAATGATAAGTGAGGTGAGGGGAGTGGAATGGTGTGCTTCAATCGGCCGGGGGTCGCCTCCTTTTATAGGCTAGAGGCATGGCTGAGATTGGCGATCGACGTGCGGTCTCCTGGCGATGCTCTAGAACTTAATTGCGTGCGTAGGCGCGGTGGCAATCGGTCAGGAACGTGAGGTGGCTACAGGGTACGGGCGATGAAACAAACATGTCTGGTGGTCTCCTAGGACGGTGGGGTGTATGCTGGCGGGCGACAAGGGCTCGAGGTGGTCTGGTTGCATGGGAACAGCGCGTAAACTGGGTTGCGCGTCGGCATGGTCGACAGCAGCACGGGCGCAGCGTTCCTGGCGGTTCTGGTCTCTGTTCTTGAGCTAGGGCTGGTCGAGAGAGGGCGGTGAGGCATGGGCTACCTCCTAGACAAGGTTGGCACAGCTAGTTCTGCCTCTAGCTTGCTGTCCACACTGGGGTGACATGGTGAGGCTCGGCCTACTCACCATTGATGGCAATGGCAAGCTCACAGTGGTGCTAGAGGTTACTAACTAAGCTAGATGCTCTACTAGATGTTTGCTGTGAGCTAGAGAGGGGACAAGGTTGGCCAAAACACTGCTCAAAATAGTGTTTGTGATTTGTTTGATTTGAATCTGCAAGCTATTTGATGAAATGGCCGCAAGAACTTGAGTTTTGAATTTTGAAAAGATTTTTGGTGGGTGTGCTAGGCATGTGTTGAGGATTCTGTGGGTGCTTGGGTTTTAAAAATTGAACTTGTTTGAGTGGTTTTTGAAATAATGGGATCTTCCCATATGAGATAGATTCAAATTTAAACTGTCATTTAATCTTAGTAATTGAATGTTTTTGGATGATCACAAAGTGGGCATTGGTACCTTATTATGAGTAGTAACAAGGGGTGCAAAGATCCACAATTGTTTCTGTTAAGTTCTGAAAATTATGGATAGCCAAAGTAGGCATGAGAGTTAATTTGGCCAAAGTGACCATTCACTTCATTTGTTTATTTTGAGTTGTTTGTCTTTGGGAAAAGTTTGGGGATTGTTTAGATGATGTTTATTTCACCTAAGAATCATTTTACAAGCAAAGAAACACAGAACCATGGCAATTCAAAAGAATCCAGATTTTAATACACAGACATATGAATGCTTTCATATTTTTAGTTGGAAAAGTTTTTGTTAACCCTAATTTTGATGATTAGAGTTTGATGATCCATGTTTAATATTTTTGGGATGTTACAAACCTTCCCCCCTTAAACAAAATCTCATCCCGATATTTGAAAAAGGACGAAAAAGATTACCTAGGATTTGAAGAGATCGGGAAACTCTGTCCTGATGTGATCTTCGCGCTCCTAGGTAGCTTCCTCTTCCGTGTGGTTGCTCCACTGGATCTTGAGAAACTTGATGCTTCGGGTTCTGGTAGTTCTGAAAGCTTCTTCCAAAATACTGATGGGTACTTCGGGATAGGTCAGGTCATCGTTGATTTCTATGGTCACGTGATCAATGTTCTTGAACACTTCCGTCTTCTCCGGAACTTCGAGGCACTTGTGAAGTAATGAGATATGGAACACATTATGCACGGCTGACATCTCTTTGGGTAGTTTTAATTGATACGATACTTCTCCTCGATGGTTTAGAATCTTGAAGAGGCCGATATATCTAGGGGCTAACTTTCCTTTCAGTTGGAAACGCTGCATTCCCTTTAACGGCGACACTTTCTGATACACAAAATCTCCGATATTGAAAGCGAGTTCTCGGCGTCTCTTGTCGGCATAACTCTTCTGTCTTGACTGAGCGGTCTTGAGGTGCTCACGAATCTTGTGAACCTTCTCTTCTGCTTCTTGTCGGATGTCAGGTCCGAAAATCTGACTCTCTCCTACTTCCGACCAGTTCAAAGGGGTATGACACTTCCTTCCATACATGAATTCAAATGGGGCCATTTGCAAACTAGCTTGATAACTGTTGTTCTATGAAAATTCTGCAAACGGCGGACAGTCTTCCCATTTAGATCCATATTCTAACACACAGGCTCTCAACATGTCTTCGAGTATTTGATTTACTCGCTCCGTTTGTCCGTTGGTCTGGGGGTGATACGCTGTGATGATACGTTGTTCTAAACCTTCTTGGACTTCATTCCAGAATCTCGAGGTAAACTGAGTTCCTCGATCAGATACGATGTTCTTGGGGACTCCATGCAAATTGACAATTCTAGCGATGTATAACTCCGCTAGCTTCGAACTCTAATATGTGGTTTTGACTGGTAAGAAATGGGCGACTTTGGACAGTCTGTCCACTATGACCAGATAGAGACATTCCCCCTACTAGAAGTAGGCAGTCCGGTGATAAAGTCCATTCCAACGGAATCCAATTTCCATTCTAGAATCTCCAGGGGTTGCAACAATCCAGCGGGTCTTTGATGTCCCGCCATGACTCTCTAACATATATCACACTTGGCGATATAGCTTACGATTTCTCTCTTCATCTTATGCCACCAAAATTGCTCTTTCAAATCTTGATACATCTTTGTTCCTCCGGGGTGGATAGAATAAAGAGTATCATGAGCTTCCTTCAGAATAACTTCTTTCAACTCAGAATCTGCTGGTACACAAAGGCGTCCTTTGTACCACAGAACTCCTTCTTCGTCTTCGGTAAATCCAGGTACTTTGCCTGTACCGATACGACGCTTGATTCCGTCGATACTATCATTTCCTTTCTGCGCCTCCTTGATCTGACTGATCAAAGTGGGTTGAAGTTCTATGCTAGCCAAAAATCCTTCACTCACTAATTCCATTCGAAAATCTTCCATCTCTTTGTGCAAGCTTGGTTTCTCCTTCAAAAGCATGGAGTTCAAGCGGCACGGCAATCTGCTAAGGGCATCTGCTACCACATTGGCTTTACTGGGGTGATAGTGAATGTCCAGGTCGTAATCCTTGATTAGCTCAATCCATCTTCTCTGCCTCATATTCAGCTCCTTCTGAGTGAATATATACTTTAGGCTCTTGTGATCCGAGTAGATCTCACAACGGTTTCCCATCAGGTAGTGCCTCCATGTCTTCAGGGCTAGAACTACGGCTACGAGCTCGAGGTCATGGGTTGGATAGTTCTGCTCATGTTGTTTCAGTTGTCGGGATAGATAAGATATAACTTTGCCTTCTTGCATTAGCACACATCCGAGACCGATCTTGGATGCATCACAATACACGTCAAAGGGCTTCGTGATGTCCGACATGATTAAGATTGGGGCTGAAATCAATCTTCTCTTGAGTTCTTGAAAACTCGCTTCACATTTGTCCATCCATTCAAACTTCTTGTCCTTCTTCAACAATTGGGTCATGGGTCTGGTGATACTCGAGAATCCTTCTACGAACTTGTTGTAGTATGCCGCCAATCCAAGAAAGGCATGAACTTGGGTTTGAGTGGTTGGGGCTTGCCAATCTTCGACATCTTTCACCTTTGCAGGGTCAACGGCAATTCCTCCGGCTGATACAATGTGACCGAGGAATCCTACCTCCTGTAACAAGAATTCACATTTGCTAAACTTGGCATACAACTGATGCTCTCTAAGGGTTCCAAGAATGGTCCTTAGGTGTAGCTCATGTTCTTCTTCTGATTTGGAATAAATCAGAATGTCATCGGTGAAAACAACAACAAACTTATCCAGGAAGTCCATAAAAATCTTATTCATGAGATTCATGAAATAAGCGGGGGCATTGGTTAATCCAAAATACATGACAGTATACTCGTATAATCCATATCTGGTGGTAAAGGCAGTCTTGGGAATATCCTCTGCTCGAATCTTGAGTTGATGATAGCCAGTTCTAAGATCAATCTTAGAAAACACTTTGGCACCGGTCAACTGATCAAACAAATCTTCTATCTTGGGCAATGGGTATTTGTTCTTGATAGTGACATCATTCAACTTCCGATAATCTGTACACAAACGGTTACCTCCATCCTTCTTGTCCACAAACAAGACAGGTGATCTCCATGGTGATGCACTTGGTTGAATCAATCCAATTTCCAACGTGGCATCCAGTTGCTTCTTTAGTTCTGCTAGTTCAGACGGGTTCATACTATATGGTCTCTAGGCTATGGGTCCTGTTCCCGGGATTAGTTCAATGATAAACTCGATATCCCGATCTGGGGCATACCGGGCAAAACATCTGGAAATACATCGGGTTATTCACAGACTATCCGGACTTGGTCAATGGTAGGTTGTGCTTTACTCTTGTTGCACTTGAATTGACGAGGTAAGGTTTCCAATACATGCTCGACTGATATTCCGGCTGTACTGGTCATGGTTATGGCTTTCTTGGCACAGTCAATTAATCCTTTATGTTTGGACATCCAATCCATTCCTAGTACTACTTCCAAACCTTTAGTTCCGAGTATTATCAGATTAGCATAAAAATCTATGCCATGGATTCGGATAGGGACGGCTTTGCAAATTTGCCTAGCTTTGGTGGTTGAACCGGGAATTTGAACAATCATAACATGCTTCAGTTTGGTTGGTTGAATCTTACTAGTGCATGCAAATTCTTCGGTGACAATTGAGTGCGCTGCACCAGAATCAAACAACACTCTAGCAAGTACTGAATTAACAGAAAACATACCCAGCACGACGTCTGGCGCTTCCTGGGCTTCTTCAGTATGCATGAGAAAAAGACGGCCGTTGCGGTTGAGCGAGTTCCCTGGGAAAAACCTTCTTCCGGGCTGAACACGACGCTGCTGCTGAGCTGGGGAATTTGCATTGGGGGCTGCGGCATTCTTCTTGGGGCACTCATTGGAGTAGTGACCCTTATTTCCATAGTCATAACAAGTCACTTGCGACTTGTCCTTTGCTGCAACAGGCAAGCATTGCTTCCCGTCCTAGGGGCAGTGTTGGTGTTTGGCGGCAGCATTGTTGTTATTGAACTTGGGTCGTGCATAGTTGAAATTGTTAGGGTTGCCGGGGTTTTTGTGATCTCCTCCGGGCCTTGGGTTTCCACGGTTGGGATAGGTCGGACGGTTCATAGAGGGTCTGTTGGTTCTCGAGGCAAATCCTGGAGATGGGTTGGGGCAATACTTTGGGGTATGATGGGTTCCTGGCTGATGCATCATGCGGCGCTTGCGGTTCTCGTTGGCTTGGTTGATCTTTCCTTCCATCTGGATGGCAGAGTCGACTAGGGCTTCAATATCATCAAAGGGGATATTGACCAACACCGTCTGCATCTCATCGTGTAGACCATTCAAGAATCTTTCTTTCTCTTAGCTTCAGTGTCGATCTCATCCGGGGCATACCTAGCTAATGACAAGAATTTGTCACGGTATTCCACTACGGTCATCCTTCCTTGCTTCAATTCTCTGAATTCATCTCTCATCCTCTTGATCAAACCCGGTGGCACATGGGTTCTGCTGACCTTGACCTTGAATTCCTCCTAGGTCATCATCTGCCCTCCGGTCATTGCACGAACACTGTTCCACCATGCTCTTGTGTCTCCGGCTAGATAGTGGGTGGTGAACAGAACTTTCTCGTTAGCTTCCACTCCGGAGACTTCCAGGTTGTTCTCCATGGTTTGCAGCCAATCATCTGCGTCTTAGGGCTCTTCCGACTTAGTGAAAATAGGTGGGTTGGTGTTCTGGAAATTCTTGAGCTTAGATCCATGGTTGTCCTGATTTCCTTGGCCTTGATTGTTGTGGGCCAACTGAGCTATCTACTGAAGGGTGGCTAAGATGGCTTGACGTTCGGCTCTTTCAGCTTCGCGGTCAGAAACCAACATTTGCAGGATCTGCAACATCGGGTCCGGGGATGAACCACTTCCTCCGCGAGGCATCTGAAGATTGAGAGAGATCATGAGAAAAGAGGGAAATTTATAAGGTTCAGGGACTTTGAAAAGTTTTTAAAGCTTGACTCATATTTTCTAGCAACTTGCTTTTCATTCATTCATTCATTCATTCATATCCCCCAATACAACACACACCACAACAAAGGAAAACTGATGGTTTTAAGAACCATTATGAAACTATGATACAGTGGGACCAAATACAACTCACTATGCTAGTGCTCAAGTGCTACTACTCCTCGGAGTCGGTGTAATCGTCATCCTCATCATCCTCATCCTCATCGATGAAGGCGAAATCGTCCTCATCGGTGAAGAAGTCTATGGCCTGATCCTCCATAAAATCATCATCATCGCTGAGATAGGAGTAGGGGTCTCCATGAAGATCTTCTCCGGCATTCCCCCTTTCCTCCAACTGCATGTCTCTCTCGTGGATGGTCTCCTCCGAATCTGAGATATGGTGGCGAAGACGAGCAATGATGTGCTCCTTCTTGTCGAGCTGACGGCGGCGAGACTTGCGATCCTTCGCTAGCATGGCGATGGTCTGATCCTTCATCCTGATGATGGCGGACTTGTGGTTGGAGTAGTCACAGGCATTGTCCAGTTCTTGCTGATGATCATACATCATGAATCTAAGGTGGTCCAACTGAGTCTTCAGCTCGTGGTGATATGGGGCTTCTAGTGGTTGTCCCATAGCATAACGCCTTGGACAAAACTCAAAGCGGGTACCCTTGATCTGGTTGAAACTCTGCCCACACAGATGGGCAAGAGCTTCCTGCATGGCCCTGGCAAGTCCATCGAGCCAGTTATTCTCTCTTAAGGTGAACTGAATTCCCTCGGCAGTGGGAGGTTCAATCTTTCCTTGGAGACTTGCAACAATTAGCCATTGCCGATCTTCTCCTTCCTGATCATTGAGCTGAGCTCCAAACAACTCGGGGTGCGGACGCTCCAGAAGTTCCAAAAGCTGGTCCAAATCCCGCTCAAAGATGAGGTCTCCTCCATTCCCCAGATGATAAAACTTGCTGTACTTCACGTCCATCTATAAGAATATAAGATGAGTAAGTTAGTAGAGTGATCAAGTGTGTCAAATTTTATGTATTTTGCAAGAGTTTTTGAGGAACATGAATTTTTATGAAAGAAACAAAGTGATAAGAATGGGAATAACTTTTTGTAAATATTTGCTTCCTTTGGTTTTGAAACTAAGTTTTTGATTCAAACGTCCAGTCTAACTAGGGTCTCCTATGGTCAGGATGGCTCTGATACCAACTTGTCAACACCCAGATTTTTAATCCCAGATGCCTGTTATGCCATATATCGCAATCCCAGGATTACCATTTTTGCGAGACATAACATATTTGGATATCACAGTACATCATCCATTACAAACCATACATAAGGTCTTACACAAATAAGGATCTCATGATCCAGTTCTTAATACAACTCAAGCAGCGGAATAACGTAATAATAAAGATAGCGTGGGCGAAGCTCCATCTTCGGGGTCACAGGCAATGTTGACGATGGGAGATGATCCTAGTTGTCGTAACCTTCCTGTTGTCCATCCTCCTGGTACTCTTCTTCATAGTCTGGGACGGGAATAGCCAGGGACAAAGCCATGCTACTGTTTAAGTACTCGCAAACTAATACTAACAAGTTATGGGGGGTTTTGTAGTACGACACTAAGCTCTAGGGTTGTTTTGCAAAAAGCCAGATTTACCTCTACTAAGTTCAGAGCAAAGAGAGCTAGTTGAAATTTTATAACCCTAAGTGGGAACTTGTATTTCATGTCACACCTATGTGGTGGTCAAGTCAAGTTCTCAATTCATTTCACAAGTCATTTTGAAAACATCTGACGGGGGAAACAGTATGGCCACTCCAACTGTCCATAACCGCGGACGCGGCTATTCGAATAGTTTGACACTCTGCAGAGATTGTACACTTTCACCACAACATTCGATACATCCGTCAGGAACAAATCCTGAATTCACCATACTCAGTATGCAGATAATAAATCCTAACCTTTCAATTACACGCCCTAGTATAGGCACCTGTCCTGTGAGTTTGGCCTCCCAACCATGACCAACTGTCATCTTGGGTACTGCACAGGTGGACAATCTTCACAAGGTAGCCTCAGCTTAGACCTTGGCCGTGAGGGAACCCACACTAAGGTATATAAGTTTCCAGTCAAGCCCTACCCAATTTTCAGGTATTGTGGTTGTACGGTAAAATTAGAATGGTATCGCATCCACACAACCATTAGTTTTATAAAGGGCTAAGGCTCATGCCTCAACATTTTCATCATCAAAATCATCTGGTGTTCGGAAACACATGTCAAAATATTTCATAAGAATGACTCATCATTCCATGGTTTTCATAACCATTTTCACCAAGTATTCCCATCTAAAGTTGATCAAGTTTTATGCTTAGCACTAGCATCTACAAGTGGGGTAAGTACTAATGAGGGATGGTAAACAAGTGGGGATTTGTTAAGTTCAATCTCATGCCTTAGGATGACATCAAGATTATCTAGCTTAGGCCAAATTTAATGCTCTTTATGCAACCTTCAATTATCTTCCTAGAGTCTACAAGTCACTTAAGTAAAACTCTCGGAGAAAGCTTTGATAAAGAAATAAAGTATAAAGCTTGCAAATAAAGCTAGGATTGGGTATCATCAAATGTGTCTAACCAAGCATGCTTAGTGCATTGCATAGGTTATCTAACTTTCATAATTGCAAGTGTTAGCTTGCATAGGTCAACTTGGTTAGTAAGGCTTGCATAAGTATCAGTATAAGCTTGCCTTGAGCAGAGTAGTGGTTAAAGTTTTCCTTGGCTTCTTCCTCGTAGTATCCTCCTTCCTCCTCGTATCCTTGGTCGGTACTAGCGTCTATAAATAAATACAAGGTACACAATCACCAAACAATCCTTAACTATTTTCAAAGGTGCACTATAGATGATCTAGCATCATCACTAACATTACAAGATTAAAGCTTTTGTCTTATTTATTTTATTTTTAGAAAAGTAATTTCTACTCAAACATGGGATCATGTTGAAACATGTCATCACCACATATTTCAGTACATGGGAATGTGATTTAAAGTGGTGTCACAATTTAATAAGGTTTAATCTTTTTATTTTAAATAATTGAAGTGCCTAGAAATGCCTATGTGGCATTCTTTTATTACTTGAACATTATTTCTGTAAGTAAACCCATATGTTTTTATATATTCGAAAAGGTATGATTAAATGTGATTTTCGAGAGTTGGAATCAACTCAAAAGCTTTTATGGTTGAATTTTGAAAAATGTTTGAATGCATAAAAGCTTGTGACTTGTTATTTTTACCAAGGTTGATCTACAGATCCAAATGACTTGAATCCAACGGGCTTGGATTAAGCATTTAAGTACCTTTCTAACAAAATTTGTTTCATGCAATTTGGTTCACTGAATCGAGCTGGGTTGATTTTTGAAACTAGGTACAGAACTGAGTTTGAATTAAAATAGAAAAATCTAAATTCAAACGGCTGGGCTGCGCGGGAAAGGTTAATGGGCCGGCCCAGTGTCACTCCGCAGCGCGGGGCTCAGCTGACAGGGGGCTCCACCAGTTAGTGGCTCATAACACGCGAAGCGGTACGGGGCGGTGTGGTTCGTTGGATTAGAAGTGAGATCAACGGCTGAGGGTCGTCGTCGACGATGAACATGTCATCGGTGAGCTCGAACCCTAGCGGCTCAGTGGGGGTGCATAGGAGGCATACCAGGGCTCCAGCGACGATGGCGAGGCGGTCAAACGAATGAGTGGTCGACGACAAGCTCAGGGATGGTCGAGGCAGCTCTGGGGGTGGTCGAAATCAACGGCTCCCTTCTTCTCCAGAGGCGGCCTGCTCCGGCGGAATTCTGGCGAACTGCTGCTCCTCGTGCTCCGGTGAGAGGGTGGAATGATCAGTGAGGTGAGGGGAGTGGAATGGTGTGCTTCAATCGGTTGGGGGTTGCCTCCTTTCATAGTCTCGACGGCAAGACCGAGAGAGATGGGCAGGCAACGGTGGCGACACGGCTACGGGCGGCTAGAGGCATGGCTGAGGTTGGCGATCAACGCGCGGTCTCCTGGCGATGCTATAGAACTTAATTGCGTGCGTAGGGGCAGTGGCAATCGGTCGGGAACGCGCGGTGCTCTATGAGGAAGAGGCGGCGAACTCCGCGGCGAGCGGTGGCTACGGGGTACGGGTGATGAAACGAACATGTCTGGTGGTCTCCTAGGACGGTGGGGTGCATGCTGGAGGGCGGCAAGGGCTCTAGGTGGTCGGGTTACGTGGTAACAACGCGTGCACTGGGGTGGGCGTCGGCATGGTCGACAGCGGCGCGGGTGCGGCGTTCCTGGTGGTTCTGGTCTCTGTTCTTGAGCTAGGGCTGGTCGAGAGGGGGCGGTGAGGCATGGGATACCTCCCAGACAAGGTTGGCACAACTAGTTCTTCCTCTAGCTTGCTGTCCACACTGGGGTGACATGGTGAGGCTCGTCCTGCTCACAATTGATGTCAATGGCAAGCTCACAGTGGTGCTAGAGGTTACTAACTAAGCTAGATGATCTACTAGATGTTTGCTGTGAGCTAGAGAGAGGACAAGGTTGGCCAAAACACTGCTCAAAATAGTGTTTGTGATTTGTTTGATTTGAATCTACAAGCTATTTGATGAAATGGCCGCAAGAACTTGAGTTTTGAATTTTGAAACGATTTTTGGTGGGTGTGCTAGGCATGTGTTGAGGATTCTGTGGGTGCTTGGGTTTTGAAAATTGAACTTGTTTGAGTGGTTTTTGAAATAATGGGATCTTCCCATATGAGATAGATTCAAATTTAAACTGTCATTTAAACTTAGTAATTGAATGTTTTTGGATGATCACAAAGTGGGCCTTGGTACCTTATTATGAGTACTAACAAGGGGTGCAAAGATCCACAATTGTTTCTATTAAGTTCTGAAAATTAGGGATAGCCAAAGTAGGCATGAGAGTTAATTTGGCCAAAGTGACCATTCACTTCATTTGTTTATTTTGAGTTGTTTATCTTTGGGAAAAGTTTGGGGATTGTTTAGATGATGTTTATTTCACCTAAGAATCATTTTACAAGGAAAGAAACACAGAACCATGGCAATTCAAAAGAATCCAAATTTTAATACACACACATATGAATTCTTTCATATTTTTAGTTGGAAAAGTTTTTGTTAACCCTAATTTTGATGATTAGAGTTTGATGATCCATTTTTAATATTTTTGGGATGTTACAGTGAGAGAAACTATATGACAAACAATCAAGAAAGCAAAAGTAAGGGAGTAAAGGATAGAAGTCACCGAAAGATGACACAAAGATGTCTTCTTGAAGTTCATTCCTTTTTAGGGGAAGTATGTCTCCGTTGGAGGGGTGAGCGGTACTAAGACCACCAGCTCCACAAAAGGCCTCACCCTATTCTCCCGTGCACTTGTCGTAAAGTAAGAACACGATCCACTATGCGGTGGCCTTCAAGGTGGTGACCAGAACCTTTAAAAACTTGTTGAGTAGATCTCCACAACACTTGGAGTCTCCCAACACGATCCTGAAGCTTTACAACCAATGCCCAAGCTCTGAGACCGACCTCTTCCGTCTAGGGTTCAAAGAACCCAAGAGTAACAAGATCCACGAAGGAAAACGAGAGGGAATCAACTTTCCTTTAGTGAAACCCTAGATCTAGACCTCCTCCACCAAATCCCAAAGTATCAAGGAGATTGGAGAACTTTGGGGGGGAGATCTAGTGAAATTAAAGCTCAAGAACAATGGAGGAGATATATGAAATAGGCAGCCTTCTCGTTGGAGAAGAAAGGCCTATATATACCCTCAAAGAGAATCTTCCCATTGCATCTCAACCGAAGCGGTACTACCAGTTCCATATGTGGTAGTACTGGACACAACCGGTACTATCGGTCTGGTACCGGAAGCGGCCATGCGGAGTGACAAGGCTACTGCCTCCCCCGGTAGTGACAGCTTAATATGAGCGGTGCTGCCGCATAGTGGTAGTACTAGACCATATGAGCGGTACTACCAGTTCGGGCGGTAGTGCCGGCTTAGTGGTATCGGGTGAGCCAGTAGGGAAGGCGAGGCTTGCCAGGCCTCTCAGTCTCGCCCAGTACCGCCAAGCGGTACCGGTGGCGAGCGGTAGTACCGTATGAAACTTTCGGTACTACCGGTCATCACTGAGAAGTAGGCAATGGCAACAGGGGAAGATTATCTTTGAGACCTCAACCATTGGGAAATCTTGCTGGGTTTGCAAAACTGAGTTGATTCCACCCAAACTTTCCAACGCAGATCCCCTCTTGACCCTTTTTGAAGTAGTATGGTGTTCCTACGACTCAAGCAAAGGCCCTGGGAAAACTATGTCTTGCGATGGACCCTTTTTGAGGGGAAACAAATGCCTTCTCCAAAATAAGAACCTGAGACACACTTGGCAAACGATTAGTCTGACACATGTGTTATCACCAAACATCAAAACCACTTAGGATGGGAAATGCCCTTTCAATATCCCCTTTTTTGTGTTTGATGACAACACACCTTTACATGACAAATATTATGATAACACGCATGGTTTGAAAAATAGAGGCGGGCTCCCTAGATGTGTGCACTCATATCAAGCACAAACTAGGATCAACAACCGCCCTCTATTTTACAAACCAACCAAGAGTGCAAAGACAAAGATAAAAATGATTGCAATTGATACCTTTGCACAACAATATGTGCTGAGAGATATTAGGGCAATAGATAAAAAATATCATCACATAAGATGGATCCATACGAGAATAGCCTTAGAGCACATACGATAGAACCACAAGATAACCACATAGTCTCAACTTACGTAGCACAAATAGTTAGCACATAGAGTTCATGAATAATATGAGGCAAATAAAGTTCACAAGGAACCAAATATCAAAGCAAGAACGAGCTTGTGACTTTCCCATGAAAATCCTGCAACCTATGGTGCACCTTCTCCCCCTTTGGCATCAAGACGCCAAAAAGGGACAAGAGCAAGACTAGCACCCTGAAGATCACTCCTCCTTATCATCATCAAAGTCACTAACATGGTTCCGCAGAGCACGAAAACAAGAAGTGGCATCATCATCCCAGTTGCTATACTTGGAGATCCATTGCTCTTCAGGGGTGGTGTTGTTCTCGAAGCCTTGGGAGACGGTCAAACCTTGAGCTTCCATCATATCTTTCTGATGAGCACATGGTTTCTTGGCATAGACATGGGCTTCATACATGCACTTTTGATTGTCGGCTTGGAATCAAAACAATTTCTTGAGCTTGGCTTTGATCCTCTTTTCCCAAGAGGGTTGTGCATGCTTGCGACAAGATACAACAAAGTCTTCATCATGACCACTATCTTCATCACCAAATTCCTCTTCAATCACATTCCCTTCCTCATCAACCTCTTGACCCTCCGCATTGCGGGGTTTAGCATGTGTCTTGATCAACAAGGACTTGTACTTGTGAACAACAAGGCGGCGAGTAGAGATGTTCCTAGCAATGGGGGGCACTTGTAGATGATGAGGGCCATTGTCGGATATTTGTCCCGTGAAGGAACTAGGGTCCAATGATCCCTTGGTTCGAGAGGGGGTTGAACACGCGTTCTCAAGGAGCCTCAGTGATGGTGGCGACAGCAAAGCAAGATCCATGATAGAGAGGTGACACAGACTTTTTTACCCAAGTTCCGGACCCTCGTGAGGAGGTAAATCCCCTAATCCTGCTTTGTTGTATTGCTCGCTTAGCTTCATGAGGGCACAACAAAGGTGATATGTCTAGGGTTTAGATCGCAGAGGATCGATCCTTTCTAAGGTAGGAGGAGGGTCCCTTCTATAGGGCGGCGTCAGGCATCTTCCCTGGCCATTGGGAGGGAAGGGCGTCCACAGTGCCGCTCGTCGAGATCCCGGTCTACTTTCTGTGGACTTGGTCCAGCTTTCCTGGTCTCGCCCCGTCCTCCTGTAAAGCTTCCTTCCCTGGCATCGGTTGTCTTCATCCGGCGCTCTCTGCTTTTTCCCTTATATCACCAAAACGACAATAGAAGGGGTCTTCCACCATGAGGTTGATCGCCCTCTTTATATAAAGGGGGTGCAGGCCCAGTATTCTTTACCGAGGCGATTGGCATCATTGACGTGGCTCAGCCAATTGCAGAGCTTCGTCGGGAGACCCCAAGAGCAAGGTGTGATGAGAACAGCATCAAGTCTCCCTCAGTTATGAAACCAAGGTTATCGAACCAGTAGGAGCAAGGAAACAACTCCAAGGTGTTGCTAGCAACTTGGAATCCTGCACAACACAAACTCAAGACTTTGCCCCAACTTACAGTGAGGTTGTCAATTTCATTGGTTTGCTAAAAACAAAGGATTAAACGTATAGTGTGGAAGGTAATGGTTGCTTGCAGAAAGTAAACGGTAACAGTAAATGATGTAACAATGGTAAAGATTGGACAGGGGTCCACAGTTCACTAGAGGTGTTAAGATACATAACATGCTGGGTGAACAAATTACAACGAGGCAATTGACAGGAACTTAGCAAAGCATAACAATGCAAATACTAGATATTCAT
The DNA here is from genome assembly GCA_916181665.1 of Avena sativa. Taxonomy (NCBI): domain Eukaryota; kingdom Viridiplantae; phylum Streptophyta; class Magnoliopsida; order Poales; family Poaceae; genus Avena; species Avena sativa. The sequence goes on from OV702294.1 coordinate 440,540,962, forward strand.
GATTCCTATGAGATTTGATTGGGCATTACAACAATATACATAGACCGCCATCCAACTGCATCTATGACTAATAATCCACCTTCAGGTTATCATCCGAACCCCCTCCAGTATTAAGTTCCAAGCAACGGATAATTGCATTAATCAATGTGTGTAAAGTAAACAATACAATTGTTCCATGAACAAAAGATTGTTGTTTTCTCCCTAGTAGCAACAACACATCTATAAACTTAGAGATTTCTGTCACTTCCCCAGATTCAATAGAGGCATGAACCCACTATCGAGCATAAATACTCCCTCTTGGAGTCACTAGCATCTACTTGGCCAAGATAGCTACTAGCAACAGAGAGCATGCAAGATCTCAAACAACATAGACATGATAGAATCAATAATCAATAAGACATGACAGAATCAATAATCAATCTGACATAGTATCTCAATATCCATCGGATCCCTGCAAACACAACATGTATGATTACAAATAGATGATTTTGATCATGAACGGAGCTCACAAGATCTAAACATGATAGCACACATGAGGAGAAATAACCATATAGCTATTGTATGGACCCATAGTACAAGGGTGAACTACTCACGCATCATACCGGAGGCTGGCATCATGATGAAGAAGGCCTCCAGGATGATCTCTCCCCTCCGGCAGGGTGCCAGGAAGAGCTTCAGATCCCCCCGATCTAGGGACGATGGTGGCGGCGGCTATGGACTGTTTCATGGAGATCTGATCGGGTACTTAGGGTTTTGGCATCGGGAGGCTTTTATAGGCGAAGAGGCGAGGCAGGAGGCCGGCCAGGAGGCCCACACCCTGCCTGGCATGGACCAGGGTGGGCCCGCGCCTAGGAGGGTGAGGCCGCCCTGTGGCGCCCCTCCGGACGCCCTTTGGTCTCTGTGTTCGTCTCGGTAAAATATTGACTTTGGCTTTTGTCCCATCTAACTCCGATAATATTTCCTTACTAGCTTTTATGAAACCAAAAACAGCAGAAAAGAGGCAACTGGCACAGCTAAGTTACTGTCTTGCCCTGCTTTATGCTGGGGGCCGCCGTTTATGATGTATAAATCACATGCTTATGTTTATGATGTATCAATCACAGAGATGCCATGCTTTATGCTGGGGGCCGCCGTTCGAACCCCGCTCAGCTAAGTTACTGTCTTGCCCTGGAGACGCTCCGCGACTTCCAAGGCTTGAGGGCGCAACGCGATAACATGGCAGGCCCCCTCCTGAGGTGCTACCGTTCAAGGCTCTTCCTCATGAGGAGAGCACCTCGTGAGGCCCGTGCGGTCGCACCCCCTCTAGAGGTGTGCCTCTCCACGAGGGAAAAAATTCCCTGGGCGCGGGGATCGTCAAACACGGGGACGTGGCACCCCGGTTGCCAGGGCCCCGACAGTAGCCCCTGGGCACTTTCCCTGCATGTGTCCCTCCGAGGGCTCGAAGGGGCAAGAGGCCCTAGATGGTGGGCGAGCCCTGCGCCTGCTTGGTCAACGAAGATCTGACTAGCTTAGATCTTGGTCGTGAATTCCAAATGGCTGCGCATCCTCATTCGTAGATTCGGAGTGTACTGTTCCTTCTCCGGGAGTTTTTCCCACGACGCAATGGCGCGTGGGGCCTAGCGGTTAATAACATGTGCTCGGCGCAGAGACGCGTCCTTTCAATTGTCCTGGTTAACTTGGGGAGGTGGGGAAAGGATCTTTTCACTTCCACACCATCGCTCTCCTGCATCCCTCCTTCTGCTTACGTGCCAAAGCTTTGTCCCCTTCATGGCGCCCAAGCGCTTCTCGGCCGAGGAGAAGGACAAAGCGGTAGTGTCTGAGCCAGAGGAGGCTATGCCGATGAAGCGTGGCCACAAGTGTCCATGCGAAAACGGCCTCGGGAGGCGCGGTGCCTGCAATACGACCCTTGTCATGATCGTGCTCATGGGGATGGGGACGGCCTCGGGAGAGGTCCCCATGGAAGTGGCAGGGGTCATCAAGGGGCGCGCGGCGGTAGGCCTGGGGCTGAATCTGGGACGCACACTCCATCTGCTGCAGGGGCCTGTGCTCCGAAGACACCCGCTCCGGTGGTCATAAAGATTGAGGATGACCCTGAGCCTGAAAGGGTCATCGACTTCATTGTTGTCCTCGACGACCTGGACTGGTTCATGAGGGTGAAGCTCCCCGAGCGATTTGTGCTCGGGACCACACACGATCTTCCAGATGAACTGCAGCTGCACCACTCTGGGGGCGCGAGAAGTGGGAGGTCCGTGTCGACACCTTCTCGGGAGGCAAAATTTCATCACTGACGGATGACATCACTTCCTCTCTGAGCACCGCATTCAGCACAGATTTACATCGCGATTCCGATATACCGGCAAGGGGGATTTCTCTATCTCGGTGTTCGACAACCAGATGTGCCGTGTCGACTATCCTCCCCACCTCCGAAGGGACTGAGGGTCATTGCTGTCGCGGCGCCACCAATGGGGTGTGGCCTCCTATCCTTGGAGTAGTTGTGTTGTAGATCGTTTTGCCTTGATCTCGTGAGCATGGCTTGTAATGAACCTCTCCAAGCGGACCTTGTATAGGACGTTTATTCTGTTTGGTCCCTTTTGTATGTTGTTGTTATGTTGCCTGGCACTCATTTGAGTGCATGCTATGGAGCGTCTGCTTGGCGAAGCCGGTGATGGCTATCTGTGTTTTCCTTTCCTCAGGGACATACCTCCTGAGTGTTTGAGTACGCATGCTGAAGAGGTGTGCATCCTTGGGTGGTGCCCTTCACGGGGAGATCATGGGAGGTAGCGACTGGCGAGGCGTTCCTAGAGACGGTGCCTGGGAGGCATCTGCTCGCCGAGCTCCCACGTCGAGCGAACCGATTGTAGTGCGACTAGCTTTGCCTGGTACGCTCACGAGGTTATTGCGTCCCTTCGGGGCATAGCCCCTGTCTTTGTAGGGGATTCTTGGGCCTCCAAAACTTAGGTTGTAGAGGCGCCATGCCGGATCATGTCGATCGTAGCAGATTCGGGCCATTCCTTCGAGGAGACATTCTCACGCGTACCCTTGTGGAGGGATGGGGTGCAGCCCGCACACTTGAGTGGGGACATGACCTCATGAGGCTCGGAGGCGCCCTTGTATATTAGATGTGCCGGGAGAGGTGCTGCGCACTTTCCGCAGGAAAAGGCAGCGAGCCTAGACGCGGTTGCCCAGGCGTGGGCCCGCCAGCCGGGCTGTCTCCCGAGCCGTTCCACTGGTGGACTTTAGTGAGTCATGCGTAGTAGCTGCGACGCAGAGGGGCTCTGCCTCACTTGTCTCTCTAGGTGCCTCCCGAGGGGATGATTGTATCATGTAGACGTATGTTGCTGGAGATATTAGGTCTTGCGACGCTTTATCCGCTGGAGAGGGTATCCCTAGGGACGCCCCGTAAGCTTCCCGAGGGGAAAACCGTAGGACAGGTGCTGACCCAGCTGGTACTCTAGGAGGGATCGGGCCAACACGAAGATTTTTTTTGTTTTTTAAGAGCCAAGAACCGTGGGTGAGGTAACTTGAGGCCGAGGGTCGGGCCCTAAGTTTAGAGCTGCCACTTAGGTCCTGAAAGAGCTCGGAGGAACAGGGCCTCACGAGTCATAACTAAAGCATTTTTATTTTTGTCGTCCAGAAGCGTGGGTGAGGTAACTCGTAGTTGGACCCAGTCCGTAAGTTCAGAGCTCACGCTTTAGGTCCTAGATGGGCTAACAGAGGAACAGAGCTCCGAAAGCCGCCCTGTAGACCTTACCATAAGAGGGCCATCGGACAAAACATGCGTATCGATGGGCTTTTCCTTTTAAGGTCTAGGAGCGTGGGTGAGGTAACTCGTAGCTGGACCCGGTTCGTAAGTTCAGACCTCACGTTTTAGGTCCTAGACAAGCTGACAGAGGAACATGGCCTCGTGATTCGTCGCTTAAAAGGAGGGTTTTTTAAGTATCAGGAAACGTGGGTGAGGTAACTTGTAGACGGACCCGGTCCGTGAGAGTTCAAAGATCACACTTTAGGTCTTGGACAAGTTGGCAGAGGAACAGGGCCTCGCGAGCTGTTTGCTAAAAGGGTTTTTTTTAATGTTAGGATCCATGGGTGAGGTGACTCGTAGCTGAACCCGGTCCGTGAGAGTTCACATATTGACACTTTAGGACCTGAAAATCAAGGGCTACTAAGATCAGAGCCTCAGGATCCATCGCTAAAACATTTTTGATTTTTAAGGTCCAGGAGCATGGGTGAGGTAACTCGTAGCCGGACCTAGTCCGTAAGTTCAGAGCTCACACTTTAGGTCCTGGACAGACTAACGGAGGAACAGGGCCTCTTGAGCCGCCCCGTAAACCTTTCGAGGATACAACCGTAGGCAAAACACGCATACCGCTGGGGCTCGATACATGCACCGCGCGAGGGACACAAGCACCAGAGGCCGTGGGTGAGGTAACTGGTGGCTGAGGAACGGGCCCTAAGTTCAGAGCTCGACACTTTAGGCTCTGATGATGCCGGGGAGTGACTGGTGTCAGGGAACGTGCCTAGACCCCCCGCTCGCGAGGTGTATGTGAGGGAACTCAGTTAGGTACAGTTTTCAAAGGAGAGGAAAAAACCGAATGGCACGGCGTGCACAAAACACAAGATCCAAAAAACACCTGAAATTTCAACCTTATTACAGCACTGCCATGGCTCGCACGGGGTCTCACTAAAGATAAGGCTATAGAGGATGAGAGTTTCTCGAGGTTCAACTTCTAAAAGTTGTGGAGTCGGGTGCGTTTCTTGGAGAGGCTTGTGCGGATTCCACTGCCGTGAGCTCCTACCCGACCGGTAGCCTAGCTGCCCTTTGGAGGGCTGTTAGTGTTGCATGCACGCTAGGTGCAGTCCATTGGGAAGTCGGGAGCCCCCGAGTCGAAGCGGCCTTCTGGAGCCTCTCTGGTGCTCGTGAGGGTAGGTGGTGACGAGGCCATGTCCCTCTAGAAGGCTTGAGCGCCGACCGAGCCCTGCCCCTCGCGAGGAGGGAACAACACTGCTGCTTTCTTGACCATAGCATTTTCTTAGGCTTCCATCTTCCTCCTCCTCGAGGATCCCCCGACGTAATCCAACACATCCACGTCGTCAGGGTAGGCGGTGGCTGCTGCTTTGTAGGCATGCTCGAGGGAGTGCAGGGCCTACACTTCGTTGCAACATACCATGATAATCTTGCCATTTCCCCCAGACATATTAAGGATGTTGTAGGCGTGGTGAGTTGCCTCCATGAACTTGGCCAGCGCAGGGTAGCTGAGGATGACGTTGTACGGGAGCTCGATGTGAGCCACGTCGAAGTCGACGAGATCGGTGAGGTAGTTGTCATGCGTACCAAATGTGACGGAGAGACGCACCTGCCCGATGGGTATGGTGGTTCCGACCGTCACTCCGGAGAATGGCATGGTAAGCATTAGCCTCTCGTAGGGCACCTACAGCTGGGCGAACGTCTCGATGGAGATCACGTTTAGGCCGACGCCTCCATCAATGAGAGTCTTCGTGACCGTGATGTTGTTGATGGCGGGGGCGCAGATCATGGGGAGAGTGCCCATAGGCCTGGTAGAGACGGGGTGGTCACGGGCGTCGAAGGTGATTGGGTACTAAGACCGATTGAGCTTCGGGGCCTGGACCCCTATCCTAGCGATGGCGACCTCGCGAGAGGGCAGTTTGAAGTTCCGGTTAGAGACCAGGGCCTGGGAGTCACCGAGGATGCAGGTGACAGCTCCCTGTGGCACCCGATAGCCCCCAGGATCCTTGGCATGGCCTTTCCCGCCCGCGGATGGTGCTACTGCATGGCGTTGGCTTGGTGGCCCATCTGCGGCATGTCGCGGCCTCTAGAGTTGTTGTTCCAGCACTCGCGCCCATGGTGGACACCTCTAGCCCCGCCATGCTCTCCACCAGATCTCCCCTTTCTTTGGTTGTTGTGCATGTCGCGGAGCTTCTTGAGCTCGTAGAAGTCATGAGTGGGTTGTCCGTTCCTCTTGTGGAAGTGGAAGTATGCATTGTCGTCCCTTTATCCTTTGCCGCACTACTCGTGAGGACTCTTTAGGTCCGACTCGGTGGCAAGGACAACGGTGGTCTTGTGCTTGGAGTATTTTTCTTTGACCTTTGTCGAGCCCAAGGCATTGGGGGTGGTTTTCTGCTTCGGCGAGGCCGAACATTCGCCCAGCCTCCGCCTTGGCGCACTTCTCAGCCATGACGAAGAGCTCGGCTGTTGTGGTGAGGTTCTCGCCATGGATGCCAATCTTCTCCCTCATATTGACGTCCTTGACGCCCTCAGAGAAAGCGGTGATGACGTTGGAGTCCGAGATCTTGTTGCAGACTCGGCTGAACCTTTGCAGGAACTTGAAGAGGGTCTCTCCAAACTCCTGGAGCACCTAGCAGAGGTCAAAGTATGTGAGCGGGCGCTCGTAGCTTCCCTTGAAATTCGCATGAAGAGGGAGCTGAGTTTGTCCCATGAGTAGATTTACTCCTCTGGAAGGTGATGTCGATCCATATCTTGCCGAGGGGGTATATGCCCTTCCCTAGGACGATGTTGTGGAACGTCGTGTCTGACTGCTCCAGGCTGCACAGTAGGATCCACATTGCTACAAGTGTGCTGGCGAATATTAGGTTGATGCCGCTGCCGCCGTCCATGAAGACGCGACTCATCTCGAATCCACCGATTTGCGCCTCGAGCACCAGGGCAGCATGACCTGGGCGAGGTACCTAGCATGGGTGATCCGAACGATCGAACGTGATGCAGGACTCCGAGCCGCTGAGGTACTCAGGTATGGATGGTGGAGAGGTCACGACCAGGCTGACCTGGCGGGTGATCTTCTTCTGCACCCTGTTGGTTGGGCACCCCTTCTGGATCATCAGGGACCCTTTTGGTGGCGGGTACCCACCTGCACTGTTATTTGGTGCTGGTGCGACCAGCGGCTGCGATGGTCCGATGGGTGGTGGTGGAAGAGCTCCGTGGGTGATGGTACCTGGTGTGGGTGCGGGCCCGAATCCAGGGTTCACGGTCTGGCACCGCATTTGGGTGAGGACCTCGCTGAGTTTCTGGAATTCTCGGCAGTCCTTGAGCATGTGGCTGGCCTTCTTCTTACCATCTTGCTTGTCGATGTAGAAGTGGATGGTGCAAGGACCAGACAGTTTGTCATATGCCGAAGGCTCGTCATCGCGGTTGTGACGTTGCCATGCTTGCATGGGTCGTCCACCGTCGCGGTAGTTACTATCGCGGTATCCGCTATTGCAGTTGCCGTCATCGCGTCGATCGGCGTATCTAGCCGCAACGATGTCGACTCCGTCGTGATCGTCGTAGGAGCGCGATCTTATCTTGCTGTGGTGTTCGCGCCTGCGGTCGTAGTCGTCTTCGTCATCCGAATGCGCTCGGTTGACGGAATCCTCGCCATCTGCCTATCGGTTGGCAATGTCCATGAGGTGGTCGAGCATCTTGGGCTTGACATGCCCGAGCTCCTCATTGAAATCTAGGCGCCTGGTGCCATCCTTTAAGGCGTCGATTGCTCTTTCTTTGGAGATGTGTGCGGCAGAGTTCTTGATGTGGGACCAGCAGAGTATGTACGAGCGGATGGACTCGTTGGTCCGTTGGGTGCATGCCCATAACTCGTCAATTGAGGCTGGCCTCTTGCTGGTGCCCTTGAATTTGTGGATGAAGCTGTATGCCAGCTCTTCCTAGCTTCATATGGAGCCGGAGGATAGGCTGCTGAGCCAGACCCTGGCCGCGCCTGTCAGCTGCAGCTGAAGGCATTTAAAGGCGGTGCTCTTGTTTCCGCCATGGATCTTGACCGACAACAGGTGATCATCGAGCCAAGCCTTTGGCTCCCGCGTACCGTCGAACTTCGGATTATACGAAGGAGCTTGAAATTTTTCGGCATTCGTGTTCGCCGAACGGATCTGCTGAAGCATTTGGCTCCGCACATCTCTGCGTCATCCTCCTCTTCGGACTCAGTTGAGCATGCGTGTTTAGAACGTGCTTTGTCGTTCTTGCATTGGGTGAGCTTGTTGCGAGCGTCATAGTTGCTGCTGCGGCGCTGTGGGCTCTTGCAGCGCCGGGGCAGGTCGGATGAGGGTGTAAGGCTTCGAGTGAACTTGACCGCAACTTTTTTCTTCGGCTCCGCAGGAGTTTCGTCGTGGAGCACAGATCCGATGAGTCTGAGGCCTGCTAGCACAGACTTGTGCACGGTGCTCTTCGGGTCGCCCGCCGGAGGCGGATGGGACGCAAGATAGGTGGTGGCCGTCATGATCACAGCCTGCGGCATTTTTGGCTTGATGTTGCCGTGCGAGTCCATCGTCATGAAGGACGTGTTAAGGGCCCTGGTGACCTCGTGTCATGCGGCGGGGTCCATGCGCTCCATGCGGGAGTGGTACTTGTTGGCGTTGTTGCCGTGTGAGGTGGAACCGTCAACGGCGGAGAGCGCTGCTTGGCGTGCGCTAGATTCCGCAACTGCCTTCTGACGCTTTTCGAGCTCCTCCTGCAGCTTCACCTAGCGGTTGTGCTCGTCGATCAGGAGGAGGTGGTAGTCCATCAGCAGATCTCGGGAGGCATTCACAGGCAGGATTTTGTTGCCTGCCATGGCCTCGCGAGCTTGGCGCCAGCCTTCCTCGTTGAGGTTGATCTGGTTATAGGCGTGATCGTTGCCTTCGTTGGCTCTGTTAGGAGGATCTCCCCCGTTTCCTCCGTTCCCAGTTTGCGGGTTGGGAAGGGGATTGGGTGTTTGCTGCACACTAGAACCCGGCGCTGGGTCTGCTTCATTGTTGATGACGATGGCGCATAGGTAGCGCTCGCGGAGTGGGTTGCTGCTGCCGCAGCTTTTGGATTCGGAACCATAGGTTCCTTCTTCCGAAGGAGGGCCGCAAAGATCGGAGTTGCAGCTGCTGCTGTCATCCGAGTCATCTGTCAGCATCGACGCGTGCAACACGCCGATGGGTGGGACCCATGAAGCGGGCTTGATCGATGGTGGTGGCACCCGCTCTGGAAGGCGGAGGGTGCCGATCTGCCCCACCTGGAAGCAGAAGCTCCTGAACAGCATCTCGATCCCGTCGTCGACGGACTCAAAATCCTTCAGGGTGGCCGGAAAGTGGGCGGTGAAGTCAAAGGCTCCAAAGAGGAGGTGACTCTCTGTTGCCGATGAATCGTAGATCGCTCCGGATGGAACCGTCACGACCGCACGATCAGCATCCCCGCTTCCCACAAACGGCGCTAGTTGACGAGGTTTGATCTCGTCAATGCCCATTGTTATGGACTTGGGTTTTGGATAAGATGGGGATGCTGGAAGTCGCGGAACGGTTAACAGACAAGCAACACAGGGACACGAGATTTACCCAGGTTCAGGCCCCCGGAGGGAAAACCCTACTCCTGCTTGTTTGCTCTTGATTACGGCGGAACCGAAGGTTACAGGGGTGCGCAGATGCAATCTGGCGTGAGGTGTGTATGAGGTGAGTTGAGAGATCCTTCTCACCGTACCCTCCTGGCCTTTATATATATATATATATATAGACAGGTCCTGGATAAGGTCGAGTCGGTTACAAATTAGGGTTGATACCCTTTGAAATTCTATCTAATCTAGACTTGTCCTCCAAGGAGCCGAAACTGTCATGGGCTTGTGGCACCCAAAATCTTCATGGGCCGCGTGTCCTTGCATGGGCCTTCCTTGGGATGGACCAGGTATACTAATGTTGTGCACCCGTAGGGTATATCCATGTCAGGTTCATCAGCCAAGTGCTGGCCGTTTCTTTCAGGCATAGGGGGAGCTAGTTTGCCATGATGAGGTCATCACCCCCTATGGCCTCGATGCCTGTCGTGTAGAGATGTAAGAACTCACACGGGTTGGTCGTTCCGTCATAACGCGCTGGCATCTTCGGGCGGAACTTGTGCGACGAGACCACACGGGAGAGCACCTTTGTGAGGGCGAGGCAGCCGTTGGCCTGCACCACCTTGCTGCTGGTGAAGGCCGCGTGATTCTGCTAGCCTGTCATGGAGATTTCCTCGGCGATGTGGTCTTCGCGCCCACGCGGAGGCGCTGCAACCACATGGGGCGAGACGATCTGGCAACAGTTCCTCGCTGGCAGGGGCGCCTAGTCAGACTTGGGGGTGCCGTCGTGGCTCCGGGACGGCGACAAGCCCCCAGCCCCCTGTGCCTGGTCGTCACCCTGTGTAGCACCCTAGGAAAACCAATACTAGAAAATTGCTTGTCCTTTTATTTTCTTGCATCATCATAATATCATGCTCATGTCATCATGCCACATTGCATTTGAGCATCATATTAAATCTTGTAATTATGTTAGCTTGATTGTGTTGTTGCTATCACGAATACCTCTCCCTCTTTTATATCTCTATTTTGTTTCTACGACTTTGGAAACCACTTGCTAGGTTTCCACTAGTTCCCTAAATATTTTATTGAATTTCCAAACCTATATCCCATATCTAGTAAAAGTGCCCAATTTGTCTACATGGCCATCACCTTATCTCTTTCTACTTCCCTCTATGTCTCTTTTGTTACCACAATCTTCTATTCAAAATCCTATAAAAAATATATTCAAAAGGAATTGTGAATCGAATGGTTTTGAAACAAACAAATGAAACAAAAGGAAAAAAAGAAGAGAGCTCATACCTGATGCAACCCATTGGAATCTTGGCCCAGCCGCAACCACCCAGTCCTTCCTCTCTTCAGCCCATACCACCCCAATAGACTGCCTCAATGTCGCTGTCTTCCTACTCTGCACGGGGTGCATCCAGATCTTCACATGTTGCTATCCCAGCGATGGACGAACAATCATGCACCCCGAGGCCTATAAAGCAGTACCATGTGCCGTCCTATCCAACCCTAGCCTCATCCTCCTCCCATCAGTGCTGCACCCATCCCTTTCGTGTTTGTTTCCAGCAAGCAACCGAGCGTCTCCATGGCTGTTAGCGTCCACTTGGCTAGCCTAGTACTCGGCCCACGTTTTGGACGTTCATGTGCTCACAGCCCAACAATAAGAAGAGAGCCCACTCCATCCCAAAAGCCGGACTGAAGGGAGGAAGGAATCTCTCCCTTATAAGCTGGGTGTGGCCTCCTCCCGTAGGCGAGGTGGGACTACACCAAGCAGCCTCCACTAGTCAACAGAGGGGTCCTAACATCCCATCCCCCTGAGAAGCCCCTTAGGAGGCATGGAGATGATGGCTCTGATACCAGATGTTAGCGTTCACTTGGCTAGCCCAGTACTCGGCCCCAGTTCTGGACGTTCATGCGCTCACAACCCAACAATAATAAGAGAGCCCACTCCATCCCAAAAGCCCGGACTTAAGGAAGGAAGGAATCTCTCCCTTATAAGCTGGGCGTGGCCTCCTCCTGTAGGCGAGGTGGGACTAAACCAAGCAGCCTCCACTAGTCAACAAAGGGGTCCTAACATCGATGTTAGCGTCCACTTGGCTAGCCTAGTACTCGGTCCATGTTCTGGACATTCATGTGCTCATAGCCCAACAATAAGAAGAGAGCCCACTCCATCCCAAAATCCCGGACTGAAAGGAGGAAGGAATCTCTCCCTTATAAGTTGGGTGTGGCCTCCTCCCGTAGGCGAGGTGGGACTAGACCAAGCAGCCTCCACTAGTCAACAGGCCCCTAACATCTCATCTCCCTGAGAAGCCCCTCAGGGAAGCATGCGATGTTGGCTCTGATACCAATGTTAGCGTCCACTTGGCCAGCCCAGTACTCAGCCTACGTTCTGGATGTTCATGCGCTCACAGCCCAACAATAAGAAGAGAGCCCACTCCATCCCAAAAGCCCAGACTGATGGGAGGAAGGAATCTCTCCCTTATAAACTGGGTGTGTCCTCCTCTCGTAGGCGAGGTGGGACTAAACCAAGAAGCCACCACTATCCAATAGGCCCCTAACATCCCATCTTCCTGAGAAGCCCCTCAGGAAAGCATGGCGATGCTGGATCTGATACCAAATGTTAGCACCCACTTGGCTAGCCCAGCACTCAGCTTACGTTCTAGACGTTCATGCGCTCACAACCCAACAATAAAAGGAGAGCCCACTCCATCCCAAAAGCCCGGACTGAAGGGAGGAAGGAATATCTCCCTTATAATCTGGGTGTGGCCTCCTCCCGTAGGCGAGGTGGGACTAAACCAAGCAGCCTCCACTAGTCAACAGGCCCCTAGCATCTCATCTCCCTGAGAAGCCCCTCAGTAAAGCATGCGATGCTGGCTCTGATACCAGATGTTAGCGTCCACTTGGTCAGCCGAGCACTCAACCTATGTTCTGGATGTTCATGCGCTCACAACCAAACAATAAGAAGAGAGCCCACTCCATCCCAAAAGCCCATACTGATGGGAGGAAGGAATATCTGCCTTATAAGCTGGGTGTGGCCTCCTTCCATAGGCGAGGTGGGACTAAACCAAGCAGCCTTCACTAGTCAACAGGCCCCTAACATCCCATCTCCCTGAGAAGCCCCTTAGGAAAGCATGGCGATGTTGGCTCTGATACCAGATGTTAGTGTCCACTTGGCCAGCCCAGCACTCATCCTACGTTCTGGACGTTCATGCGCTCACAGCCCAACAATAAGAAGAGAGTCCACTCCATCACAAAATCTCAGACAGATGAGAGGAAGGAATCTCTCCCTTATAGGGGTCCTCACATCCCATTCCCCTCAGGAAGGCATGGCGATGCTGGCTCTGATATCCGATGTTGGCATCCACTTGGCTATCTTAGTACTCGACCCACGTTCTGGACGGTTATGCGCTCACAGCCCTACAATAAGAAGAGAGCCCACTCCATCCCAAAAGCCCGGACTGAAGGGAGGAAGGAATCTCTCCCTTATAAGTTGGGTGTGGTCTCCTCACATAGGCGAGGTGAGACTAAACCAAGCAGCCTCCACTAGTCAACAGAGGGGTCCTAACAATGGCGCCTCGCCATGGCCTCCATCCACCCCCGTCCGATACGAGCACGTAAATAGGTGCGCCACGACGCCCTTGTCCTCCTGGTAGGGTCAATTCGACCTGGGACGCACGGAATCGTTGCCATGATAGCCGATTCTCTACTCCAGCCTCCGCCTTCCGGCAACAATCCCGGAAGCTGTGCTTCTCCTCCGACCTTTCTGAACCCTCTGTTACATTCACGGTGAGCACTTGCAGCTGCGAAATCTCTCCTTGGCCTTTTCCTCTTCCTCTAGCTCACTCTCCCTTATTGTACTCCTCTATCCCGCCGTCGTCAGATAACTGCCACCGGGTCAAGCTCGACCTCCGTCGTGATGAACACCCTCGGCCTCTCCATCTAGGAGCACCCAACGCTGCAGCGCTCCTCTTCTTCCTCTTCGGCAGCCTCTACGTCATCCAAGCTCAACGTCAAGTACCGGTGAGCATCATGTCTATCTTCTCTTGCTCGTCCTCGCCTTCTCCCGCTCGCCGCGCTCCAGCGCGTGCACCATCCTCTGCATGCACGCTCTCAGTCATCATTAACGCCATCTCGCGTAGCCCTTTTTCCCCTCTGAACTTCGGCAAATAACCCTCAATTCCAGCGAGATCTCGTGGAACATCCTTCACTATGTCAGCTAATAAACTAGAGTGTCAGATAGGTTTCAGTTAGCCTACCGAAAGTTATAATTTGTTAGGTTTTTCAGCTATTTTCTAGGGTCTGTTTCTAGCTCATTTTTGATTTAGTCTTCAATCCGAGCGAAGCGCTATAATCTCGGAGCCTGGACGTGGGATGGAATGTTCACCTGTGGGCATCGTGTGAGAAGACATGATCGATCTCCTGGTCAATAAAATGCAAGAAGGAAAGCAGAAAAGATGCAAGTTGTGCGCAGCGCCAAACACTGTCTCCTCTGTTCTTCGTTTCTGAATCCTGTTTCTGAGTGAAATCAAGAGAGAGATTGAGAGTTGCAGGGCCACAAGTGGTATCAGATCCCCGTCCATGATCCATGGCGGGCTCCAGCGATGCAAAGAAGGCTATTGCTGTAGCGTCCGGCTCCAAGCCGCCGGGGGTGCTCAGGGTCGCCCACACTCCCTTGCCGCACGACCTCTCTCTCTCCAATTTGCCGTGGTCGTTCTCAGGGCAAAACCCATGGGCGCGAGTGGGTGGTGAGGGAGAGTGTCGTCAGGGAGGGCGGCGGCAGCACCAGCTGGCCTACACTGACACGCACGAACTACGCCGACTAGGCGGTCATCATGCGCGTCAAGCTCCAAGTGCACAGGCTATGGGAAGCCGTGAACAAGGGCGACGTCGACGACCGCGACGACCGCGCGGCACTAGTCGCGTTGCTGAGCACCGTGCCACCAGAATTGGTGTGCACGCTCGCCACCAAGGACACCGCAAAGGGCGTGTGGGAAATGCTCAAAACTCTACGTGTGGGCGCCGAGCGCGTCCGCGAGGCGAAGGCGTAGACGCGGCGGCGCGACTACGATCAACTCAGCTTCAAGGAGGGAGAGAGCATGGAGGAGTTCGCACTGCGCCTCTCCACCATCCTCACCGACCTCGAGATGCTCGATGATCCCGAAGACAAACGCAAGGCTGTGCGGAAATTCCTCCGAGTACTTCCCTGTAAGTATCGTCAGATCGCATCCTCTATCGAATCTCTGCTAGATCTGAAGACGATGTCGATCGAGGAGCTGAGCGGGCGGCTGCTCGTCGTGGAGGAGAATGACACCCTCGACATAGAGAATGAGTCCGGGCAGCTGCTCCTTACTGAAGAGGAGTGGCGTGCGCGGCAGAAGCATGCCTCCCACGACGGCAAGAGAAGCAGCTCGGGCGGTGATCACCACTCTGGCAAGGGTTGTGGCAGAGGCCGCGACGACATGCGTGCGACCGGGGAAGGCGGGGGAGCCTCCAGCGGCGCCAAGAGCGACGACGTCTGTCGCTACTACGGCAAGAAGGGGCACTGGGCCCACGAGTGCCGCAAGAAGAAACGCGACGAGGAGGCACACCTCGTCCAGCAGGATGACAACGCGGATCCGGCGATGCTGTTGGCGGAGGTCGAGCTCGATACACCGGCCCCTATCGTGTCGATCGCCCAGCTAGCGGTGGCACCGCATAGTGCACCAGAGCGTGCGCTCATGTTCCTAAACAAGGAGAAGGACAAGGTGCGGCCAGGCCACGCCGACGAGCCCATGGACTCCACCTGGTTCCTCGAACCGGAGCGTCGAACCACATGACCGGTGTCAACACCCGGATTTTTCAATCCTAGATGCCTGTTATGCCATACATCACAATCCCAGGATTACCATAGTACATCATCCATTACAAACGATACATAAGTTCTTACACAAATAGGGATCTCATGATCCAGTTCTTAATACAACATCAAGCAGCGGAATACGTAATAATAACGGTAGCATAGGCGAAGCTCCATCTTCTAGTTCACAGGTAATGCTGACGATGGGAGATGATCCTAGTTGTCGTAACCTTCCTGGGGTCCATCCTCCAGGCACTCCTCTTCATAGTCTGGCCATGGGAATAGCCATGGACAAAGCCATGAGTACTCTTTAAGTACTCGCAAACTAATACTAACAGGTAAAGGGTTTTTTTGGATAATAGGACACTAGGCTCTAGGGTTGTTTTGCAAAAGCCAGATTTATCTCTACTAAGTTCTAAAGCTAGTCACAATTTTATAACTCCTAAGTGGGATCTTGTAACTCATGTCACAACTCTGTTGTGGTCAAGTCAAAGTCTCAATTCATTTCGCAAGTCATTTTGAAAAGATGACGGGGGAACAATATGGCCACTACAACTGTCCATAACCGCGGACGCGGCTATTCGAATAGTTTGACACTCTACAGAGATTGTACACTTTCACCACAACATTCGATACATACATCAGGAACAAATCCTGAATTCACCATACTCAGTATGCGGATAATCAATCCTAACCTTTCAATTACATGCCCTAGTATAAGCACCTCTCCTATGAGTTTAGCCTCCCAACCATGACCAACTGTCATCTTGGGTACTGCATAGGTGGACAATCTTCACAAGGTAGCCTCAGCTCAGACCTTGGCCGTGAGGGAACTAATACTAAGGTATATAAGTTTCCAGTCAAGCCCTACCCAATATTCGGGTATTGTGGTTGTACGATAAAATTGGAATGGTATCGCATTTAGACAACCATCAGTTTTTTATAAAGGGCTAAGGCTCATGCCTCAACATTTTCATCACCATAATCATCTGGTGTTCGGAAACACATGTCAAAACATCTCAGTAGAATGATCTATCATTCTAAGGTTTTCATAGCAATTTTAACCAAGTATTCCCATCTAAAGTTGATAAAGTTTTATGCTTAGCCTATCATCTACAAGTGGGGGTAAGCACTGATGAGGGGTGGTAACTAGTAGGTGCTAACTAAGTTCAATCTTATGCCTTGGGATGATATCAAGGTTATTTAGCTTAGGCCAAATTTTATGCTCTTTATGCAACCTTCAAATATCTTTCTAGTATCTATAATTCATTTAAGTAAACTCTAAGTAAGAGATTTGATAAAGAAATAAAGTAAGAAGCTTGCAAATAAAACTAGGATTGGTTTATCAAGTGGGTATGATCACATATGCTAAAGGCATATAGTAGGCATGGTAACAAGTAAGGGTTTGTTGCATCAGTTGGGTATTCTGCAAGAGTTAACTTGCATCAATATCAGTATAAGCTTGCATAGGTATAGCATCAACTTGCCTTGTGTAGAGCAGTGGTTGATGTTCTCCTCGGCTTCTTCTTCGTAGTATCCTCCTTCCTCCTCGTATCCTTGGTCGGTACTAGCGTCTATGAATAAATACGAGGTACACAATCACCAAACAATACTTAACTACTTGCAATCATCACACACAAGGGTCCTATAGATGGTCTAGCATCATCTCTAACATTACAAGTTTAAGGCTTGGTTTAATTCCTTTTATTTTTACAAAAGTAATTTCTACTCATTGAAAAACTACTTAAGATTTAATATTCTCCAAACCAAACATGGGATCATGTTGACACATGTCATCACCACGTATTTTAGTCCATGGGAATATGATTTAAAGTGGTGTCACAATTTAATAAGGTTTTACCTTTTATTTTAATTAACTAAAGTGACTTGAAATGCCTATGGGGCATTCTTTTATTACTTGAACATTCTTTCTGTAAGTACACCTATAGATATTTATATATTCTGAAAGGTATGGTTAAATGTGATTTTTGAGAGTTGGAATCAACTCAAAAGCTATTATGGTTTAAATTTGAAAACTGTTTGAATGCAGAAAAGCTTCTGCCTTGTTATTTTTACCATGGGTGATCTATAGATCCAAATGACTTGAATCCAACGGGCTTGGATTCAGCATTCACAGACCTTTCCAACAAAATTGCTTTCATTCAAATCGGTGCACTGAATTGATCTGGGTTGATTTTTGAAGTTGGGTACAGAAGTGTGTTCGAATTGAAATGGAAAAAGTTTAATTCAAATCACTGGGCTGCGCGGGAAAAGTTAACGGGCCGGCCTGCTAAGCGCAGTGCTCCCGCGGGATGCTTAAGTGGGTGTCCCACTTGCCAGTGAGACAGGGAGGGGCGAAGCGGTACGGGGCGATGTGGATCGTTCGATCTGATTCTAATACAACGGCTGGGAGTCATCATCGACGTGAGACAACGCCGACGAGAAAGAAACCTAGCGCGGCCATTGAGGGTTGCTGGGGGCTCACCGAGGTGCTGGCGAGGGTCGGCGAGGCGGGCGAATGACGAAGTCGATGACGGCGAACTCAGGGGTGGTCGCGGCAGCTCCTGGGGTGGACGAAATCGATGGCTCCCTTCTTCTCCAGAAGCGGCGGGCTCCGGTGAAATTTCCAGCGAGGTGGTGCTCGCCTTGCTCCGGGAACGGTGTGGCACGATCAGTGACGAGAGGGGAGTGGGGTGGTGTGAAGAAATCGACTAGGGCTGGCCTCTATTTATAGTCGAGCGAGGTGACCGACGGGGCGCAAGGTGAGCTCTTCGGGGGCGATGTTACAGGCGGCTATTGGCATGGGCGACGGTAGGGGACGGTGCGGTGTTCCCTGGCGATGCTCAACGACATGATGTCGAGGCGTGGGGCGGTGCGGCTTGGTCTGGAACATGCGACGCTCTACGCGGCAGAGGCGGCATCTTCGACGGTGAGCGGTGGCTGTATGTCACAGGGCAGCGAACCGGGATGTCTGGCGGTCTCCTGGGTCGGTGGGGATTGTGTATGCACGCGGCGAGGGCGGCGCGCGGTCTGTGGGCGTCGGTCGAGGGTGGTGATCTGGCGCACGCTCGGCATGGTCGCTGGCGGTCTGGGCGCGGTCCGTGCGTGTGGTCCAGTGGTTGGCAAGGTTCGAGCGGTGGACAGGGAGTGGCGGTGGACGGTGGGCTGCCTCCCAGACATGTTGGCGATGTTACAGGCGGCTATTGGCATGGGCGACGGTAGGGGACGGTGCGGTGTTCCCTGTCGATGCTCAACGACATGGTTTCGAGGCGTGGGGCGGTGCGGCTTGGTCTGGAACATGCGACGCTCTGCACGACAGAGGCGGCGTCTTCGACGGCGAGCGGTGGCTGTATGTCACGGGGCGGCGAACGGGGATGTCTGGCGGTCTCCTGGGTCGGTGGGGATTGTGTATGCACGCGGCGAGGGCGGCGCGCGGTCTGTGGGCTTCGGTCGAGGGTGGTGCTCTGGCGCACGCTCGGCATGGTCGCTGGCGGTCTGGGCGCGGTCCGTGCATGTGGTCCAGTGGTTGGCAAGGTTCGAGCGGTGGACAGGGAGTGGCGGTGGACGTGGGTTGCCTCCTAGACATGCTGGCTAGGCTTGTGTCTCCTCCTAGCTTGCTGTCGACATGGGGGTGACATGGGTGTGCTCGGCTGTTCACCATTGATGGCAATGGCAAGCTCACAGTGGTGCTAGTGCTTGGTTAATCTTCCCAGATGATCTACTGAGATGGTTGTGAGCTAACTAGGGAACAAGTTAGGCCAATTTTACTACACACTATAGTGTTTGATGTTTGTTTGATTTGTATCTGCAACCTGTTTGATGAAATGGCCGCATGAATTCAAGTTTTGAATTTTGAAAAGATTTTTGGTGGGTTTGCTAGATTGGTGCTGGTGAGTCTGCAGATGCTTGGGTTTTGAAAGTTGAGCTTGTTTGAGTGGTTTTTGAAAAGGTGGGATCTTCCCATATGATAAAGATTCAATTTTGAATTGTCATTTAAACTATGCATTTGAAAGTTTCTGGATGATCACAAAGTGGGCCTTGATACTTTGTTATGAGTACATTCAAGGGGTGCAAAGATCCAGAAAAGTTTCTGTTAGGTTCTGAAAGTTTGAGACAACCAAAGTAGGCATGAGAGTTAAATTGGTCAAAGTGACCATTCATTTCATATATGTGTTTTGATTTACTTGTCTTTAGGAAAAGTGTGGGAAATGTTTTAGATGATGTTTATTTCACCTAAGAAACATTTTACAAGCAAAGAAACAAACAAACAAGGTGGTTTTTAGAAGAATTCAAAATCAATGCATACACATATGCATGCATTCATAATTTTACTTAGAAAAGTTTTTGTTAACCCTAATTTTGATGATTAGAGTTTGATGATCCAAGCTTAGTATTTTTGGGATGTTACAAACCTTCCCCCCTTAAATAAAATATCGTCCCGAGATTTGAAAAAGGATGAAAAGATTACCTAGGATTTGAAGAGATCGGGAAACTCCGTCCTGATGTGATCTTCGCGTTCCCAGGTAGCTTCCTCTTCTGTGTGGTTACTCCACTGAATCTTGAGAAACTTGATGCTTCGGGTTCGGGTAGTTCGAAAAGCTTCTTCCAAAATACGGATGGGTACTTCGGGATAGGTCAGGTCATCGTTGATCTCTATGGTCCGATGGTCGATATTCTTGAACACTTCGGTCTTCTCGGGGACTTCGAGACACTTGCGAAGTAACGAGATATGGAACACATTGTGCACTGCTGACATCTCTTCGGGTAGCTCCAATTGATACAATACTTCTCCTCGACGGTTCAAAATCTTGAAGGGTCCGATATATCTAGGGGCTAACTTTCCTTTGAATTGGAAACGCTGCATTCCCTGCAATGGTGACACTTTCAGATAAACAAAATATCCTATGTTGAACGCGAGGTCTCTACGTCTCTTGTCGGCGTAACTCTTCTGTTGGGATTGGGCGGTCTTGAGGTGCTCATGAATCTTGTGAACCTTCTCTTCTGCTTCTCGTAGGATGTCGGGTCCGAAAATCTGACTCTCTCCAACTTCCGACCAGTTCAAAGGGATGCGACACTTCCTTCCGTACATGAATTCAAATGGGGCCATTTGCAAGCTGGCTTGATAACTGTTGTTGTAGGAAAATTCTGCAAACGGCAGACAGTCTTCCCACGTGGATCCATATTCTAACACACATGCTCTCAGCATATCTTCGAGTATTTGATTTACTCGCTCCGTTTTTCCATCGGTCTGAGGGTGATACGCGGTACTGAAATCTAGGCGGGTTCCTAAACCTTCTTGAACTTTCTTCCAAAATCTCGAGGTAAACTGAGTTCCTCGATCCGATACTATGTTCATGGGGACTCCATGCAAACTAACGATTCTAGCGATGTATAACTCCGCTAGTTTCGAACTCTGATATGTGGTTTTGACGGGAAAGAAATGGGCGACTTTGGACAATCTGTCCACTATGACCCAGATAGAGTCATTTCCCCTACTAGAAGTAGGTAGTCCAGTGATAAAGTCCATTCCTACAGAATCCCATTTCCATTTCGGAATCTGCAAAGGTTGCAACAATCCAGCGGGTCTTTGATGTCCTGCCTTGACTCACTGACATATGTCACACTTGGCGATATAGATTCCGATTTCTCTCTTCATCTTATGCCACCAAAATTGCTCTTTCAAATCTTGATACATCTTAGTTCCTCTGGGATGGATAGAATAAAGAGTATCATGAGCCTCCTTCAAAAATAAATTCTTTCAACTCCGAATCTGCTGGTACACAAAGGCGTCCTTTGTACCACAGAACTCCTTCTTCGTCTTCGGTGAATCCGGGTACTTTGCCTGTACCGATA
This sequence comes from Avena sativa, assembly GCA_916181665.1. Classification (NCBI taxonomy): domain Eukaryota; kingdom Viridiplantae; phylum Streptophyta; class Magnoliopsida; order Poales; family Poaceae; genus Avena; species Avena sativa. The sequence continues at coordinate 440,561,968 of OV702294.1, forward strand.
CGACGCTTGATTCCGTCGATATTGGCATTTCCCTTCTACGACTCTTTAATCTGACTGATCAAAGTGGGCTGAAGTTCTATGCTAGCCAAAAATCCTTCACTTACTAATTCCATTCGAAAATCTTCCAACTCTTTGTGCAAACTTGGTTGCTCCTTCAAAATCATGGAGTTCAAGCGGCACGGCAATCTGCTAAGGGCATCGGCTACTATGTTGGCTTTACCAGGGTGATAGTGAATGTCCAGATCGTAATCCTTGATTAGCTCAATCCATCTTCTCTGCCTCATATTCAGCTCCTTCTGAGTGAATATATACTTTAGGCTCTTGTGATCCGAATAAATCTCACAACGATTTCCCTTCAGGTAATGTATCCATGTTTTTAGGGCTAGAACTACGGCTGCGAGTTCGAGGTCATGGGTTGGGTAATTTTGCTCATGTTGCTTCAATTGTCGACATAAATAAGATATAACTTTGCCTTCTTGCATTAGCACACATCCGATACCAATCTTGGATGCATCACAATACACATCGAAGGGCTTCGTGATATCAGGCATGATCAAGATTGGGGCTGATATCAATCTCCTCTTGAGTTCTTGAAAACTCGCTTCACACTTGTCTGTCCATTCAAACTTCTTTTCCTTCTTCAGCAATTGGGTCATGGGTCTGGCGATACTAGAGAATCCTTCTACGAATTTGCGGTAATATCCCGCCAATCCGAGAAATGCACAAACTTGGGTTTGAGTGGTTGGGGCTTGCCAATCTTCTACATCTTTTACTTTGGCAGGGTCAACGGCAATTCCTCCGGCTGATACAATGTGACCGAGGAATCCTACTTCCTATAACCAGAATTCACATTTGCTAAATTTGGCATACAACCGATGCTCTCTAAGGGTTCCAAGAATGGTCCTTAGGTGTAGCTCATGTTCTTCTTATGATTTGGAATAAATCAGAATGTCATCGATGAAAACAACGACAAACTTATCCAGGAAGTCCATAAAAATCTTATTCATGAGGTTCATGAAATAAGCGGGGGCGTTGGTTAATCCGAAAGACATGACTGTATACTCGTACAATCCATATCTGGTGGTAAAGGCAGTCTTTGGAATATCCTCTGCACGAATTTTGAGTTGATGATAGCCAGTTCTAAGATCAATCTTAGAAAACACTTTGGCACCGGTCAACTGATCAAACAAATCTTCTATCTTGGGCAAGGGGTACTTGTTCTTGATGGTGACATCATTCAACTTCCGATAATCCATACACAAACGGTTACCTCCATCCTTCTTGTCCACAAACAAGACAGGTGATCTCCATGGTGACGCACTTGGTTGAATCAATCCAATTTCCAACATGGAATCCAGTTGCTTCTTCAGTTCTGCGAGCTCTGACGGGTTCATACTATAGGGTCTCTGGGCTATGGGTCCGGTTCCGGGGATTAGTTCAATGATAAACTTGATATCCCGATCTAGGGGCATACCGGGCAAAACATCTAGAAATACATCAGGGTATTCACAGACTATCTGGACTTGGTCAATGGTAGGTTGGGCTATACTCTTGTTGCATTTGAATTGACGAGGTAAGGTTTCAGATATATGCTCGACTGATATTCCGGCGGTACTGGTCATAGTGATGGCTTTCTTGGCACAGTCAATCAATCCTTTATGTTTGGACATCCAATCCATTCCTAGTACTACTTCCAAACCTTTAGTTCCGAGTACTATCAGATTTGCATAAAAATCTATGCCATGGATTCGGATAGGGACGGCTTTGCAAATTTGCCTAGCCTTGGTGGTTGATCCGGAAATTTGCACAATCATCACATGCTTTAGTTTGGTTGGTTGAATTTTACTAGTGCATGCAAATTCTTCGGTGACAAATGAATGCGATGCACCAGAGTCAAACAACACTCGTGCAAGTACTGAATTAACAGAAAACATACCCAGCACGACGTCTGGCGCTTCCTGAGCTTCTTCAGCATGCATGAGAAAAAGACGGCCATTGCGGTTGAGTGAATTCCCTGGGGCAAATCTTCTTCCGGGCTGAACACGACGCTGCTGCTAAGCTGGGGCATTGGCATTGGGGGATGTAGCATTCTTCTTGTTGGGGCACTCGTTGGAATAGTGGCCTTTATTTCCATAGTCATAACAAGTCACTTGCGACTTGTCCTTGGCTACGACAGGCACAGCATTACTTCCAGTCCTAGGGGCAGTGTTGGTGTTGGCGGTAGCATTGTTGTTGTTGAACTTGGGTGGGGCACGGTTGAAATTGCTAGAGTTGCCGGGGTTGTTGTGATTTCCTCCGGGTCTAGGGTTTCCACGGTTGGGATAGGTTGGACGGTTCATCGGGGGTCTGTTGGTTCTTGGTGCAAATCCTGGGGATGGGTTGGGCCGATACTTTGGGGTCTGATGGGTTCCTGGCTGATGCATCATGCGATGCTTGCGGTTCTCATTGGCTTGGTTGATCTTTCCTTCCATTTGGATAGCTGAGTTCACAAGGGCTTCAATATCCGCAAAGGGGATATTGACTAACACTGCCTGCATTTCGTCATGCAGACCATTCAGGAATCTTTCTTTCTTCTTGGCTTCGGTGTCGATTTCATCCAGAGCATACCTAGCTAATGACAAAAATTTGTCACGGTATTCCACTACAGTCATCCTTCCTTGCTTCAGCTCTCTGAACTCGTCTCTCATTCTCTTGATCAAACCCGGTGGTACATGGGTTCTGCTAAGCTTGACCTTGAATTCTTCCCAGGTCATCATCTGGCCTCCGGTCATTGCACGAACACTGTTCCACCATGCTCGTGCATCTCCGGCTAGATAGTGGGTGGCGAACAGGACTTTCTCGTTGGCTTCCACTCCAGCGACTTCTAGGTTATTTTCCATGGTTTGCAGCCAACCATCGGCGTCTAGGGGCTCTTCTGACTTAGTGAAAACAGGTGGGTTGGTGTTCTGGAAATTCTTGAGCTTAGATCCATGGTTGTCCTGATTTCCGTGGCCTTGGTTGTTGTGGGCAAGCTGGGCTATCTGCTGAAGGGTGGCTAGGTTGGCTTGACGTTCCGCTCTTTCAGCTTCACGATCAGAAGTCAACATTTGCAGAATCTGCAACATCGGGTCCGGGGCTGAACCACTTCCTCCACGTGGCATCTGAAGATTTAGATAGATCATGAGAAAAGAGGGAAAATTCTAAGGTTTTGGGTCCTTGAAAAGTTTTTAAAGTTTGACTCAGATTTTTCTAGCGACTTGCTTTTTCATTCATTCATTCATAGCACACAGTACAACACACACCATAACAAATAAAAGCAGATGGTTTTAAGAACCATTCTAAGAACTACGATACAGTGGGACCGAATACTACTCACTACGCTGGTGCTCAAGTGCTACTACTCCTTGGAATCTGTGGCTTCATCATCCTCATCATCATCGATGAAGGCGAAATCATCCTCATCGGTGAAGAAGTCCATGGCCTGATCCTCCAGAAAATCATCGTCATCGCTGAGATAGGAGTAAGGGTCTCCACGAAGATCCTCTCCTGCATTCTCCCTTTCCTCCAACTGCATGTCTCTCTCGTGGATGGTATCCTCCAAAGATGAGATGCGGTGGCGAAGACGGGCAATGATGCACTCCTTCTTGTTGAGCAGACGGCGGCGAGACTTTCGATCCCTTGCTAGCATGGCGATGGTCTGATCCTTCGTCTTGATGATGGCAGACTTGTGGTTGCAGTAGTCACGGCAGTTGTCCAATTCCTGCTGACGATCGTACATCATGAAGCTAAGGTGGTCCAATTGAGTCTTCAGCTCAGGGTGGTATGGGTCTTCCAGTGGTTGTCCATTCGCATCATGCCTTGGTCAAAACTCAAAGCGAGTACCCTTGATCTGATTGATGCTCTGCCCACACAGACGGGAAAGAGCTTCCTGCATTGCTCTGGCAAGTCCATCGAGCCATTTGTTTTCCCTCAAGGTAAACTGAATTCCCTCCGCAGTGGGAGGTTCAATCTTTCCTCGGAGACTTGCAACAATTAGCCACTGCAGGTCTTCTCCTCCTTGATCATTGAGCTGAGCTCCGAAGAACTCGGGGTGTGGACGCTCCAGAAGTTCCGAAAGCTGGTCCAAATCCCTCTCAAAGATAAGGTCTCCTCCATTCCCAAGTTGGTAAAACTTGTTGTACTTCACATCCATCTATAAAAATAGAGAATGAGTAGGTTATCAAAGTGATCAAGTGTGTCAAAATTTTATGTATTTTGCAAGAGTTTTTGAGGAACATGAATTTTTATGAAAGAATCAAAGAGATAAGAATGAGAATAAGTTTTTGTAAATATTTGTTTTCTTTGGTTTTGAAACTAAGTTTTTGGTTCAAATGTCCAGTCTAACTAGGGTCTCCTATGGTCAGGATGGCTCTGATACCAACTTGTCAACACCCGGATTTTTCAATCCTAGATGCTTGTTATGCCATACATCGCAATCCCAGGATTACCATTTTTGCGAGAGATAACAGAATTGGATACCATAGTACATCATCCATTACAAACGATACATAAGTTCTTACACAAATAGGGATCTCATGATCCAGTTCTTAATACAACATCAAGCAGCGGAATACGTAATAATAACGGTAGCGTAGGCGAAGCTCCATCTTCTAGTTCACAGGCAATGCTGACGATGGGAGATGATCCTAGTTGTCGTAACCTTCCTGGGGTCCATCCTCCAGGCACTCCTCTTCATAGTCTGGCCATGGGAATAGCCAGGGACAAAGCCATGAGTACTCTTTAAGTACTCGCAAACTAATACTAACAGGTAAAGGGTTTTTTTGGATAATAGGACACTAGGCTCTAGGGTTGTTTTGCAAAAGCCAGATTTATCTCTACTAAGTTCTAAAGCTAGTCACAATTTTATAACTCCTAAGTGGGATCTTGTAACTCATGTCACAACTCTGTTGTGGTCAAGTCAAAGTCTCAATTCATTTCGCAAGTCATTTTGAAAAGTCTGACGGGGGAACAGTATGGCCACTCCAACTGTCCATAACTACAGACGCGGCTATTCGAATAGTTTGACACTCTGCAGAGATTGTACACTTTCACCACAACATTCGATACATCCGTCAGGAACAAATCCTGAATTCACCATACTCAGTATGCGGATAATCAATCCTAACCTTTCAATTACACGCCCTAGTATAAGGACCTCTCCTATGAGTTTGGCCTCCCAACCATGACCAACTGTCATCTTGGGTACTGCACAGGTGGACAATCTTCACAAGGTAGCCTCAGCTCAGACCTTGGCCGTGAGGGAACTAATACTAAGGTATATAAGTTTCCAGTCAAGCCCTACCCAATATTCGGGTATTGTGGTTGTACGATAAAATTGGAATGGTGTCGCATTCAGACAACCATCAGTTTTTATAAAGGGCTAAGGCTCATGCCTCAACATTTTCATCACCATAATCATCTGGTGTTCGGAAACACATGTCAAAACATCTCAGTAGAATGATCCATCATTCTAAGGTTTTCATAGCCATTTTCACCAAGTATTCCCATCTAAAGTTGATCAAGTCTTATGCTTAGCCTAGCATCTACAAGTGGGGGTAAGCACTGATGAGGGGTGGTAACTAGTAGGTGCTAACTAAGTTCAATCTTATGCCTTGGGATGATATCAAGGTTATTTAGCTTAGGCCAAATTTTATGCTCTTTATGCAACCTTCAAATATCTTTCTAGTATCTATAATTCATTTAAGTAAACTCTAAGTAAGAGCTTTGATAAAGAAATAAAGTAAGAAGCTTGCAAATAAAACTAGGATTGGTTTATCAAGTGGGTATGATCACATATGCTAAAGGCATATAGTAGGAATGGTAACAAGTAATGGTTTGTTACATCAGTTGGGTATTCTGCAAGAGTTAACTTGCATCAATATCAGTATAAGCTTGCATAGGTATAGCATCAGCTTGCCTTGTGCAGAGCAGTGGTTGAAGTTCTCCTCGGCTTCTTCTTCGTAGTATCCTCCTTCCTCCTTGTATCCTTGGTCGGTACTAGCGTCTATGAATAAATACGAGGTACACAATCACCAAACAATACATAACTACTTGCAATCATCACACACAAGGGTCCTATAGATGGTCTAGCATCATCTCTAACATTACAAGTTTAAGGCTTGGTTTAATTCCTTTTATTTTTAGAAAAGTAATTTCTACTCATTGAAAAACTACTTAAGATTTAATATTCTCCAAACCAAACATGGGATCATGTTGACACATGTCATCACCACGTATTTTAGTCCATGGGAATATGATTTAAAGTGGTGTCACAATTTAATAAGGTTTTACCCTTTTATTTTAATTAACTAAAGTGCCTAGAAATGCCTATGGGGCATTCTTTTATTACTTGAACATTTTTTCTGTAAGTACACCTATAGATTTTTATATATTCTGAAAGGTATGGTTAAATGTGATTTTTGAGAGTTGGAATCAACTCAAAAGCTATTATGGTTTAAATTTGAAAACTGTTTGAATGCAGAAAAGCTTCTGCCTTGTTATTTTTACCATGGGTGATCTATAGATCCAAATGACTTGAATCCAACGGGCTTGGATTCAGCATTCACAGACCTTTCCAACAAAATTGGTTTCATTCAAATTGGAGCACTGACTTGAAGTTGGGTACAGAAGTGTGTTCGAATTGAAATGGAAAAAGTTTAATTCAAATCACTGGGCTGCACGGGAAAAGTTAACGGGTCGGCCTGCTAAGCGCAGTGCTCCCGCGGGCTGCTGAAGTGGGTGTCCCCACTTGCCAGTGAGATAGGGAGGGGCGAAGCGGTACGGGGCGATGTGGATCGTTCGATCTGATTCTAATCCAACGGCTGGGAGTCATCGTCGATGTGAGACAACGCCGGCGAGAAAGAAACCTAGCGCGGCCAGTGAGGGTTGCTGGGGGCTCACCGGGGTGCTGGCGAGGTTCGGCGAGGCGGGCGAACGACGAAGTCGACGACGGCGAACTCAGGGGTGGTCGCGGTAGCTCCTGGGGTGGACGAAATCGACGGCTCCCTTCTTCTCCAGAAGCGGCGGGCTCCGGTGAAATTCTGGCGAGGTGGTGCTCGCCTTGATCCGGAAACGGTGTGGCACGATCAGTGACGAGAGGGGAGTGAGGTGGTGTGAAGAAATCGACTGGGGGTGGCCTCTTTTTATAGTCGAGCGAGGGGACCGACGGGGCGCAAGGTGAGCTCGTCGGGGGCGATGTTACAAGCGGCTATTGGCATGGGCGACGGTAGGGGACGGTGCGGTGTTCCCTGTCGATGCTCAACGACATGGTTTCGAGGCGTGGGGCGGTGCGGCTTGGTCTGGAACATGCGACGCTCTGCGCGGCAGAGGCGGCGTCTTCGACGGCGAGCGGTGGCTGTATGTCACGGGGCGGCGAACGGGGATGTCTGGCGGTCTCCTGGGTCGGTGGGGATTGTGTATGCACGCGGCGAGGGCGGCGCGCGGTCTGTGGGCTTCGGTCGAGGGTGGTGCTCTGGCGCACGCTCGGCATGGTCGCTGGCGGTCTGGGCGCGGTCCGTGCATGTGGTCCAGTGGTTGGCAAGGTTCGAGCGGTGGACAGGGAGTGGCGATGGACGGTGGGCTGCCTCCCAGACATGCTAGCTAGGCTTGTGTCTCCTCCTAGCTTGCTATCGACATGGGGGTGACATGGGTGTGCTCGGCTGTTCACCATTGATGGCAATGGCAAGCTCACAGTGGTGCTAGTGCTTGGTTAATCTTCCCAGATGATCTACTGAGCTGGTTGTGAGCTAACTAGGGAACAAGTTAGGCCAATTTTACTGCACACTATAGTGTTTGATGTTTGTTTGATTTGTATCTGCAACCTGTTTGATGAAATGGCCGCATGAATTCAAGTTTTGAATTTTGAAAAGATTTTTGGTGGGTTTGCTAGATTGGTGCTGGTGAGTCTGCAGATGCTTGGGTTTTGAAAGTTGAGCTTGTTTGAGTGGTTTTTGAAAAGGTGGGATCTTCCCATATGATAAAGATTCAATTTTGAATTGTCATTTAAACTATGCATTTGAAAGTTTCTGGATGATCACAAAGTGGGCCTTGATACTTTGTTATGAGTACATTCAAGGGGTGCAAAGATCCAGAAAAGTTTCTGTTAGGTTCTGAAAGTTTGAGACAGCCAAAGTAGGCATGAGAGTTAAATTGGTCAAAGTGACCATTCATTTCATATATGTGTTTTGATTTACTTGTCTTTAGGAAAAGTGTGGGAAATGTTTTAGATGATGTTTATTTCATCTAAGAAACATTTTACAAGCGAAGAAACAAACAAACAAGGTGGTTTTTAGAAGAATTCAAAATCAATGCATACACATATGCATGCATTCATAATTTTACTTAGAAAAGTTTTTGTTAACCCTAATTTTGATGATTAGAGTTTGATGATCCAAGCTTAGTATTTTTGGAATGTTACAACCGGCAATCGCACGGCCTTCACCACGCTTGACGAATCTGTCACCGGGAGCGTGCGCTTCGGCAATGGCTCGGTGGTACAGATCGAGGGATGTGGAGAGATCGCGTTCTGCATCGACGGAGGGCCCCAGCGCGCCTTCACGGACGTCTACTTCATCCCGAAGCTGAAGAGCATCGTCGTGAGCCTCGAGCAACTCGACGAGCTGGACTGCGACATCCACATCAGGCGCGGGACGTTGACGATCCGCGACCATCGCAACCAGCTCCTCCTGAAGGTAAAACGTGCCCCTAATCGCCTGTACAAGCTGACGATGCAGACAGTGCAGCCGGTGTGCCTCACGCTCCGGCATGTCATGATCCCGTGGCGGTGGCATGCACGGTTCGGTCATCTGCACTTCGAGGCGCTGCAGAAGATGGCGCGCAGCGGCATGGTGCGCGGGCTGCCCAGCATCGTACCCACCGGCGAACTTTGTGAGCCCTGCTTGGCAGGGAAACAACGGCGCGCGCCGTTTCCTCAGCAGGCGAAATTTCGACTGGAGGAGCCGCTCGAATTGGTCCACGCCGATCTCTATGGGGCAATCACGCCAGCAACGCCTACGGGGCGATGCTTCTTCCTCCTCCTCGTCGATGACTACAGTCACTTTATGTGGCTGGTACTTCTGACGAGCAAGGACAAAGGCTGTAGCTGCTCTCACCTGCTTCCAGGCCAAGGCGCAGACCGAGTCTCGCCGTCAGCTGCGCACCCTGCGCACAGATCAGGGAGGGGAGTTCACCTCCAAGGCCCTTGCTGCCTACTTCGCCACCACCGGGGTTAAGCGCCATCTGACGGCGCCGTACTCCCCACAACAGAACGACATCATGGAACACCGCAACCAGACTGTTGTGGGGATGGCCAGAAGCATGATGAAGGCAAAGAAGCTGCCGAGCTTCTTTTGGGGGAGGCGGTGACCACAGCTGTGTACATGCTCAACCACTCCTTCAACCGCAATGTCGAGGACCGTACCCCCTATGAGGCATGGCACAGGAGGAAACCTTCTATCGAGCACCTACGCATCTTCGGGTGCGTCGCACACGTGAAAACTGCGCGACCTCACCTGTGCAAGCTCGACGATCGAAGCACACCCATGATCTTCATAGGGTACGAGCAGGGGACGAAAGCGTACAGGGTGTATGACCCAACCACGCGCTGCGTCCACATCTCCCGCGACGTCTCCTTCGATGAGGCGGCAAGCTGGGTCTGACGAAGCCACGACACAGATGCTGCAGCCAGCGGAGGAGAATTCATCGTGGAGTACACCTCTGTGTACACACCCTCTTCCAATCAGGAGGAATCAGGGGAGGGCACCAACCTGGCGAGCCTAGGCTTACCCCCTGATACTCCCACTGCTGTGGCGCCCTCGCCATCGACGCCGCGCACGGCACCCACTGCTGCGAGGCACCCTCGCCTCCAGTGGTGGAATTTGTCACTCCGCCGTCCGTAATGGACCATGCCTTGTACGACGAGGACGACGACTGCAGCCAGCATCGGTATCGACGAGTCGCAGACCTGCTGGACGCAATCGCCTCGCCACCGGGCCTCGCCGAGCGTCTGCTGCTCACCACCACGGAAGAACCAAGCAGTGTCGCGGAAGCTAAGCAGGATGCGAGCTTGAGCAAGGCGATGGAAGAGGAGCTGGGTCAATCGAGGAAAATGCCACCTGGGAGCTGGTCGAACTCCCGCGCGCTCACAAGCCCATCGACCTCAGATGGGTTTACAAGGTCAAGCACGACAAGCTAGGAGCCATCTTCAAGCACAAGGCCCGGCTCGTCGCGAAAGGCTACGTACAACGCGCCGGGATTGATTTCGTGGAGGTGTACGCACCGGTCGCTCGACTCGATTCAGTTCATTTGCTACTCGCCATTGTCGTACAGGAGGAGTGGGAGGTGCACCACCTCGACATGAGATCTGCCTTCCTCAACGGGGAGCTCGAGGAGGAGGTCTACGTCGAGCAGCCTCTGTGGTTCGTCAAGAACGGTGATGAAGGCAAGGTGCTTAGGCTGCGGAAGGCGTTCTACGGCCTTCGCCAAGCACCACGCGCGTGGAACGCAAAGCTGGACAGGAGCCTCGCCACGCTCGGCTTCGACAAGTGCCCCAGCACGCTGTCTACGCGCGGTACAAGGACGGGGCGCGATTACTCCTAGGCGTTTATGTTGATGACCTAATCATCACCGGCATCCACGACAGGGATCAGCGACTTCAAGCAGGAGATGATGTCGTTGTTCAAGATGAGTGACCTGGGCCTTCTGAGATACTACCTTGGCATCGAGGTGGTTCAGACCCCAGGGCGCATCCTCTTGTGCCAAGCGGCCTACGCAGACAAGCTCTTGGAAAGGATCGGAATGAGAAACTACAATGCAGCATCGGTGCCCATGGAACCGCGCTTGAAGCTGAGCAAGAAGGGCAACGGTGCAGCGGTGGACGGCACGCTCTACCGAAGCATCGTCGGCAGGCTACGCTACCTCGTCCACACTCGCCCTGACATATGCTTTGCAGTTGGCTACCTAAGCAGGTTCATGGAGACACCTGCGAGCGAGCACTGGAGTGCAGTGAAGCACCTACTGCGCCACCTCGCCGGAACACGGGGCCTTGGGTGTTGCTACGCGCCAGGACCCAACCTCCAAGCTGATCGGCTACAGCGATGCATATATGGCCGGGGACATCGACGATCGAAAGAGCACTAGCGGTGTGCTGCACTTCTAGGGGCAAAGCCCCATCTCCTGGCAATCGACGAAACAAAAGATCGTCGTCCTCTCCTCCTGTGAGGCGGCGTTCGAGGGAGTCTGGCTCAAGCGGTTCCTCGGCGAGATGCTTGGGCACATCGATGGCGCAACGGAGCTGCGCATCGACAACAAATCAGCGATCGCGCTGATGAAGAATCCCGTCTTCCACGAGCGGAGCAAACACATCCAGACCCGATTCCACTTCATCCGCCAGTGCGTCGATAACGGCGAAATCGATGTCCAGTTCGTGCGCACCGAGGATCAACTCTCCGACATCATGACGAAGGCTCTGGGCAGGGTGCAATTCCATGAACTGCGTCGCCGCATCGGAGTCGTCAAGGTGAAGGACACTTAGTTTAGGTGGAGTTTGTCAGCTAATAAACTAGAGTGTCAGATAGGTTTCAGTTAGCCTGTCGAAAGTTCAGTTTCGACAGGTAATCTATTAGGTTTTTCTGCTATTTTCTAGGGTCTGTTTCTAGCTCGTTTTTGATTTAGTCTTCGATCCGATCGAAGCGCTGTAATCTCGGAGCCCGGACATGGGATGGCATGTTCACCTGTGGGCATCGTGTGAGCAGACACGATCGATCTCTTGGTCAATAAAAGGCACGAAGGAAAGCTGCAAGTTGTGCGATGCGCCAAACACTGTCTCCTCTGTTCTTCGTTTCTGAATCCTGTTTCTGAGTGAAATCGAGAGATATTGAGAGTTGCAGGGCCACACACTAAAGCTGTTTCCTGGAGCTAAGTCTACACCATTCTTCATATCGGCGTCTTTTGATTTGGGTTCCAACGTGCACCATCATCGTCTGAAGTCAGCACCTCCGCCCAGGAAATTTCCGTTGACAAGCTCAGAATTTTGTCCAAGTTTTTGTTATCTTGTTGCTGAAAAAATAGCCCCTAGATGCTAGCTATGGTGGTTTTCTCGAAAATATGTAAACATATAACTTGCAGATCTCAACCTCCTCTACAACTCTATTTTTTTCACTAAATTCAATTTCCCAGTGGAGCTCTCTTAATATTCTGCCCAATATCGCTAGCCTTCTTTTCTCTCTTCCGTACCTGATAGTTCCGATCAGTTCCAGACCATCTTCCACTTAGGTCCCTAGCCATGTTGTTCCCTCAACTCGGAGTCCTTCCGGCACCAGCGCCATTGGGCTGGCCCAGTTCCGCCTCGCCGCACGCGCGCAGCAGATAACTCGCACGCGGCCCAGTTCTCTCGTGGTGGCCCACTTCTGTTCCCTAATTCTTTTTCTAATTCTAATTCAAATATAATCCAAATTCAAATATAAGTTCATAAATCCAAATCTGTGTTGAAATTGAAAAACTTTTAAAATGAAAAGTGAATATTTTTCAGTTGTGAATTCAAATACATTTCTCTAAAATTCCAGAAATGCCCCTAACTATTAATACTATTGACAATTTTGCCCTTTTTCATTTAAAATGCATTTATTGATAACTTCTAATTTGTAAAATTAAAATAATAAAAATGATATATGTTTTGTGATCATAAAAATGCAAGGATTAATAATATTCCATCCAAAATAATTTCTGGACAAATAAAAATCTCAAAATTATTTAAATACTATTAAATAATCTTTTCTTAATAAATTTATATCTTTTAAACCGTAACTCCGAATTTAATAAATAATATGTCTAAATCTATCGACCTCTCCAACCATGATATCCATGTTATCATTTGCATCATGCATTAAGAGCAGTTCTATAATCAGTATTGTTTATACAAGGAAAACATAAGGAATAAAATTGGAAAGTAATTATTTCTATTAATAATTCCTCGCTAATGTTGTATCATCAATGTGCTATGCAAATGAAATCTTTTCAACATGATTTACATCATTACCTTGCCAAGTCATGTATCATATCACGATCATGCCGGTTCTTCCGCATTAGTTGTAATTGTTGCATCGTTTGTTTCTTTTAGTGCTTTGCTTCTTCTCGGATAGGACGATGAGATGTTGTGAGCTTCGACAAGTTCTCCGATATATTTTCGATAATGTTTTCCAGGCTTTCTACCTATTTTATATTTATAGTATTTACTTCCTCCTGTTGATCTATTGCTATTTGTGTTGCGATGTTTTAGATTTCGTACCCCTTTATATATCTCTGCAGCCTTTATATTACCTTGGACACCTCCTATTACCTGTTGTTTGATAGACAGTAGGCATTGCAAGTCGTAGTTGCTTGCTCAGGTGCTGTTTGCATCGTCGATGTTCCACCGATGTTGGGGGTTGACATATTCGTAATGGTAAAGATGACCATGGCTTTAATTACAGTTTAATAACTAATATTGAAAGTAGGTATAATAAATGCAGAGGTACATAGGGGTAATAGTTGAGATCTGATTGTTATCCCGCCCCACGTGTCTATTTAGGGCCCGAGTTCTTGACACCTGTTCCGAGACGAGCGCGCTAACCACATGTGGGGTGTCTGGACACCCCTATCAGCTTAGTACTTGATTTCAAAGTATTGTTCTGGGGGCCACAACACTAGTTCGGGCTTTATGCATTACTACTGTACTTATGTCATGTATGAGATTTTTATTACCTGTTACACAATAGGCGTTTATTACTGTTGCGTAGGTGTGATACTCTGTCACGGGAATATTTTGTCTATGACCTCTGCTTTCGTGCAAGTCCATGCAACCTCAGAGTCCATACGAGGAGGATTAGCTATATCTCGTATGGGTAGCTCTTTCGGGTGGCCCATGTACTTGCTTTGGGTCAGGGAAAGCGTCGTGTCCTAGGCCCCGCCGACATATCAATGAAAGTGTGTTAATTAATCTGGCAACAAGAGTCGAAGTGCGTGTGAAAACTTTGGTACACCCCTATAAAATTAAATCTTTTCGAAAAGCCATGTTCATAATTACGGATGACTTAGAGCATCGTTGACTAGCCGAACGGGCCAACTTTGGCCCATGTACTATCTTTCTCTTTTATTTTCTCCCTCAAACAAGAACGTAGAGTTCGGTAGGAACTCAGAACAAGCAGTTCGGTAAGAAATCAATTCCTCCGGAATTGAATCCCACAAAAATCTACCAATATAAATCCCCTCTTCTCCGTCATGTGAATCCCCTAAAAATCCTATGAAATTTTCAATCAAATCGATCGCGCGGATTCGCTGGAGTTCGCTCGCCACCGAAGGCAAAGGGAAGTCCCAGGTCGGCGGATACGAGCTCTCTCCTCTGCGTGTGAATCCCCTAGAAATCTTATAATAATTTTCATCAAATCAATCGCGCGGACTTGCCAGAGTTCACTCGCCACCGAAGGCAAAGGGAATTCCCAGATCAACGGATACGAAGCATGCATAGGCTGCGCATCTGCACAGGATACGCGCAGTACTTGCGATGTCTCGATAAAGCCCAAGTTGCCCCCTCGGCGCCGCTTGCGGCTGGCCTGGGCGGCCTTGTCTAGACCTTTCTCAGCTCGCTAAGGGGCGGTTGCCGCCGTTGTCAGAGGTCTTCGTTACCGACCAGGATTAAAAATCTCCGTCGCGACGTGGTCGTAGGAGGTCTGCAACGCCTATAGAGCTAGCCGATGCGCTGAAGCGCAGGATAAACTGGGAGCTCTAGAGGCTACTTGCTTGGCGTGCGGGCAACCGAAGGACGGTAGATTTCTCCTTTTGTGAAATTTGGCAGGTCATCTATCGTGGTGGTGTGTTCGATCTTCTATCGACAAAGCAATCAAGCCAAAATCAAGGATCACATGGACTAATCCATCGAGTGCTGCAGAATCAGTGCAACTAAAAACAAGCGTTCGTTGGTGTGCAAACAAAGAGGCAATGCAATATACGGACTGATCATAGGCATCTTTGCATTGCATCTACGACAAGTTCTTATCGCATAATAATCGACGCTAAAAAACATTGCGTGAGCCGGCAAGCTAAACCAATTATGCCGGGAGTACTGCAGCCTGCAGCATAAGTTGGTACACCCCGGAACCCATTGTCGGAGACTTTGGAAAGTTTTAACATCTTTTTAGATTCAGTTTTTTTAACCACAAAAATACAACTTCTGATTTTCTAAAAAAGCGACTTTACACTTTTCATCCTTCCTGATTCACCTTGTGTTAACCACATTCAGACGCATGGTGATCAAGTTGATACTGTGATAACCTCTGTCCGCGAGGGCGGGAAAGAGCACCCAAGACGACTTCGGGTGCGGCGGGATATTGAAATAGAGGACGCGACCCATGAGTTACAGAGCTATGTTTATTAGGCTAGGTCGTGTGATATTGTTTTCTTCCATTGCAACGCATGGACACATTTGCATTGTATTCACCTTTTTAACGGTTACCTTTTTTATACATATATTTTTATGAGAAAATAAATTAAATACATCATTGGCAACGCACGGGTATTCAGCTAGTATCTATATATATCCGATAAATTTGAGCAACTAATATGGATAGAAGGAAATAATAAAATTATAAGGACCTGATTGTAAAGTGGTTAGCCACATTTTAACCTTACCGTGTGGTCAGTTTCGACCAGGTTATCTCTCTGTTTTGAAAACAATACTCCCTTCGATCCATATTAGTTGACTCAATTTTATCTAGATACGTATATAGACTAGATACTTAACTAAATACATATGAATCTAAAAGAAATTAAACCAACTAACATAGGTCGAAGAGAGTATTAAAATGTTTCCTTAAATGGCATAGAAGGCTAGACCCGTGCGGCCTCGCGCTGTCTGACACCAGCACGAGGCCGCACGTGTTTCACGAGTGTGTTCGGAAATCTCCCAGCTTCTAGCTTCTCCAAATCCTCGCGCGGAGCTGGGCCGAACACTTCAATTCCGCGAAGCCAGATCCTGGAAGCTGACCGCCTTTTGTGTACAAATCGTGGAGCAGATCTTTTACAGTTCCGCGGAAGTGAGAAACGCGGAACAGGTAATATTACGGCTATTTTGTCACCGCCAGGTGAAATAATGGTTTGGTCGTTGTTTTCTTCCTCCTCTATCCACGGTTTGTTTTCTCTCGAGCCTCTGCTTTCCGTGTTAGAGTATCTCCACCCATGTTTCCACAACGGTGTTCTTAGAGCATTTTTTTTAAATCCAGACAGCAATTTTTGCCTAGCCTAACTTTCATCCGGCATTCTGATACGTCGTAAACGTATCTATAATTTTTGATGCTTCATGTTTGTTTTGTGCCAACTATCTTATGTTTTATCTATACTTTGAAGTATTGTTTTTACATTTTCTAGGACTAACCTATTAACAAGATGTCGCTGTGCCAGTTGCAAGTTTTCTTCTTATTTTTTTTTGCAAAAAAGCTAAAAAATAAATATTTTTGAAATTGGACGGGACAAAAGCCAAAGTCACTATTTTTCTGGAGCGAACACGGAGTCAGAAGGACAGACGAATGGGAGGCCAGGAGGTGGCCACACCCTAGGGTGGCGCGGGTCCCCCCACGCCAGCCCTAGGTGTGGGCCCCTCGAGACTCCACCGACCTTGCCCTTTCGCCTACTTATACGTCTCCCCGGAACGTAAACCCTAATACGGTGATACGTCGGAAACGTATCTATAATTTTTTATGTCCCATGCTTGTTTAGTATCTACTTTGTTTTGCTTTGTTTACACTTTGACGTGTTTTTATATATTTTTTAAAACTAACCTATTAACAAGTTGCAACAATGTCAATTGCCTGTTTTCTTCTATTTTTGGTTCCAAAAAGGCAGAAAATCAATATTCTCGGAATTGGAGGGGACAAAAGCCAAAGTCAATATTTTACCATGGGCAACACGAAGCTAGAAGACGAGACAAAGAAGGCTCACCATGGGGCCACACCCCCTGGCCGCGCGGGTGGGCTCGCCCACGCCTCGGGGGGGGGGGGGGGGAGGGGGTGGGGTGCAGCCGCCCTGGTGGCCCCCTGGCTCGCCCCTTCGCCTATAAGAAGCCCCCGATGCACAAACCCTAGGCACTCGATCAAAATTCCACGAAACCGTCTATAGCCGCCGCCATCATCGTCCCTAGATCGTGGGATCTGAAGTTCTTCCCGGCACCTTGCCGGAGGGGATATCATCCCGGAGGCCTTCTTCTCCGGTATGAAGCGTGAGTAGTTCCACCTTGGAGTACGGGTCCATGTAGTAGCTAGATGGTTGTGTCTCCTTCTTGTGCTTTCATGTATAGATCTTGTGAGCTTCGTTCATGATCAAGATCTAATCTATTTGAAATCATACATGTTGTGTTTGCGGGGATCCGATGGATATTGAGATTACTATGTCATATTGATTAATGATTTTGTCTTATTAATTCTATCATTTCTGTGTTGTTTGTTGCTGTGACCTTGGATCGTAAAAGATCCTAAGTCCCTGTGATTTACATGCTAGTCCTTGGATCAATAGCTAGCACTCACAGTTGATGAATATCATGTAAAACACAATGTCATTATTACACGAGGAATCCAGAGTATGAAAATTATTACAAATTTGCTTAGCATAAAGCTAGCTCAAATAACAGCGGAAACATAAAATAGCTTGAGTCCATCAACGCCCCAGGCTTGTTGAGTGTAGACCCACGATCCCTACGCACATTTCAATCTTCGGATTCTGCACATAAGATGTGCAGCCAATAAGTTGGGTCAATACTTTGAATGTATTGGCAAATTACACCAAGGAAGAAAAGACTAACTCTACATGCAAGGCTAGTTTAGGCTGTGGAGTTCATTTGCTCAAAGCTAATTTTCTCTAAGTATGGAGAAGAGAGAGAAAGTTTTCCTACTTTGCAAACATTTTATTAAGTAATATAGGATCGAATGGCACACGAGGATATTACTCACCAAGTGTCCAAACAACCTAACACTTGGATATTACTTACCAAGTTCCCAAAACCCACCCAATAGCGATATGACTCACGCCTTGGGTTTTAGAAAAACTTTAAGTTTTGAAAGAGAGAGAGAGAGGAAAATCCTTTAGAGGTTCCGTCTTTCAGATGCTCAAGTGTTCTTTTTCGTGAACTCGGCTGATCAATCAGATTGCAATACTCTCGAGAGTTTGTGCACTTTACCCACAATCCACGACCAAGTCATTTTACAGACAAAATCATGGCGAGGCTTTCCCTTAGTAGCCCCTCTACCAGCTGGATCCAACCGTTCCAAGAACCTCAGTACTAGGCCAAGACAGAGCCCATATGTATTGTGGTTGCACTGGAATGTCAACACCCGGATTTTTAATCCCAGATGCCTGTTATGCCATACATCGCAATCCCAGGATTACCATTTTTGCGATACATAACAGAATTGGATACCACAGTACATCATCCATTACATACCATACATAAGGTCTTACACAAATAACGATCTCATGATCCAGTTCTTAATACAACTCAAGCAGCAGAAATACGTAATAATAAAGGTAGCGTAGGCGAAGCTCCATCTTCGGGGTCACAGGCAATGCTGACGATGGGAGATGATCCTAGTTGTTGTAACCTTCCTGGGGTCCATCATCCTGGTACTCCTCTTCATAGTCTGGCCACGGGAATAGCCAGGGACAAAGCCATGAGTACTCTTTAAGTACTCGCAAACTAATACTAACCAGTGTAGGGGGTATTTGTAGTAGGACACTAAGCTCTAGGGTTGTTTTGCAAAAATCCAGATTTACCTCTACTAAGTTCAGAGCAAAGAGAGCTAGTTGAAATTTTATAACCCTAAGTGGGAACTTGTATTTCATGTCACAACTCTGTTGTGGTCAAGTCAAGTTCTCAATTCATTTCACAAGTCATTTTGAAAACATCTGACGGGGGAAACAGTATGGCCACTCCAACTGTCCATAACCGCGAACGCAGCTATTCGAATAGTTTCACACTCTGCAGAGATTGTACACTTTCACCACAACATTCGATACATCCATCAGGAACAAATCCTGAATTCACCATACCTAGTATGCGGATAATCAATCCTAACCTTTCGATTACACGCCCTAGTATAAGCACCTCTCCTGTGAGTTTGGCCTCCCAACCATGACCAACTGTCATCTTGGGTACTGCACAGGTGGAAAATCTTCACAAGTTAGCCTCAGCTCAGACCTTGGCCGTGAGGGAACCAATAATAAGGTATATAAATTTCCAGTCAAGCCCTACCCAAATTTTGGGTATTGTGGTTGTACGGTAAAATTGGAATGGTATCGCATCCAGACAGCCATCAGTTTTATAAAAGGGTTAAGGCTCATGCCTCAACATTTTCATCACCAAAATCATATGGTGTTCGGAAACACATGTCAAAACATCTCAGTAGAATGACTCATCATTCTAAGGTTTTCATAACCATTTTCCACCAAGTATTACCATATAAAGTTGATCAAGTTTTATGCTTAGCACTAGCATCTACAAATGGGAGTGAGTACTAATGAGGGGTGGTAAACTAGTGGAGTTTAACTAAATTCAATCTCATGGCTTAGGATGACATCAAGATTATCTAGCTTAGGCCAAATTTAATGCTCTTTATGCAACCTTCAATTATCCTCCTAGAATCTACAAATCACTTAGATAAACTCTAAGGAATAGCTTTGATAAGGAAATTAAGTAAAAAGCTTGCAAGTAAAACTAGGATTGGGTGTCATCAAATGTGTCCAACCATGCATGCTTAGTGCATTGCATAGGTCAACTTGATTAGTAAGGCTTGCAAGTATTGGCTTGCATAAGTAGAGTATCTTGCAAGTGTTAGCTTTCCTTGTGCAGAGCAGTGGTTGAAGTTCTCCTCGGCTTCTTCCTCGTAGTATCCTCCTTCCTCCTCGTATCCTTGGTCGGTACTAGCGTCTATAAATAAATACGAGGTACACAATCACCAAACAATACTTAACTACTTTTAATCATCACACAAAAGGGTTCTATAGATGATCTAGCATCATCACTAACATTACAAGATTAAAGCATTTGTCTTATTTATTTTATTTTTAGAAAAGTAATTTCTACTCATTGAAAAACTACTTAAGATTTAATATTCTCCAAACCAAACATGGGATCATGTTGACACATGTCATCACCACATATTTCAGTGCATGGGAATGTGATTTAAAGTGGTGTCACAATTTAATATGGTTTAACCCTTTTATTTTAAATAAATAAAGTGACTAGAAATGCCTATTTGGCATTCTTTTATTACTTGGACATTATTTCTATAAGTAAACCCATATGTTTTTATATATTCTGAAAGGTATGATCAAATGTGATTTTTGATAGTTGGAATCAACTCAAAAGCTATTATGGTTTAAATTTGAAAAAGTTTGAATGCAGAAAAGCTTCTGCCTTGTTATTTTTACCAAGGTTGATCTACAGATCCAAATGATTTGAATCCAACGGGCTTGGATTAAGCATTTCAGTACCTTTCTAACAAAATTGGTTTCATTCAATTTGGTTCACTGAATCGAGCTGGGTTGATTTTTGAAGCTAGGTATAGAACTGAGTTTGAATCTAAATAGAAAAAGCTAAATTCAAACGAGTGGGCTGCGCGGGAAGGGTTATTGGGCCGGCCCAGTTTCACTCCGCAGCGTGGGGCGCAAATGACAGGGGGTGTCTACTGGTCAGTGGCTCTTTAAACGCGAAGCGGTACGGGGGATGTGGCGCGTTTGATTAGAATAAAGATCGACGGCTGAGGGTCGTCGTCGACGATGAACAGATCACCGGTGATCTAGAACCCTAGCGGCTCAGTGGGGGTGCATAGGGGGCATACCGGGGATCCAGTGAAGACGGCGAGGCGGGCAAACGACGAAGTCGACGACGGCGAACTCAGGGGTGGTCGCGGCAGCTCCAGGGGTGGACGAAATCAACAGCTCCTCTTCTCCTCTACAACAGCGAGATCCGGCGCAATTCCGGCGATGTGCTACTCGCCTTGCTCCGGCTAAGGGGTGGAATGCTCAGTGAGGTGAGGGGAGTGAGATGGTGTTCTTCAAATGGCTTGGGGTGGCCTCCTTTTATAGGCTCAACGGCCAGACCGAACTGGATGGGCAGGCGACGGTGGCGACACGACTACGGGCAGCTAGAGGCATGGCCGAGGTTGGCGTTCGACGGGTGGTCTCCTGGCGATGCTCTAGAGCTTTATTGCGCGTGCAGGGGCGGTGGCATACGGTCGGAAACGTGCGGTGCTCTGCACAACAGAGGCGGTGTCTTCGACGGCGAGCGGTGGTTGTGAGGCATGGGGCGGCAAACAGGGATGTCTGGCGTGCTCCCTGGGTCATGGCGAAGCGGTGGGCGCGGGCTGCGGTCGAGGGGCGGAGTGTGCACGCGTGCCGGGTGCGGTGCTCTGGCGCATGCTCGGCATGGTCGACAGCGGCACAGGCGCAGCGTTCCTGGCGGTGTTGGTCGCTATTCTTCAGCTAGGGCTGGTCGAGAGGGGGCGGTGAGGCATGGGCTACCTCCCAGACAAGGTTGGCCCGCCTAGTTCTTCTCCTAGCTTGCTGTCCACACTGGGGTGACATGGGTGCTCTCGGCCTGTTCACCATTGATGACATTGGCAAGCTTACAGTGGTGCTAGAGCTTAGTTAAGGTTGCTAGATGATCTACTAAGGCTAGTGTAACCAGAGAGGGAACAAGGTTGGCACAAAACACTGCTCAACATAGTGTTTGTGATTTTGTTGATTTGAATCTGCAACCTGTTTGATGAAATGGCCGCATGAACTCAAGTTTTGAATTTTGAAAAGATTTTTGGTGGGTGTTCTAGGCAAGTGTTGAGGATCCTGTGGATTCTTTGGTTTTGAAAATTGAGCTTGTTTGAGTGGTTTTTGAAAAAGTGGGATCTTTCCATATGAAATAGATTCAATTTTAAACTGTCATTTAAACTATGCATTCAAATGTTTTTGGATGATCACAAGGTGGGACTTGGTACCTTGTTATGAGTACTATCATGGGGTGCAAAGATCCAAACAAGTTTCTGTTAAGTTCTGAAAGTTAGGGATAGCCAAAGTAGGAATGGGAGTTAAATTGGCCAAAGTGACCATTCACTTAATTTGTTTGTTTTTATTTGTTTGTCTTTGGGAAAAGTGTGGGGATTGTTTAGATGATGTTTATTTCACCTAAGAATCATTTTACAAGCAAATAAACACACAACCAAGGCAATTCAAAAGAATCCAAATTGTAATGCATACACATATGCATGCTTTCATATTTTTAATTGGAAAAGTTTTTGTTAACCCTAATTTTGATGATTAGAGTTTGATGATTCAAGTTTAATATTTTTGGGATGTTACAAACCTTCCCCCCTTAAAAAAAATCTCGTCCCGAGATTTGAAAAAGGACGAAAAAGATTACCTAGGATTTGAAGAGATCGGGAAACTCCGTCCTGATGTGATCTTCGCGCTCCCAGGTAGCTTCCTCTTCTGTGTGGTTGCTCCACTAAATCTTGAGAAACTTGATGCTTCGGGTTCTGGTGGTTCTGAAAGCTTCTTCCAAAATACGGATGGGTACTTCGGGATAGGTTAGGTCATCCTTGATCTCTATGGTCCGGTGATCAATATTCTTGAACACTTCGGTATTTTCTTGAACATCGAGACACTTGCGAAGTAATGAGATATGGAACACACTGTGCACGGCTGTCATCTCTTCGGGTAGTTCCAATTGATACGACACTTCTCCTCAATGGTTCAGAATCTTGAAGGGTCCGATATATCTGGGGGCTAACTTTCCCTTCAGTTGGAAACGCTGCATTCCTTTCAACGACGACACTTTCAGATACACAAAATCTCCTATGTTGAAGGCGAGGTCTCGACGTCACTTGTCGGTGTAACTCTTCTGTATGGACTGGGCTGTCTTGAGGTGCTCACGAATCTTGTGAACCTTCTCTTCCGCTTCTCGTAGGATGTCAGGTCCGAAAATCTGACTCTCTCCTACTTCCGACCAGTTCAAAGGGGTGCTGCACTTCCTTCCATACATGAATTCAAATGGGGCCATTTGCAAACTAGCTTGATAACTGTTGTTGTATGAAAATTCTGCGAACCGCAGACAGTCTTCCCACTTAGATCCATATTCTAACACACATTCTCTCAGCATATCTTCGAGTATTTGATTTACTCGCTCCGTTTTTCCATCTGTCTGAGGGGTGATACGCGGTGCTGAAATCTAATCGGGTTCCTAAACATTCTTGGACTTTCTTCCACAATCTCGAGGTAAACTGTGTTCCTCGATCCGATACGATGTTCTTGGGGACTCCATGCAAACTGATGATTCTAGCGATGTATAACTCTGCTAGCTTCGAACTCTGATATGTGGTCTTGACGGGTAAGAAATGGGCGACTTTGGACAATCGGTCCACTATGACCCAGATAGAATCATTTCCCCTACTAGAAGTAGGCAGTCCAGTGATAAAGTCCGTTCCAATGGAATCCCATTTCCATTCCGGAATCTGCAATGGTTGCAACAATCCAACGGGTCTTTGATGTCCTGCCTTCACTCTCTGACATATATCACACTTGGCGATATAGCTTTCGATTTCTCTATTCATCTTATGCCACCAAAATTGTTGCTTCAAATCTTGATACATCTTCGTTGCTCCGGGGTGGATAGAATAAAGAGTATCATGAGCTTCCTTCAGAATAACTTCTTTCAACTCAGAATCTGCTGGTACACAAAGGTGTCCTTTGTACCACAGAACTCCTTCTTCGTCTTCGGTGAATCCGGATACTTTGCCTGTACGGATACGACGCTTGATGCCGTCAATACTAGCATTTCCTTTCTGCGCCTCTTTGATCTGGCTGATCAAAGTGGGTTGAAATTCTATGCTAGCCAAAAATCCTTCACTCACTAATTCCATTCGAAAATCTTCCATCTCTTTGTGCAAGCTTGGTTGCTCCTTCAAAATCATGGAGTTCAAGCGGCACGGCAATCTGCTAAGGGCATCTGCTACCACATTGGCTTTACCAGGGTGATAGTGAATGTCCAGGTTGTAATCCTTGATTAGCTCAATCCATCTTCTCTTCCTCATATTCAGCTCCTTCTGAGTGAATATATACTTCAGGCTCTTGTGATGATAATAGATCTCACAACGGTTTCCCATCAGGTAATGCCTCCATGTCTTCAGGGCTAGGACTACGGCTGCGAGTTCGAGGTCATGGGTTGGGTAATTTTGCTCATGTTGTTTCAGT
Organism: Avena sativa; assembly: GCA_916181665.1. Classification (NCBI taxonomy): domain Eukaryota; kingdom Viridiplantae; phylum Streptophyta; class Magnoliopsida; order Poales; family Poaceae; genus Avena; species Avena sativa. The sequence continues at coordinate 440,586,244 of OV702294.1, forward strand.
TGTCGGGATAGATAGGATAAAACTTTGCCTTCTTGCATTAGCACACATCCGAGACCGATCTTGGATGCATCACAATACACGTCGAAGGGCTTCATGATATCCGGCATGATTAAGATTGGGGCTAAAATCAATCTCCTCTTGAGTTCTTGAAAACTCGCTTCACATTTGTCGGTCCATTCAAACTTCTTGTCCTTCTTTAGCAATTGGGTCATGGGTCTGGCGATACTCGAGAATCCTTCTACGAACTTGCGGTAGTATCTCGCGAATCCGAGAAATGCACGAACTTGGGTTTGAGTGGTTGGGGCTTGACAATCTTCTACATCTTTCACTTTTGCAGGGTCAACGGCAATTCCTCCGGCTGATACAATGTGACCGAGGAATCCTACCTCCTGTAACCAGAATTCACATTTGCTAAACTTGGCATACAACTGATTCTCTCTAAGGGTTCCAAGAATGGTCCTTAGGTGTATCTCATGTTCTTCTTATGATTTGGAATAAATCAGAATGTCGTCGATGAAAACAACGACAAACTTATCCAGGAAGTCCATAAAAATCTTATTCATGAGATTCATGAAATAAGCGGGGGCATTGGTTAATCCAAAAGACATGACAGTATACTCATATAATCCATATCTGGTGGTAAAGGCAGTCTTGGGAATATCCTCTGCGCGAATCTTGAGTTGATGATAGACAGTTCTAAGATCAATCTTAGAAAACACTTTGGCACCGGTCAACTGATCAAACAAATCTTCTATCTTGGGCAATGGGTATTTGTTCTTGATAGTGACATCATTCAACTTCCGATAATCTGTACACAAACGGTTACCTCCATACTTCTTATCCACAAACAAGACAGGTGATCTCCATGGTGACGCACTTGGTGGAATCAATCCAATTTCCAACATGGCATCCAGTTGCTTCTTCAGTTCTGCTAGTTGAGACGGGTTCATACTATATGGTATCTAGGCTATGGGTCCTGTTCCGGGGATTAGTTCAATGATAAACTCGATATACCGATCTGGGGCATACCGGACAAAACATCTATAAATACATCGGGGTATTCACAGACTATCCGGACTTGGTCAATGGTAGGTTGCACGATACTCTTGTTGCACTTGAATTGATGAGGTAAGGTTTCAGATATATGCTCGACTGATATTCCGGCTGTACTGGTCATGGTTATGGCTTTCTTGGCACAGTAAATCAATCCTTTATGTTTGGACATCCAATCCATTCGTAGTACTACTTCCAAACCTTTAGTTCCGAGTACTATCATATTAGCATAAAAATATATGCCATGGATTCGGATAGGGACGACTTTGCAAATTTTCCTAGCTTTGGTGGTTGAACCGAGGATTTGAACAATCATGACATGCTTCAGTTTGGTTGGTTGAATATTACTAGTGCATTCAAATTCTTCGGTGACAAATGAGTGCGATGCACCAGAATCAAACAACACTCAGCAAGTACTGAATTAACAGAAAACATACCCAGCACGACGTCTGGCGCTTCCTGGGCTTCTTCGGCATGCATGAGAAAAATACGGCCGTTGCGGTTGAGTGAATTCCCTGGGGCAAACCTTCTTCCTGGCTGAACACGACGCTACTGCTGAGCTGGGGCATTGGCATTGGGGGTTGTGGCATTCTTCTTAGGGCACTCATTGGAATAGTGACCCTTATTTCCACAGTCATAACAAGTCACTTGCGACTTGTCCTTTGCTGCAACAAACACATCCTTGCTTCCATTCCTCGGGGCAGTGTTGGTGTTGGTGGTAGCATTGTTGTTGTTGAAATTTGGTGGTGCACGGTTGAAATTGTTAGAGTTGCCGGGGTTGTTGTGATTTCCTCCGGGCCTTGGATTTCCACGGTTAGGATAGGTCGGACGGTTCATCGGGGGTCTGTTGGTTCTCGGGGCAAATCCTAGAGATGGGTTAGGGCGATACTTTGGGGTCTGATGGGTTCCCGGCTGATGCATCATGCGACGCTTGCGGTTCTCATTGGTTTGGTTGATCTTTCCTTCCATCTGGATAGCAGAGTCGGCAAGGGCTTCAATATCAGCAAAGGGGATATTGACCAACACAGTCTGCATCTCATCGTGCAGACCATTCAAGAATCTTTCTTTATTCTTGGCTTCGGTATCGATCTCATCTAGGGCATACCTAGCTAACGAAAAAATTTGTCACGGTATTCTACTACGGTCATCCTTCCTTGCTTCAGTTCTATGAACTCATCTCTCATTCTATTGATCAAACCCGGTGGCACATGGGTTCTGCTGAATTTGACCTTGAATTCCTCCCAGGTCATCATCTGTCCTCTGGTCATTGCACGAACACTGTTCCACCATGCTCTGGCATCTCCGGCTAGGTAGTGGGTAGTGAACAGAACTTTCTCGTTAGCTTCCACTCCGGCGACTTCCAGGTTGTTTTCCATGGTTTGCAGCCAATCATCTGCATCTAGGGGCTCTTCCGATTTAGTGAAAACAGGTGGGTTGGGATTCTGGAAATTCTTGAGCTTATATCCATGGTTGTCCTAATTTACTTGGCCTTGATTGTTGTGGGCCAGCTGAGCTATCTGCTGAAGGGTGGCTAGGTTGGCTTGACGTTCGGCTCTTTCAGCTTCGCGGTTAGAAACCAACATTTGCAGGATCTGCAACATTGGGTCTGGGGATGAACCACTTCCTCCGCGTGGCATCTGAAGATTGAGATAGATCATGAGAAAAGAGGGAAATTTCTAAGGTTTCGGGACTTCGAAAAGTTTTTAAAGTTTGACTCAGATTTTTCTAGCAACTTGCTTTTCATTCATTCATTCATAGCACACGATACAAACACACACCACAACAAAGGTAAACAAATGGTTTTAAGAACCATTCTGGAAACTACGATACAGTGGGACCGAATACAACTCCCTACACTAGTGCTCAAGTGCTACTACTCCTCGGAGTCAGTGTAGTCGTCATCCTCATCATCCTCATCGTCATCGATGAAGGCGAAATCATCCTCATCGGTGAAGAAGTCCATAGCCTGATCCTACAGAAAATCATCATAATTGCTGAGATAGGAGTAGGGATCTCCACGAAGATCCTCTACGACATTCTCCCTTTCCTCCAACTGCATGTCTCTCTCGTGGATGGTCTCCTCCAAATCTGAGATACGGTGGCGAAGAAGGGCAATGATGCGCTCCTTCTTGTCGAGATGATGGCGGCGAGACTTGCGATCCTTTGCTAGCATGGCGATGGTCTGATCCTTCATCTTGATGATGGCGGAATTGTGGTTGGAGTAGTCACGACAATTGTCCAATTCCTGCTGACGATCATACATCATGAAGCTGAGGTGGTCCAATTGGGTCTTCAGCTCGTGGTGGTATGGGGCTTCCAGTGGCTGTCCATTAGCATCACGCCTTGGACAAAACTCAAAGCGGGTTCCCTTGATCTGGTTGATACTCTTCCCACACAAACGGGCAAAGGCTTCCTGCATGGCCCTGGCAGGTCCATCGAGCCAGTTGTTCTTCTTAAGGTGAATTGAATTCCCAAGGCAGTGGGAGGTTCAATATTTCCTCGGAGACTTGCAACATTTTGCCACTGCAGATCTTCCCCTCCTTGATCATTGAGCTGAGCTCCGAAGAACTCGGGGTGCGGACGCTCCAGAAGTTCCGAGAGTTGGTCCAAATCCCCAACTGATAAAATTTGATGTACTTCACATCCATCTATTAAAAATATAGGATGAGTAACTTAGTAGAGTGATCAAGTGTGTCAAATTTTATGTATTTTGCAAGAGTTTTTGAGGAACATGAATTTTCATGAAAGAATCAAAATGATAAGAATGGGAATAAGTTTTTATAAATATTTTCTTTCTTTGGTTTTGAAACTAAGTTTTTGATTCAAACGTCCAGTCTAACAAGGGACTCCTATGGTCAGGATGGCTTTGATACCAACTTGTCAACACCCGGATTTTTAATCCCAGATGCCTGTTATGCCATACATCGCAATTCCAGGATTACCATTTTTGCGAGACATAACAGAATTGGATACCATAGTACATCATCCATTACAAACCATACATAAGGTCTTACACAAATAAGGATCTCATGATCCAGTTCTTAATACAAGTCAAGCAGTGGAAATACGTAATAATGAAGGTAGCGTAGGTGAAGCTCCATCTTCGGGGTCACAGGCAATGCTGACGATGGGAGATGATCCTAGTTGTCGTAACCATCCTGGGGTCCATCATCCTGGTACTCCTCTTCATAGTCTGGCCACGGGAATAGCCAGGGACAAAGCCATGAGTACTCTTTAAGTACTTGCAAACTAATACTAACCAATGAAGGAGGTTTTTGTAGTAGGACACTAAGCTCTAGGGTTATTTTGCAAAAAGCCAGATTTACCTCTACTAAGTTCAGAGCAAAGAGAGCTAGTTCAAATTTTATAACCCTAAGTGGGAACTTGTATTTCATGTCACAACTCTGTTGTGGTCAAGTCAAGTTCTCAATTCATTTCACAAGTCATTTTGAAAACATCTGACGGGGGAAACAGTATGGCCACTCCAACTGTCCATAACCGCGGACGCAGCTTTTCGAATAGTTTGACACTCTACAGAGATTGTACACTTTCACCACAACATTCGATACATCCATCAGGAACAAATCCTGAATTCACCATACCTAGTATGCGGATAATCAATCCTAACCTTTCGATTACACGCCCTAGTATAAGCACCTCTCCTGTTAGTTTGGCCTCCCAACCATGACCAACTGTCATCTTGGGTACTGCACAGGTGGAAAATCTTCACAAGTTAGCCTCAGCTCAGACCTTGGCCGTGAGGGAACCCATAATAAGGTATATAAATTTCCAGTCAAGCCCTACCCAAATTTCGGGTATTGTGGTTGTACGGTAAAATTTGAATGGTATCGCATCCAGACAACCATCAGTTTTATAAAAGGGTTAAGGCTCATGCCTCAACATTTTCATCACCAAAATCATATGGTGTTCGGAAACACATGTCAAAACATCTCAGTAGAATGACTCATCATTCTAAGGTTTTCATAACCATTTTCCACCAAGTATTACCATATAAAGTTGATCAAGTTTTATGCTTAGCACTAGCATCTACAAATGGGAGTGAGTACTAATGAGGGGTGGTAAACTAGTGGAGTTTAACTAAATTCAATCTCATGCCTTAGGATGACATCAAGATTATCTAGCTTAGGCCAAATTTATTGCTCTTTATGCAACCTTCAATTATCCTCCTAGAATCTACAAATCACTTAGATAAACTCTAAGGAATAGCTTTGATAAAGAAATTAAGTAAAAAGCTTGCAAGTAAAACTAGGATTGGGTGTCATCAAATGTGTCCAACCATGCATGCTTAGTGCATTGCATAGGTCAACTTGATTAGTAAGGCTTGCAAGTATTGGCTTGCATAAGTAGAGTATCTTGCAAGTGTTAGCTTTCCTTGTGCAGAGCAGTGGTTGAAGTTCTCCTCGGCTTCTTCCTTGTCGTATCCTCCTTCCTCCTCGTATCCTTGGTCGGTACTAGCGTCTATAAATAAATACGAGGTACACAATCACCAAACAATACTTAACTACTTTTAATCATCACACAAAAGGGTTCTATAGATGATCTAGCATCATCACTAACATTACAAGATTAAATCATTTGTCTTATTTATTTTATTTTTAGAAAAGTAATTTCTACTCATTGAAAAAATACTTAAGATTTAATATTCTCCAAACCAAACATGGGATCATGTTGACACATGTAATCACCACATATTTCAGTGCATGGGAATGTGATTTAAAGTGGTGTCACAATTTAATATGGTTTAACCCTTTTATTTTAAATAAATAAAGTGACTAGAAATGCCTATTTGGCATTCTTTTATTACGTGGACATTATTTCTGTAAGTAAACCCATATGTTTTTATATATTCTGAAAGGTATGATCAAGTGTGATTTTTGAGAGTTGGAATCAACTCAAAAGCTATTATGGTTTAAATTTGAAAAAGTTTGAATGCAGAAAAGCTTCTGCCTTGTTATTTTTACCAAGGTTGATCTACAGATCCAAATGATTTGAATCCAACGGGCTTGGATTAAGCATTTCAGTATCTTTCTAACAAAATTGGTTTCATTCAATTTGGTTCACTGAATCGAGCTGGGTTGATTTTTGAAACTAGGTACAGAACTGAGTTTGACTGTAAATAGAAAAAGCTAAATTCAAACGAGTGGGCTACGCGGGAAGGGTTATTGGGCCGGCCCAGTTTCACTCCGCAGCGCGGGGCGCAACTGACAGGGGGGTCTACTGGTCAGTGGCTCTTTAAACGCGAAGCGGTACGGGGCGATGTGGTGCGTTGGATTTGAATGAAGATCGACGGCTGGGGGTCATCGTCGACGATGAACAGATCACCGGCGAGCTCGAACCCTAGCAGCTCAGTGGGGGTGCATAGGGGGAATACCGGGGCTCCAGTGACGACGGCGAGGCGGGCAAACGACGAAGTCGATGACGGCGAACTCAGGGGTGGTCGTGGCAGCTCCGGGGGTGGACGAAATCAACGGCTCCTCTTCTCCTCTACAACAGCGAGATCCGGCGCAATTCCGGCGATGCGCTGCTCGCCTTGCTCCGGCTAAGGGGTGGAATGCTCAGTGAGGTGAGGGGAGTGAGATGGTGTGCTTCAAATGGCTTGGGGTGGCCTCCTTTTATAGGCTCGACGGCGAGATCGAACGTGATGGGCAGGCGACGGCGGCGACACGCCTACGGGCAGCTAGAGGCATGGCCGAGGATGGCGTTCGACGGGTGGTCTCCTGGCGATGCTCTAGAGCTTTATTGCGCATGTAGGGGCGGAGGCAAAAGGTCGGGAACGTGCGGTGCTCTGCACGGCAGAGGCGGCGTCTTCGATGGCGAGCGGTGGCTGTGAGGCATGGGGCGGTGAACAGGGATGTCTGGCGTGCTCCCTGGGTCATGGCGAAGCGGTGGGCACGGGCTGTGGTCGAGGGGCGGCGTGTGCACGCGTGCCGGGTGCGGTGCTCTGGCGCATGCTTGGCATGGTCGACAACGGCACGGGCGTGACATTCCTGGCGGTGTTGGTCGCTGTTCTTGAGCTAGGGCTGGTCGAGAGGGGGCGGTGAGGCATGGGCTACCTCCCAGACAAGGTTGGCACGACTAGTTCTTCTCCTAGCTTGCTGTCCACACTGGGGTAACATGGGTGCTCTCGGCCTGTTCACCATTGATGACATTGGCAAGCTTACAGTGGTGCTAGAGCTTAGTTAATGTTGCTAGATGATCTACTAAGGCTAGTTTAACCAGAGAGGGAACAAGGTTGGCACAAAACACTTCTCAACATAGTGTTTGTGATTTTGTTGATTTGAATCTGCAACCTGTTTGATGAAATGGCCACATGAACTCAAGTTTTGAATTTTGAAAAGATTTTTGGTGGGTGTGCTAGGCAAGTGTTGAGGATCCTGTGGATTCTTGGGTTTTGAAAATTGAGCTTGTTTGAGTGGTTTTTGAAAAAGTGGGATCTTCCCATATGAAATAGATTCAATTTTAAACTGTCATTTAAACTATTCATTCAAATGTTTTTGGATGATCACAAGGTGGGCCTTGGTACCTTGTTATGAGTACTATCAAGGGGTGCAAAGATCCAAACAAGTTTCTGTTAAGTTCTGAAAGTTAGGGATAGCCAAAGTAGGCATGGGAGTTAAATTGGCCAAAGTGACCATTCACTTAATTTGTTTGTTTTGATTTGTTTGTCTTTGGGAAAAGTGTGGGGATTGTTTAGATGATGTTTATTTCACCTAAGAATCATTTTGCAAGCAAAGAAACACACAACCAAGGAAATTCAAAAGAATCCAAATTGTAATGCATACACATATGCATGCTTTCATATTTTTAGTTGGAAAAGTTTTTGTTAACCCTAATTTTGATGATTAGAGTTTGATGATTCAAGTTTAATATTTTTGGGATGTTACATGGAAGCTTCTGAATTCTGAAACATGGCAGACTTTTTTGATTCCTGGGCGGCCGTCCTCCACCAAAATCTCACTCGTTCACCCGACAATCATTCCGCCCAGAAGAAAACTTAGTTTTATTTTGAAGTGGATTTGAGGAGAAATGATCGCTCAAGAGTGCCTTTATACTTAGAAAATTCCTTGTCTTTCGAACCCCCCAATAATACTTTATATATATAGCATAGAAAGGACTTAGAAAAAATAGGGGAACCTATTAGGAGGGGAAAAATCCTAAGTATAGAGCTACTCATGGCATACTACAAAATCATTGCACTTGCAAAAAAAATACTAAGAAAATTCTACTACAACATCCTACACATGCATACTACAGAATTTTGAGGATCACATGTATAGAATAAAAATTGGGACAAAAATATGAACAAGTGGTGTAACTTGCCTTAATCCGAGCAGCACTCTACATAATAGTACTCCTCAGCGCACTCCGAACAATCTAACAAAAACACAAACATAGATCCAAATCATAACTTGCACAAAACAAAGCCACCAAAGTAATTATGCATGCATGCAACATGGTAATATGCAAGAATGAGTTCCAAAATTCGACCAAGGTATTTTTTTAGGGTTGATAATGTGTTGGGTATGTTGTTAGTATTAATTCCCTCCAGGTCTTAGGCAATTTGGACTATTACTTTAATTTATAGGCTCATAAGGAGACCCAAACATCTAATCAGCCACGAAACAGATCTACAGATCCTAAGCATAGTTTTATAATTTTAGTCAATAGGCATCAGAAAAACAAATCCAACGCAACAAGAATCAACTAAAATGGAGTTTTAATTATTTATCTATGAAATTATTTACTCCAATCTAGAGATTAAAATCTACACAGATACTACTGCAGTAAACTTGCGATTTTATTACAGATCTGTGTTCTACGTAATTTTAGAAATCCAACGACATATTATTTGTAATTTTTGGACAAGCGATCGAATTACTATGAATTTCGCAAGATTTAAATCTAATTTGCCTATTTTAAACTTAACCCTAACATATCCGAGACAAGTGGTGGCTCCAGATTGGTCTAGATAGGCGACACGGGCGTGCCACACGGTGCAGCGCTATTCGCCGGTATCGGTTCATTAAAACAGAAACTGCCGATCTAATCTAGACCATTTATCCTAGATTTAAAGGCTGAGGGAGGAGAACGAGCTCACCTTCCTCCCGACGGCGGCGACTGGCGGCGGGTGGCGCAGCGGTGGATGGCGACGGTGTTTCGATGATCCTCAGAGAAGATGAAGTAGACATGGACGATCGTCTCCTCCTCGAGCGGTGGCGGCGGCTTCTCTCCCGCAGCTCCGGCGAGAAATCGGTGGTGGCACACTACAATAGACAACGGAAGGAGTAGATTAGTTGACGCTGTGGAGCGAGAGGATCACGGTAGGGGAAGAGAATAAGGAAAGGGGGAGCTCTAGTCGTCGGTACTCAACCTATCGAAGGTCAGCGGCGGCTCGAACGATTGAGATCAGAGACGAGGAGATAGGGTTTTGCAAGCTTAGAAACAGAGGAGGGGGGTCGCGGTGGAGGTATTTATGAGCTAGTTGGGAGTCCAGATAGATACGGAGATGGGGGCTGTCGTTCCGTGGCTGGCGGGGAGTTCGTTCCGATTTCGTCGGGGAGAAGGAGATGACAGGTGGGGTCGGGCGTCAGAGGGTGCGGGGCTGGCGGGCTGTCCACGGGCTGCGCTGGCGGCTCGACACAGCTTAGGAGACACGCGCGTGCGGGGCAGAGGCTGTCTGCGCGACCGGCCCATTTAGATTAGGCCTTTTAGTTTTTTATTCTTTTAGTATTTTCCGCTTTTTCTTTTCTTTAATAACTTTTGCAAGGCAAGTCCAAAAATAATGAAACCAGTTTCTAATTTTTTGTAAAAATGAGGAGAACAACATGGGGTTATAGAGTAAACCTTTTTCATAGACTTTTGAGGATTTGGTTTAAATATCCTCCTCATGTCTTACAGGACTATAAGATAAAAGAAAAGATTTAGGTTTAGGGAGAGCGGTTTTAATGCAATTAAAAGAAGGTGAGATGCCATGATGCAAGGATGATGCATGCTTCTAGTAACATCTTAATATAAAATCTAGGATGTTACAAACCTACCTACCGTAAGAAGAATCTTGCCCCCGAAATTCATGTTGGCTAGCAAATAGGTGTGGGCGTTCTGTCTTCAAATCTTCTTCATGTTCCCACGTGGCTTCTTCCTCGGAATAGTGGTTCCATTGAACTTTGCAGAATCTAATGGTCTTGGTAAGGGTAATCCTTTTGGCTATTTCCAATATTTTGACGGGTTTTTCCTCATAAGTAAGATCATTTCCCAATTGAACCTCATCCAGGGGTACTGTATTTCTTAGTGGTGTTTTGGACATTTCCGAGTGGCATTTCTTTAGTTGTGACACATGAAACACATCATGAACAATCATTCCTTGTGGTAACTCTAACTGATAAGCAACTTCTCCTCTACGGGCCAAAACCTTATATGGTCCTATGAATCGTGGGGCTAACTTACTCTTTATTCCAAACGTCTTAACTCCTTGTAGTGGTGAAACTCAGAGGTACGCACGGTCCCCTATTTTATAAGTCACATCTCTACGCTTGGAGTCAGCATAGCTCTTTTGTCAGGATTGGGCTACCCTTAACCTATCCTGAATCTGCCGTACCTTTTCCTCGGCATCCTTGATCAACTCAGGTCCAAACAGACTACGTTCTCCAACTCCACTCCATAACGGCGGAGTGCTACATTTCCTGCCATATAGAACTTCAAACGGAGCCATCTTGATACTCGTTTGGTAACTGTTGTTGTATGAGAACTCTGCGTAAGGCAAGTTATCATCCCAATTAGACACATAGCCTATGCGCAAGCTCTCAACATATCCTCCAGAATCTGGTTAACCCTTTCTGTTTGGCCATCTGTTTGAGGGTGGAAGGCTGTACTGAATTCTAGTCTGGTTCTGAGAGACTCATGTAGCTGTCGCCAGAACTTTGAGGTGAACTGGGTGCCTCTATCTCACACAATCCCTTTGGGGAACCATGCAGACTTACAATTCTTGACACATATATCTTGGCAAGCTTAGCGGTTGTATATGTGGTCTTTATGGGGATAAAGTGAGCCACTTTGGTGAAGTGGTCCACCAGTGTCACATCCCAAAAATTTTCCAAATTTTGAAATGTGAAAAATAAATAAACAAATAAAAAATTGTTGAAATTTAGGGTGAAAAGAAACTTTTTGTTTCAAATTGGAAACTTCAAAACCCATCTTGAACAAACTTTGAATAAAATTTGAATCCAACTAAATTCAAATCAAGTGAAATGCATTCATCATAAATGCATCTTGAAATTTAAACACTTGGAAAAGTTAAACCAAAACCTTAAAACCCTAATAAAAGAAAATCAATTCCAAGATCTCTCTAAGACTATGGATTTGATCCAAAGTAAAAATTTAGCAACAAACATTTATAAATGATCAAAAATGATAAATAAAAATATTATAAATCCATAGAAATTGATTTCACTTAATTTGGAACCACGGATAAAAACTTATGAATTTAATAAGTTAAAAAGGAAATAAATTCCAAAGCTAATAAAGCTCCTATCTAAAATCCATACCAAATTGTGAAAAAAATAATCCTAAAGAGATTTAAAAATATAAACAAATATTAAATAAAATTCTACAAATTGGAATCACCAATTTTGGATCTATAAATAAAAAGATATGGATTTTATAACGACAAAGAAAGAAATACATAATTAAGGAATATTTAAAGCCAAATTAAATCTTGGCCAAATCCATAAGCAAATAAAATAATGATAAATCAAATAAAATAAAGGGATAAAGAATATTCAAATAAAATTATATGGCATTAACCAAATTCAATTCCATTTAAATAAAGACAAAATCCCTAATAGAAATGATTAATTAAATCATGGGAAGATAATAAATGGGAATTTACCAAAGTGGATTAAAACTTATCTAATTAACTTAAAAGAATTATTTGAATAAAATTTATATGGAATTAAAACCAGATTTGATTTTATTTGAATAAAGACAAATGCGCAAATTAAATGATTAATAAATCATATTGAAATATTTTAAATAATTCAAAGAGAATTATTTACACTAATGAATAAATAAAATCTACTGAAAAGGATTTGGTAAAATTTGGATTTCAAATATAAGTTGAAAACATATTTGAAATTTCAAATAAATAAAGAAAAGTGTCTAAATTAATTAATTAATATACCATAAATGAATAAAATAATTATTCTAAAATGGACTTAAAATACATATTTGAAACAGTATAGAACCTTACTGAAAAGTTTGAAAAGATTTGAAATAAAAAAAGGGTTTGAAATCATTTGAATGAATTTAAAACAGAAAATGAATTCAAAAAGGAAAAAATTAATTGGCCCCGCCCAACTAGCCCCAGGCCCAGACCAGCCCAGCGAGCCCACTTCTTCTCTCCCCACATAAAAAACGATTCGCACCGCAGCACGCACCCATTTAGTCGCTGATGTGTAGACCCCATCGTACCCCCTCCGCACTCGCTGACGCCAGGCCCCATCGCCAGATCACCTTCTTCCTCACCCACCCCATGACCTGTTCGTCCCTGGCTGTTACTGCCGATTACTCCTCGCATTGAATTCACGTTAATACAGCGCTAACTCCGCCCAGTGATCACGCATACTTAATCGCCTATTCCCCCTCTATCTTTCCCCCCATTCTCATGAACACAATCGCCCCCAGGCTGCCCCAATGTCCCGCAGCAACGCCACTGCTCCGGCGAGCTACTTTCCATGATTCCGGCTGTCCCTCACCTCCCCTTGCTCCCTGACCTCCACGAGCCTACTCCCCAGCCTCTTGCGCATCTCCTAGTGCCGCTCGCTTGGCCGCGCGTGCCCCAGAGCGCCAGCAACAAACACGATAGAGCGCCACCGTCTTTGGCATCAACTCTGGCGACCTCTCCCTCTCGATGACGCTCGTGTGTTCACCTCTCCCTTGCGCGCTTAACACTACCTTTGGAATGCCTTTTCATGCCTTGTAGCTTTGCCAACGTCGACGCCCGAGCACACCCGTCGTCAGTAGCATCTCCGACGAGCAATTGCCGACGCGATCGTGCGCCCCTAGCCATACCACGACGACCTTGAGCTTTGCCACACCTCTGCGAACACTGTGAGCCATCTCCCTCGCTCTCTCGCTTCTTGTATCGCCGGCACCGTCACCGTCTGAGCGCGCCGCCTCCAGGCACCGTCGTCGCGCCGCCCATCTGTGGTCAATTCATTTCAGGCCGTTAGATCTTGATCCGTTGGCTAGGATAGATGACTTAAGTGAAGGGGTACGAATCCATCTGAGCCGCAAAGATCTCTTTAGATCCAACACTCTGTAACGCTCGATCCAACCGAAATGGTACCAGCGAATCAGAACAAGACGCGTGGCACCGTTTTGATTTAAATAGACAGAAACATTTCTATTAGATGTCTAAACTTGCAAAATTCATAACTTTAAATCTACACGTCCAAATTTTACAAACTTTATATCAATGGAATCAGCAAAAAGAATACATTCCAACCATGCACTTTGTTTAGTATTTTTCTTTTGTAAAATTGATTGTTTTTTTGCAGAAACTTGTTTAGGCCTATTTTGTGTATAAAATTTATTCTAAAATTATTTTTAGGGTAAAATCTTTTGTAAATGGATTGTTTGAACCTACTGACCATAGAAACCAACTTTTGGGATTAAAAATATATTTTGTGACACTTAGGAATTATTCCTTTGAATAAAATCATTTCTAGCTAAATAAAAATATTGTTTATGGTTTAAAAATGATTTTTGAGTGAAACCTTTTGAAAATGACTTGAATTAAAACTCTCTGATCCTAAACACCAAGTTTTGAGATTTAAAAATATATTTGGTGAACCCTATAAAATTATTACCTTGTTTAAAGGCATTTCCAACAAAATAAAATATTGCTTTGATTTAAAAATGGTTTATAGGTAAAACCTTTTGCAAATGGTTTTAATATTAAACACTTGACCTTAAAACACTAACATTTGTGCTTAAAAATATATTTGGCAAACACTAGAAAATATTTCTTTGATTTAAATCATTCCTACCAAAATAAAAATGATTTAAAGTGGCCATATTCACTAACTTGTTTTCAAATGACCTTGCCACTTTTATAAATGACCAAATGGTATTTTAAAATGTTTATAGACAATTAGAAACCACCTTTCCAAATAAAACAACCTTTTACATGCTTGCATGCATTATTTTGTTTTCATTATTTTATGTGGTGAAATTGTTTGAATGCTAGATTGAATTTGTGCCTTGATTGAATTGTAGTGAAATTTGAAGAGTGTGACTATTGCAAGAACAAGGAGTGAACTTATATTCTCTACCAAAAAGGCAAGTGGTGCTTCATACTTTTGTCACATTATTTCCACTATGCATTAGTGATGTTTTGAGTAGGACTTGCATGGAATTTTACTAAGTATGCCATGCCTTGGGAAATCCTAGTAGATGATGCCTTAGTAGAATTTTCCCTAAGTTAAAACTCTTGCTACTATTATGCTTAGCCTAGCTAGTAGAAAACAAGGGTGGATTATACTCATGCTATGAAATATTTCTAAGTCTATGGCTTGTGTTTTGTTTAATAAAACAACTATGTGAATGAATCACCTGGGTGGAATGTATTGCTTGGATGGATTTTTATTGAGTGGTTACACAAGGCCAGGGGACTGGTGAACCTTGTGTATCACACTTGTGGAAAGCCACCCAGGAACAAAGAGATTTGAGATGCCAAATGTTGAGAAGCTTCAAGTGCATCCACTTGGCATTATGGGCTCTTCCTGGATCATATAGGTTGCAATAACTTAGCAAAATGGACAGTTGGTGGTAGGGGATGATAGGTTTGGAAAGCGTCCATTTTGGTCTAAGGGAAGGCTTCTAAAAGATCTTGTCTCGATGCATGTAGAGTCTTGTGGGGAAAGTGCACCACCTCTCGAGAGATTAAAATCTAAGTACTTAGCTATGTCCCCGGCAATGGACAATTTGAGCATCAAGACATGGAAGCTATCAAGAATCTCCTCATCCCAATTTCTAAGTTAAAAACTTGAGGTTGAATAAGGGTTAAAGGATCTTCAATCAATGATTGGTAGATGCCTTGGGTGATTTTGCCAAACAAAAACTTAGTGTTTTCAACTGATAAGAAAATCAATTTTGAGCAACGCAAGCCTAAGCTCCACTTAAACAAATGCATATAGATGATAGACTCCACAATACTACCATAGTATCACTTGCCAATACAATTCAAATGTATAGACCCTTGTGGCTATAACTTATTATGTTGCAGGTTTGTTTGATGTTAGTGAAGTGTGTTGATTAGGATTACAAGTCTACAACCAACATGATTGCCTATGGCACTTTGAAGATGAAGGACTCCATGCTATATAGTTAATTCTGCTGCATTGTAATGAGATATCCAAATGAGCTATGTAAGATGTAATGAATTATTTTATTCCTGGTTATAAATTTGTATTATGACCTTTGTTTCTTGATATTACATATTAACTGTGGATGCTAGCTATTGATCCAGGGACTAGCATTGTAAACACAGGGATCTCTACCTTATTAAAGGTTGGGACCTCTACAACCAGTACCCAGATAGAATCAAATCCTAAATAGGTCCGGGACAATCCCATGATAAAGTCCATGCCTACCTTGTCCCACTTCCAGTCGGGTATAGGTAGTGGTTGCAGCAATCCTACCAGTTTCTGATGCTCAGCCTTAACTCTATTTCACACGTCACATAGGGAAATATACTTAGCAATTCCCCTTTTCAAATTGTTCCACCAGAACCTGTATTTCACATCCATGTACATTTTTGTGTTACCCGGATGAATTGAGTATGGTGAATCATGAGCCTCTTGAAAAATCAACTTCCTGATATCAGGATTTTTGGGTACGCACAAACTCTTCCCATACCAAAGTGTTCCTTGTTCGTCCAGACGAAAATCTTTTGCCTTCCCTTCATTTATTTTGACTCTTATTTCCTCCAACTCTTTATCTCCCGTTTGTTCTTCCTTGATTCTCTCTTGAAGTGTAGGCACTATTTCCATAGTTGCTATGTGTCCTTTCGGAACTATTTCTAGCATGAGATCTTTAAATTGCTTGCATAAATCCTCTAGAATTTCCCCCCGCGGTAAGTCCATTCACATAAACTTTACGACTTAAGGCATCGGCTACTACATTAGCCTTTCCGGGGTGGTACTGTAAATCCAAGTCATAATCCTTAATAAGTTCAAGCCATATTCTTTGCCTCATATTCAACTCCTTTTGGGTGAAGATGTATTTCAAAGTCTTATGATCCATGAACACATCACAATGTTTGCCCATGAGGTAGTGTCTCCATACCTTGAGCGCATGCACTACAGACGCAAGTTCCAAATCATGAGTGGGGTAGTTGTGCTCATGGTTCTTAAGATGTCGAGAGGCATAAAATACTACCTTCCCATCTTGCATCAATACACTTCCAAGTCCTTTCCGCGAAGCGTCACAATAGACTTGGAAGTCCTTTTGGGTATCAGGTAGACAAAAAATGGTGCTGTTACAAGGCGTTCTTTCAACTCTTGAAAACTTGCTTCGCATGCCTCAGTCCATAGGAATTTCTTTTCCTTCTTCAATAGTTCTGTCATGGGTTTTCCTATTTTGGAAAAGTTTTCAATGAACCTGCGGCAATATCCTGCGAGGACTAAGAAACTCCTAATATCTCCCATATTCTTGGGCGACTCCCATTTAGTTACGGAAGATACCTTATTGGGGTCTACGACAACTCCTTTTTACGACACAACATGACCAAGAAAACCCACTTCTTTTAACCAGAACTCACATTTGCTGAACTTGGCATACAACTTGTGTTCCCTTAGCTTCTCCATAATTAGGCGCAGATGCCTCTCATGTTCCTTCTCATCCTTGGAGTATTTAAGTATATCATCTATGAATACCACGATAAACTTGTACAAATACTCCATGAACACCTTGTTCATCATGGTCATGAAGTAGGTCAGGGCATTGGTTAGACCAAACGACATCACAGTGTACTCATACAACCCATATCTTGTGGTGAAGGCTGTTTTGGGCACATCCTGTTCTCAAAACTTTAGCTGAAAGTAACCTGATCGCAGATCGATCTTTGAGAACACACTGGCTCCCTTTAACTGATCAAACAGGTCATTGATGTTGGG